>VFFE01007126.1:1782268-2029917 GCA_008921705.1 Burhinus oedicnemus | reverse complement strand
GGGCCGGGCAGGGAGGAGCGGGGGGCGGGCGCCGCTTGCCGCCGCCGCCGCGGGGCTGCGGCTGGGCTGGGCGCGGGCGGGCGGCCGGCGGAGCGCTCGCAGTCGCGGGGAGCGCCGGGGCGGCCGGGCGGTCGGCGGGCGGGAAGGGAAGGCAGGGCAGGCAGGGAAGGGAAGGCGGGCGGGAGGCGGCGGCGGCGCCGCGCTCGCCCCGCTGCCCTGGATGACGGGCGGCCGGTTCGACTTCGACGATGGCGGCACTTACTGCGGCGGCTGGGAGGACGGGAAAGCCCACGGGCACGGCATCTGCACCGGGCCCAAGGGGCAGGGCGAGTACGCCGGCTCCTGGTCCCACGGCTTCGAGGTGGCGGGCGGCTACACCTGGCCCAGCGGCAACACCTACCTGGGCTACTGGGCGCAGGGCAAGCGCCACGGGCTGGGCGTGGAGACGAAGGGCAGGTGGATGTACCGCGGCGAGTGGTCCCACGGCTTCAAGGGGCGCTACGGGGTGCGGCAGAGCCTCAGCACGCCGGCCCGCTACGAGGGCACCTGGAGCAACGGGCTGCAGGACGGATACGGCGTCGAGACCTACGGGGACGGAGGTGGGCGCCGGCGGGGGGCGCCCCACGCGCGGCGGCGCCGGGGGGCGGCGGGTGGGGGGCGCGCCTGCGTGGGCGCGCGCGCCGCGGGCAGGGCCCCTCCCCCACGCCCTCACACCGGCCCCGGGCGCGGCGGCCGTTTGGCCGACACCGGCCGGAGGCCCCTCAGCGCGGCGGAGGGTCTGCCCGCCTTCCCCTGCCCGGCTCCGGGCGCCCTTCCCGGCGGGGAGGAGCGTTCCTCAGCCGCCCGGCCTCGCCGCCCCGGAGGCCCCGCTGGCGGCCGGGGAGCGCCACAGGTGCCCGGCGCTTTTCCCGCCCCGCTCCGTGAGGAGCCGCCCGGCCCCGGCCGAGCGGGAACGGCCGCGCTGAGACGCGGGCTGGGCTCGGCGCTTTCTCCCGGCCAGCTGGTAGAAATCCGCATTACGGCTGCCCGCAGACGGCTTTCCTTTTTCTCTGCTGAGGCGGCTGCCGGGCTCCCCGCCCGCGATAACGATAACCGGGGCCGGCAGCGCCCGTCTCGGAGGGAGAGCGGGCAAGCGAGCTGTCCGCCTCGCTGCCTTCGCACCGGTTTCCTGGTAAAACAGCAAGAACTTAATAAGCGAGCCCGTGTACCCTGTTAGTTTGCTAGCAGGGACAGCTTTATTCACTCAATACGCTCCGCTCGTAAACAGGAGGCTGAAGGTAATGAAGTGGGTAGGCAACTTGCATAAAAATCAATGAAACTTGGGTCCAGCCTCATGTCGTAACTCGTTTTTCATTAAAATACGGTGTAGTTTTAAACACACTGCTCTAAGTACGAGCTGTGTTGTGAAATTACCCAGGCCTGCCTCTCACACGCTCCGCCACAAACCACAAGTGTTTCTAGGGCCGAGCTCCCGGTAAGTGTGCGGAGAGCAGTGGGCGCTCTGCCCGCGCGTTTAAGTTGGGAGCGTTCAAGAAGTCGAGGTTCACGAAGGTCACTGAGGGCTGGAGCTTGTTTGAGTGGTCAGTTACAGCTATTGTCCCGCTGTCATTTCATGTGCTGCATAAAAAATACACCTGATATTTTTGAATTCATCTTTTGCCGCTGTAACGCCATTGGCATCAGTGGAGGTGCCACTTGCAACTTCTGCGGAGTTGCTCTTCGACTTGGCTTGTTTCATTGTAACAGGAAAAACTGGTCTCGGTTTTAGGACTAGAGAGTTGTTGGGGTTTTGTTTTACAGAAATGCTGCTCGCTTCAGCTTTGAGCAATGTGCTTAAGTAACATGCAAGAAATAGAATATACCAAAATCAGAGGTAATGTTCACGTGATGCAACTGAAGGAGTAACCCATGTATCAGATCTCTTGGTTGATGCTGTTGCTGGTTTCTTTACAGAATTTTGGTCAGAGATTTGTGGTCAAACTTTAAGAATCATGTCAGAGAATAGGTATTTTTGTATTAAGCAGAAGAAGAGACGTTTACAGTTGGGAGTCGCTTTTTTTCCTTTCCGAAATACAAAATGTAGCAAGTTGGGTAAGATTCATTTCCTTCAGAAAATGAAATGTACTGTGGTTTTTGTACCTTGAACTCTTTCAGTCCCCTTGTTGATACATATCTATAGCCGTCTGAAAATTGTTTCCTGGTGTGGAAAGTTCTGATGCTCAAAGTCAGCTGAGATATGTGTTTGAGGATTTAGGAAAAATAAAAGAACAACCAAAACCAAACAACAGCAACCAAAAAAACCCCCAAACCCATAAAGAGATTGGAATTTTAGTTTCACTTTCACCACACAATAGAATTTTCAATTTTTATTACATTTGTTTGGGCTAGTAAATTAGAAGCTGAAGAACAGCTAAATTTGCAGTGGCCATCCTTTTTTTTTTTTTTTTCATTTCCAGAAAAGTAAATTGCCATTCCAGTAAATCTTCTAGAAGTGATTTTCTCAAACTAAAGTTCCTTTTAGCTTTTTCTTTAAGCTTCTTGTAGAATTTTTAAAATCTCTATAATATTGATAATTGGGGGTGAATTCTCTAAATGTTTAGACTTAGACCCCACAGGAAATTCTTTGTCCGAAACAGCATATGAAGCATGCAGTTTATGCTGTGAAATTTTTAGTCCTGTTAACTGGAATCTGTTACCGTGGCCCCAGTCTTTTACGTGTTGCAGTTCATGTGAACAGAGGGTGTGAAGTCCCATTGATTTTAATGAAAGTACTCTTGACTGAAGCAAAGCAATACGTCATAGATGTTTGCAGATGTGTTTTTGTTTTCCTGCTCTGGGAACAACAGCTGTATTTATACACCAGAAGAATGTCTGAAATGTTTTTACAAGGAAACCAGATTTACATATGTGTCTTTAACATACTGTGAAATATTTGCAGGAAAGCTCTTCCTTTATTGTGACCTGAGAATACCAGCATAGGGAAATAACTGTTTAGACTATGCCAATTGCCAATTTGTTTTCAAACTCACTAAAAATCCAGGCCTTTTTGCTGCTATTTTCTCCCCCCCCAATAAGTTGTTTTAAAATGCATTGGTGGTATTAGGAGATGTAGTTGAGGAAGGGAAAAGGAACACAAGCATTGACAGCGTTCCTCAGTGTTTCTGCACATAGCACTTTGCACGACATGAGTAATATATGTCATGCTGTGTTTAAATGCTTAAAATTGTCACTCAGTCAAATCTCTGAGGAAAACACTGTGAATTATAAACCATGATCCTCTATTCATTGCGTGTGCTTATGCTGGGCCTTCAAGTGGCCCACCAGGCTGTTTCCTACAGCGATCTGGACTTTTGTGTCTCCTTTAAGCGCCCTACATCTTGTTGATTCTGTGTGAACCTGCGAGCCTGCCGGAGCGTTTTTTTTTTTTTATGGAGGGACTAAGGCCTAATTTGAAACTTCAGTATGTGTAAATTAGTTAGCAGTTTATGGCCCTGCCACCAATAGCAATAACAGGCATCTTGCTGTAAGGTTGTGCCTTGTCATTCCCCAGAGGTCAGTCGGTGGCAAATGCATCTGAAGCAAAGATCATCATTAGTACGTATGTTCATTGGTTTCTAAGTAGTCGTCTTTCTAGATGTATGCTTATCTAACATTTGAGTCTGAAAAGCATGCAAAAATCTTGATGTAACAACAAATTTGTTAAACCACAGAAGATGTAAGGAAAGGATAAGAGCAAGTAGAGTAGTTAATTAGGTCCTTGGCCTCTCAGCTTTTTCACACAGCGTAGTTTTAAATTTTAGCCGCAAGCAGGCAATGACATTTACAGGTGTAAGATATACGGAGGGTTTTTTGGGAGGGATGGCACAATGTAACTCTAAGGAGACAGGTTAGGAAATTAGACCTTAGAGCAACTTGCCAACAAAAACAAAAGAAAAAAACCCCAACTTTCACATAGTTCTCAGGCTCAAAGTACAAACACCTTTTCAAGGGAACCAATTAAACACCAGATGGACAGTCAGTAGAAGTCATGGCTGAATATTTCTTCAGTTACAAAGGATACCAAGCCTAGTTTTTCGAAAATTAATGCTGAACAATGTTATTGTTTTATGGTCAAATACAGTTTTAAATTAGCTTGGTAATTACATTGTTAATTAAAATTTTATCAGTTGACCCTTACCGGTACCGCTTTGAACAGTCAATTATAGTAGAAGGTGAAATGGGAAAAGCTGTGTTTGTTGATATAGCATCGTATTTGTATCTATATATAGGTAAATATTTCATATATTTGTATCTTCATATATGGAAAAAGCTGTTTTATCATGTCTTCTGTCATGTGCTGTAGTATTTAATTATATTGCAGTCTAAAGCTAAAACTTATTTTGTTGGAAGAAGATGATAGAGTTAGTCTGATATCGTCAGTCAAATAACTGTACAAGTCCCTTGTATCTGCATTCTGGACACTGCCCTCCATATGCCATTAAAATACTTTTCCTTTGAAATGTAAGTTGAAAAATCAGGGCAAATAAGTCAGCTTTCTAGCACAAGTATCAGAAGCCTTTCCCTTAATGGATTTGTAATGATAGAAGAGATAGTTGTTACCTGCAGGACTGCAGAAAATTCCAACTAAATATCTTTGGTACTTTCTAAGGATTCTAATTCAGTATGAATCTTCCATTTTCTCATTGACTATTTTCTCTTTAGAAGCAGCTCACATTGATTTTATTTCCCCAGTAGAAAGAAGAATTAAACAAGTAAATAGCAGCACATCAATTGCCCTTGTTTTAATGCCCTTATGGGCAACAGCAACCACTTCCACTTCTTTCTACAAAGTAGTGAAAAATACAAGTCCTAAATGAATTAAGTATTTTTGAACTTTCCATGTTTAAAACAAAATATTAGTAAGAAAAAAGGCTGACCTTTTGTAGTTTTTTGTTTGTTTTTTTTTTTAAATTCCATACTGAAATAAGTTGATTCTGCTTTGAGTCTGATACTCAAATAGCAACATGGAGAGCCATAATTCTGAGTTGCTGCTGTAATGTAATATTGTGGTATAATTAAAATTAGAATTAGATTTATTATTTTTAAATGAAATTAACTGGTGCAGAATGTTAGACAGATTGTTGTATGTAGCAGTAAGCATACATAGCCAGATTCTTAGCTCCAGCATATCGTTACGATACTAGGGGGATCCCAGATATAATTATGGACAAAACGTAGTCATTTATGCTCATAAAATATTGATGTATTTCTGGGAAATGTCTGTTTAATAAAGAAAAAAATTACAATGTGGCTGTATTTTTGCAGTATTTACAGAATCCGTCATACCAGTGCTTTGTGCTCATGTTTCTATTTGTTCTTCTCCATATGCTGAGTTTTTTAAAATAATCATGTTTCTAGATTCAGCACCCTTACAACCAGTGCAGCAGTAGGTATCCAGGATACAGAGAATGAGAAAGAAACTAAGAAAGTTGTTTGTTTGTGTCAGCAGCCATCTGTTAAAACAAAAACCTTCCACTTGGTAGAATTTTCTATCAACACAAAATAGTTATGTTGTGGAACCTATCTAGTATTATGTAATAAAGAAAGCACACTTGGCAAATTAATCGCATGTTAACATTGAAATATAACTTGGCAGACGAGGTAATACATTAAAGTAGTAATTGATAGATAATTGACATGTACACGACCAAAATAGTGTGCTTATACCAAGGAGATCGAATCTCAAAGCAAATGAAGCGTTGAGCTACATCTAAAACTGCAGGTATTTCACAAATATTTTCACAAAAATTTAGTCAATCACTGAATTTGGCATTTGATATTTAGTTCTCTGAAGAGTAGTTTTTAATAGGTGGTCCAATTAAAGCAGATCAAAATCAAAGAAAGATATTTTAAGGATTGCTTATTCATCCTTCTTTAAGAATATTCAGACTCAAAATAGCTTTTTTTTTTTTTAAAAAAAAAAGGCACTAGGTGGGCGAGAGACTTCATTTTGAGAAGCTTAAAGCAATTTAACAGGAATTAGTGAAATGATCTTAGAAAGCAAGTTATCTTGTATTTGCCAGTTGTGGAGTTCCTGGCACCTTCCTTTGGGACATCTGGTACAAATGGCTTTCAGAGACCAGATGCTGGAGTATGTATCTCATCAAAATGAAAATGCCTTTTGAGAATACAAGAAAAAAAATTTTCTGTAGTAGTAATCTGATAATGCTGGATTTTGGCTCAGATGCAGCTTTCCATGTACCCCGTTATGTGGATATCCGTGACTTCTCATATCACATGCCATGTTGCTCTTCCTTATATTGCTGTTTTTAAAAAAAACTACAAAAACAGTTAGGATTGCAACAATGAAATGTATTTATGATAGAATGGTGTGCGATATTCTGTTTTTTACAGCCTTGCCTTTCTTACATACTGCAGAACAAATGAAAGAAAAAAAGTGTTAAAGGATTCGTGTTTCTGATCTTTCTGTCACAACGTAATGCAGAATGCACTGCCATGTTCACGATACTGGGGATAGCAAAAAGTGTTCATAAAGAGTAAGATACACCAAGGTTTTGTTTTTCCATTCAAGTACATGCAAAAACTGTAAAATATTTATTTTTACAATAGAGGTTTATAACAGTGGATCCAAAGGCTCACCTGAAGACAAGACAATGTAGTGGATTATCAAATATGTCCTGACAAGGAGAGGTCTGTAGTCACCTTAAACCCAGGATAACAGGATGTTTACTACTCCTATTTGATCTTTCTGTGAGCAGCTAGAGGCAAGCTCCATGAGTGTCCTGCTCCCTCCCTCCACACCATCCCTGTCTCCTTCCCAAGCTGACTGCATATAACGTGGCTCTGCTTCTGCTGACCACCTCCCTATCTGACCACATTAAAAAAAATGTTGAGGGATTCCTGCTTTAGAAATTTCTCCTGAAATTTTTTCCGTGGACAGATCCATTCAAAAAATACTTACAATTATAGCTACTGTGTTTTAGTTGCCAAAATACATTACTTCAGCTGCGAAAGTGAAGGCTTTGTTAAGAGGAAAAATAATTTATGAGAAACAAGTAACAAAAGTAGTTTATCTACTGTGTTATGTGCTGTGATTTTTCTGCATTTCTTCTTACCAAAACCAGAGCTGACAGCATAGTATTGCCTGTAGCATACTGGATGTAGTGCTAGGTCTTCTACAGCTTCCTAAATTAATTTCTCCTTATTACTTTAAAAGGTACATACCAGGGGCAATGGACAGGAGGGATGCGACATGGATATGGTGTACGTCAGAGTGTACCCTATGGCATGGCAACTGTGATCCGTTCACCCCTCCGAACGTCTCTAGCCTCACTTCGAAGTGAGCAGAGCAACGGCACTGTTCTGCATGACGTCACTTCAGACAGTCCAGCTGGAACAAGAGGAGGTTTTGTGCTCAATTTTCACAGTGACCCAGAAGCAATGGGCATTAAGAAAAAAGGAGGCCTATTCAGAAGAGGATCCCTTCTTGGTAGTATAAAACTTAGAAAATCTGAATCTAGGTCATCAATATCTAGCAAACGGAGCTCTGTCAGGAGTGATGCTGCTATGAGCAGAATTAGTTCTAGTGATGCCAACTCTACAATTAGTTTTGGAGACGGTGACTGTGATTATTGCCCTATGGAAGACCATGTTGATGCCACCACTACAGAAACCTATATGGGTGAATGGAAGAATGACAAGCGCAGTGGTTTTGGTATTAGTGAGCGTTCAAATGGTATGAAATATGAAGGAGAATGGCTAAATAACAGGAGGCATGGATATGGATGTACCATGTTTCCAGATGGCACCAAAGAAGAGGGAAAATATAAAAATAACGTTTTGGTCCGTGGAATAAGAAAACAACTTATACCAATACGAAACACAAAAACTAGAGAAAAGGTGGATAGAGCAATAGAGGGTGCACAGCGAGCAGCTGCCATGGCAAGAACCAAAGTGGAAATTGCAACTTCAAGGTATGTTATCGCAAAATATGTTTGTTCATCACTGAATTTTCAGAAACAAAAATGTGTTACAATATGTGAGCTCTTATTGTTGACAAAAGACTAAAAGTGCAAGGATGTAAATGTTGTGTTCAGTGAGTACTTGCTTACCTTTCAGTTTCACCTGTGTAACTCCGTTAACTTCAGTGGCATTACACATATGAAACTTAGAACTGCAACTCATTTGAGTAAAGATGTTCATATATGTTCCATAATATACCATGAAAATAAATTTTGATTCTCATACATTTGTGCTTTCACTCAAGAGCTGCTGTGTTATGCCTTTAAACCTGTTTGGAAAATAAAACTAGTGAGGAAAGGTAGAGAATGATTTGGGGGATGTGAGGTGAAGATTGAGTATCTTCCATAAGCATGCTACAGTTACACTTACTGTGTTGATGATTTTTGGGGTAGCATCTGAGACTCACTGAAGTTGCCCATTTGACATTGAGCATCTTAAGATGCATCTTTTTATTTGAGAGACTGGTATGAACAGTGTAAGAATCATGGTCGAGGCTGTCATGCTTAGAGGCTGTTGATTTGGTTGCCAGGGCAGTATCTTCCAAAAGAGTTCTGTATGAGGACTCTCTTGTTTTAGAGCATGCTTCTCCTGCTGTCTGAATTCGCCTGGATCTTACGACCACGTCTTCAAATAGTGGTGGTCATCTGCTCCCCACCCCCTGCCAAGTGTTTGAGATGGGAGAAGCGTACGGGTATTAGTAGTGGGGAAAAAATGTCATTTTCACTTTGAACTCCTAACCAACAACCAAGCAAATTTATCTGAAATGGAATTGTTACAAATTAAATCAGTATAGACAATTTTAATAGGTTTCAGTATTAAGTCTGAGAGCTTTTTAAAAAGCGATTTAATTTTTAATGCCTTCCAGTAAGTTTCTGTGGTAATTTCTCTGTTGTTGGTTTTAGTTTGTTTCCTCAGGCAGGCTTTTCTTGAAATAAGCTGTGGACCAAAAAAAGATCCCAGAACTGTGCATGGAAGAAAATCTTCATGCTATTTTAGAAAGAGGATGTCACATCACACTTAGACCTGAACAACTGATTCCTGATTTAGTGTGGTCAATAGCATGTGCTCAGTGACTATCCTTTTTCTGACAGTCATAAAGAATACAGAAAAGACCAAAAACTGCCTAAGTGGGAAAGCTTGAATACATGGATGGCTCATAGTGAAAAGCAGTTCAGACACAAACATGAAGAGTTTAGCATACTGTTAAAGAACTTTTCTGAGCACTGGTCACCTAAGTAACTAGAGGGTAGCATATACTCAGTTACTTCTATAAATATATGTAAGGCATTATATGACAGCATACCATATTAGCAAGGCAGATCAGTAATAGCTAACTTTAAGAAGTTACTGGATCCCATTCATGTTCTGTCAGTACATAATAAGCCCTAGTTCTGAAAAAAATGAGGTGATGGGATGTGGGGATAGGGGGAGTTGCTACTTTGAGTCCATATAAAGCTATTAAAAAGCTGTAGTCTGAGACCATTAGGTTACAAGGCACAGTGTATGCACTTCCTCTTTAAGAAGGGAGACGTCTCTGAAGTGGGTTTTTAGCTGTTCCTTCCCTTCAATTTTAGGTGAAGGACAGAGTTCAAATTGCTTCTTTTGGAACAGTCCAGGAAAACAATGTTTATTTCTTGAAAAGATGTTTTTGAAAGTGCAACAACAGAAGGCATCAGTTGTAGTGCAGCTGTGACCATGGGCTATTCCTTTGGTTTTTCAGCTGAGAATCTCTCTGAGATGGTCCCATAACTACCAGTATGGATAGCAAGATTGCGCATACGGGTTTCCTCTCTTTTAGTAGCATTTGCACTAACTGTACTGGCACTGAGTCAAAGGCAAAGAGACCTGACACTCAGGCAACATCAGGCATAAAGATTACATTAACTTAACTTGTGAGTGCTTGTTGGACTCGCCTAGTAAGGATGACACAACCTTTCTCATCCCTCATGTTTTCAGAATTGCCTTTAGTGTCAACCAGTGGGAGCAAGGCCATCATATTATGTGAACTAAGGGACTGTCATACTGGCAGAGTCAGTAGCGCTGACTGTCTAAGAGTCAGATCATCTGGAGGACAGTATAGAAGAGCATTGAGGAAGAAATTTCAGCTTTGAACAGTTGCTAAATTCTAGGCTGACTGGATTGGTACGGTTTCAGGATGAAAGAACTTGCTTCTGTCCCACTGAAACTTGAGGGCCAGTATTGGTCTGTGACTGCTTTTTTACCAAAGTGATACATTAATAATATATCTATCCTTCAGACAGTAGCATTCCTGCAATGTCATAGATGAATGTGAGGATGGTGGTCTTGTCTGTTTCCTAACGATCACTTTTTTGTGTAGTACACAAAAAAGTCCAGGAGGAGTGCCTTTTTTAATTTCTGTAATGTGTAATACAAAGGTAGTTCTGCCCATGTGTCATAACCTCACTGCACACTGGCCCGTAAAACCTTCTGTGTTTCAGACCTGGCAGATGTCACCAGCAATGCATGCTTACTGTAGATTTCCGTACCACTAGCTGAAGAACTCTCTAGATAGACCTTTTCTTACCCCCCAAAACCATCAAATGTCCAGGTTTCCATTCCAAAGAGCTAGAAACCCTGATTCTGAGCCAGGTACCTTCCTTTTCAACGCAGCTTTGAGTTGTATGTTCTTCCTGTATTGTTTATTCCCAAAATGTTTGCTCAGCCAAATGAAACCAGACCATACTCCTCTTCATAGCTCCCTGCTGGTCATGACAGATTTGGCTGGTAGTTTGACCTGTGACAGATGCCCACACAGTCATCAACAAGACCAACCACTGTTTAGCTTTATGTTCCTGATGTCTTCTTATGTCTAAAAGTCCTCCTTAATAATCTGTGTAGTCTTAACGTTACCTAAAATGGCAGTTTGGTGTACAAGGAAGAATCTAAAAGTTGGGGGAAATGGTGCTTCTCTGAACCTGAATTTACATTGGCTCTCCTGACTCAGCCTTTGGGTTTTTGAGGCATTTGTACTGAGGTGTTTTAGATATAGTAGCAGCATTTTTCAAAAGATAACAGATCACAAAATCATGTGATGTATAGAAAGCTGCTGTATCAGGGAAATAGTTACCAGCCTCTGCTACACAGATTTGTATCCAAAACAGGTTATAAATTAGCAAGGAATAAAACCATATTTAAAATGATAGCACAGCTTAACAGTCTTGACTGTGTATTATAGTTTTACCAGCTATAGTTAAGACAAAATATTAAGGTGTAAATGTAAAAAAACCCAGAATTTCAGGAATTTCAGAGGTATGTTCAATATTCTTTCCTTTTTAAAATAGTAAAAGGCTTTTTTTTTTTTTTTCTAAATCATTATTATACGCAGTAATTAGTTCAAATTCATCTTTAACCCATTTGCGGTAAAAGCAGTCAGGTTTACTCTATATGCCTTTTCTGAGTCTTGGTGTCTGAAAGGAAAAGCTGCCTTCCAGAAATCTTTCTTTTCTATGTTATTTCAAGCACATCTGAAATGCTTCAAACACTGGAAGATGTATATTTGGAAGAGCCCTTTGGAAGATATTAAAAAGCCCCAAATGTCCACTCAACCAAGAGTCAAACAGAAACTTGTTTTGAGGATGTCAAATAATTCTCACTGTAGGGGTTTTGAACTTCCTTTTCATCGCTGTCATGTCATATTCAAAGGAGATATCCCTCTGCAGTTCAGTATGAACCGGAATTACGTTAGATCACTTCTTTCCTAGTATGAAAATCACTTAAGTTCTCATTAGAGGAGCTATTTAGTGTATTATATTAACTTTGCCTTCATCAATACTTGTTGGTATAAACTGTGTTTTTGGAATTAATTTTCAGAGTTTGAACATAAACCTACCTTCTAACACTCAATATCCCTGGCTGTTTTTAAATGTATCAGTCCTGTAATTTTTTTTTTCCTCCCTTCAGATTTTTTCTAGCTAAAGCTCAACTAGAAATTCTCCTTTAAGTGTTGACTCTCAGAGGAAAAAACTTTGCATAGGGACAAGATAAAAGTACAGTAAGAAATATGAATCAGAAGATAGTGTGTGGAGGAAAAGGGAGAAAGAAATGGAAAGAAAAAATGTTTCCTTGTTGACATTTTCCTTATACTCCATTGATCTTTCAAGTCATGAAACAAGCAGGTTAAAGAATTGCATCTTCTTTTTTATTCTTTTTTCCACAGAAGCTAAATACTTTTACTCCAAAGTTGTCAGTGAGTTTTAAGTAAGGTGTACTGTCATAATATGCTGTGAGAACTTTTGACCGCCTTAAAAGCAATATTGTAATGGGTTCTCGTTACATGAGTACCCGAGGTTTGGTGAAGGAGAATGGTGCCTTTGTGTTAGGCACTGCACAAACAAATTACCCTGTCTAGAGACCTTGCAGCCTGGGAAAAGGACAGTGCCCGACAAACGGAAAGAAACTGGCAAAAGACTGTGAAAGGACCCAAGATCAAGATAACGGTAAAATTAATATCTTGCAACTAATAACATAGAGCAGTTCCTCCTTGTTAACTAGCTGTTTGTGCTCGGATAGCAGTGACTAGCAAGCCTCTAGTCAGGAAAACCTTTTAAGGGGAGCACTGAAGGAGGATTATCTGGTGTCTTTTCTGCAGTGATTTCTTTTTCAGAGTAGCTTTTTTAGACAGCTCAATTTTATTTTTAACATGTTTGTGTCCAAGTCCACAGATGCTATGGCTTAATTTCAGCCTTTATTTTTTAATACAAACTACCAAAACTTTGGTTGTGATCCTGTGTCATGAGCAGCCTGCTTTATTCTGCATGGCTACAAAAGAGCCTTGAGTGGGTGGAGGGGCCGCAGGAGGAAGGTGCAGGAGGATGGACCGGGTAGCAGAGACCCAGTATAATAATTTAGATTTTCTTTGGGAGTGAGCCTGCTGCTACAGCCTGGACTTTCTTGGGTCCCTGCTCTCCCTCGCTGTCACAGTGGCCTCCTGGAACCAGTGGCTGGCTTGTGTAGTGTTCAACCTGAGGATGATTCAGAGAGCTCTGATTTACCCTGAGGCCTGGGCCTGGGTGCTTAGCGTTGGCTTCAAATCGCTGGGCACCACCTCCTTCTGAACAGTTGTCTGCCCCAGAGCACCAGTGTTCGCAGTACAGCGGTTACATAAGAAACCAGTGCTTATACTTTTCATAAGCTGAACTCGGAGTAAGTTTCAGTATGCCGCGCTGCATGTGGTGGGTTTCTGTGAAGTGTGTGGAACCGTCAGGAAGGAGTACTGAATGGTTTAGCAGCCGGTTCCTTTGTTGCGTTCATTGCCTTGTGTTGCCAGTGCTTTCAGCTGGACCTGAACAAACTGTGATTTCTAGGGAGAGCTGGAATTATATTGCATGTGGGAGTATGGTTTGTGTCCGCACTAGATGGCAGCTGCCAATCATTCCAAATGGCACTGAATTATGTGCACCGCACACAGCTTTCCATGATGGATTTAGCTGACTCTACCAATCTCACTTTACTCAAGAAACTAAACTGGACACTTGCAAGAGTAGTGCCTCACGTGTCTTTGAGATGGTTTACTTATTATAGCTGAAATATGAACATTGTGTCTAGGAATAGGATCAAACAAATACCAAAGGTATTTATATAAGACTGCTTGCTTTAGTACAAATAGCTGCCTTAGGTTCAAAACAAAATCAGTTTTAATCATTTTACTACATAGCCTATTTGAAGATAACAAATAAACTGCTGTGGTGAAACTTAAAATAAGTCTTCAGCTACTATGGATAGTAATTTTAATGTTAATTCTGCATTCTTTAGAGGAAACCATATGTTCCTCGAATCCTGTGGGAGTTATACCACTAACTTCAGGGGGCACGTTTTCACTCAGATTTCACAAACAACTCATTGGTAAAAGAATATAGTCTTGGTCTGTTCCTCTGTTATTTGCTGGGGAATGAATAATACATCTGTTTGAAATATACAAATAGTATAAACATCGCTACACAGATTTGATTTCTTTTCTTAGTATTTAATGCAGTAAGATTACGTGCCTGAAAATACACAAAATTACTCCTGTACTATCTCTCAGCTGGAAATTTAAGAAAGCCTTAAGTATTTTAACTTTTTGATCAAATTACCTATATCAAATACACCTACCTACAGCCATAAGTCTGAGTAGGGATGTATTTTTTTAAAAAAGGCAGTTCTGGTGTATAGCCAATCTTACTTTGTGTTTGTATTAGACGGAGAATTCTTACCCTAGCGTTGCTTTTCTAACTTGTTTAAAATCAGGAGATTGCTATTGTAAGATTGAAAATATTCTCTGCTTTCAAAACATAAATGAACGAACACTGCACCACTGCCTTTAAAATAATCATCTAAGAAAGCCTTTTTTTAATATACAAACCTTGTCGAAATGTTTCTTTGTTCAGACGGGTAAGGATTTTTTCCTCAGTTTCCAGAATACTTAATTTAGGAGCTGAAAGAATCTTTACAGTGGTAGCCCAGCAGATGTATGTGAAAACACTGGTGCTTTTTAATTTTTTTTGTGATGCTGAGATACACTAGCAAAAGACTATTTTTTATTCTTTTTTCGCCAAAGAAGATGAGCTGTTATGCAGATTCTTGCCTTAGTTTTTGCACAGCATCTCAGTTTTGATCTGTATTACAACAATTGTTCAAAAGCTAAGCTGCAAACATCATCTGTCTCTACTGACTTTCAAGAGAGTTTCTGTGGTGGAAATAAATCTCCATTTTAAAAAACAAAATCTGGATCATTTGTACTGGTTAGTCACATATGAACCATAGTGTAAAGCCATTACAATTATGTTATTGATTGTTATAAAACTATTTTCAAAAACAAAAAGATAATTGATATTTCTACTGTATTTAGTACAACTACATACATATGGCTAGTGGTACTAGTCAGAGCTTGAGTAATTTACTTGATGTTTTGTTCAAAGACTACACCAATTAATACAGAACCTTCCCAGCTTCTTTATTCAAAAAAATAAGAAAACGTGCTGTCATCTAACTGCAAGACTGTTGATCAGTATTCTACAGAGTAGGATGTTTTTCAGTGAACAACGACAGCAGAAAAAAGTCATTTAAATTATTTAGTTAATGCCCCCTACGTTGGTCTAATTGTGTATTTCCTAAATAATAATTGATTAATTTTTTGAAAACTGATGTAGTTCAATGAGTAATGCTGTTTGTTTGAATACTAATTGATCAGTGATACATATTATGACTTCTTTTTTCTGGCGATTAATACATCTTTCTGTTTTATACATCTAATAGACACTGGTACGTATTTTCATACACTGACTTGCTTTCTTTTGCCTACCTTGCTATAATTTTCCTCTTTTATTACTGCTCTATTTGTACTTCGTTACGTTTCCTGCTTCTTCATTCCTCTACAGCTCTTTGTTCTCATTGTCCAGGGAGGCAGACGCGCAGTCTCTTTGTGGCTAGTGTCCAGGAGTAAATTTCTTCTTATGGGCTTGTCTCCCCTCAAGCTCATATAAATGTTTAACATCTGAAACAACTTATTGATTATTCTTGTTGTCCTCTTTAGGTGTTTTCCCAGTTCTGCTGTATAGAAGTGGTCTCCCAAGAGATCATTCCTGAGGTCACCTCAAAGCCACTTACTTGGTGTATGAAGTTAGGGTTGTTCTGCCTTGCACATCACTCTTACGTTTAAATTGAACTTTGTTTGCCATTTAAGAGTGACCAGTGAGTTTTGTGCAGCCCTTCCTTGCACTTGTCCCTTAGACTTCTCTTCCGTAACACTGACATTCACAAGTTCTGCCACTTAACTGTTTGCACATTTTCCCCAACATTTAAGAATGTCATGGGTTCTCAGCCCTGAGCCCTGTGGATATCCAATGTTGAACCTTCTCGGTTGGGAAAAACAATCAGTTAATCTATCCCATTATCTTCTGTTTCTGAACTAATTTTTTATTCACTTAAACATTTCTTCTCTTTTTTTAATCTTAATTTCCTTCACTTTGTTTCCAAAGAGTTTCTGGTGAGGAATGCTACATTTTGGTCCTACTACATTAAAAGCAGGGATTGATGGGAAAAGATGGTATTACTGATTTATACTTGAAAGCCAGAAATTTCCTTATTAGCATCTGGCTAATATGAAATCAATTAAATGCGAGTTCTTGGCTCTTTTGTTCTAGGAGTTTAAGAAGAAAGGCATACATATCTCTTCTCTTACCACCCTGTATCTAATAGGTTGCTGTTCAGGTGTGTTTAATTATTTTACTGCTATAATGCAGCATCTCCACTTTGTGCTTGCCTCAGTTTACTGGCATATATAAGATGAGGGAGAGGTCATTTTGCTGCTGCTTTTACTTTGCTTTCTGTTTTGGGGGTGAGTAATTTCAAAGATCTTTCTTTCTCTGAATATTTAGACCACTTCATAAATAAATGTGTTGGATTGTGTCAGTTTTACAGCTATGCATAAGGACTTAAAATCCAAATGTGGAAACAAGCAAGACTCAAAGATTTTCACAGTTGAGGTGGTCTTTTGGCAGATGTGGACATGCATCATAGCCCTGATTTGCTCTTATTTCAAGTAACATTTCATACCTGTTCATGGTTAGAAACTTGACTTCCATAGGGAAAAGAAATAACACCAAGAAATCTTAATTATGACTAAGCTGAAGTGACTTCATAGGAACTGGCTCTGTGTGTGTATTCAGCCCAAGCTCACTTTTTAAGGTCTGTCACTTACAGGAATTTATGATGTGAATTGTATAACCATCTTGGGAATATCTTGAAGACAAAGAACATATTGCCAAGGAGTAAGATACAAAATGTGTTTCAGGAATAATACGGGAACCAAAAGTTTAGAGTGTAAGTCAACAGGTGCCAGTTGTCAGAATGCTTCGTGCAGATGCAGTGGTGAACCATCTTAAGCATTTAGGAGTCTTTTTCTTATGTCTACTCTCTGGACTCCTGCTTTTACCCTAACATATCTTGACCAAGGGCTTAATTTCGGTTTTACTAAAAATCCAGTACTTACGCATGTTCGTAAATGTACTACCATTCATAGGATTGTTTTGTGCTTCAGAGTATGGTATGTTTCTGGAAATTACAGATTAGCAACAAAGGTGGGAATGACATTTATCAGTTCTGTGTATATATATATCTCAACAGAATAGATAAGCTGCTGACCTCTTCTGATATTCAGAAATGTTTGATTTGCACAGATGTCTTGAAGTAATAGTTGATAGTTTCTGGTGAAGAGGCTTTCCCTTTTTTCTCATGGTGGTTAGATTCCTTGTGCAAAACTAATTCGCGTTGGGAGGTCTAATGTTGCCAGACATCCAGAATTTCTTAAAGGTGCAATGTGCAAGTAGGAATATTGATTGTTTTATATTCTCAATTGATAATGAATTATCAGAAAAAAATCATACTGGATGTTTTACAATCCCAAGTGATGTTTGTTAGGGTATACCATATCGGTGAAGAGTCTGGGTTTTTTCTAATGCAGGGTTTATACCTGTTTCAGAAAAAAGTTTTGTTTAAAGACTGAAATGAGACAAATAAAAATTAGTGTATATTTTGTATGCTCAAAATTCAGATCACCTGCAAAAAATCAAGTCATATTACTTGTTCATAATTGAACTTTATAAAAAATATAATTTGCTATACTACTACTTGTTATGAAGAAAAGACACTGAGCATTTTCACGTCAAAGTCTGTATCTGTGATATGCACAGATGCAATACATTTCTGATGGAAAAACTGCTTGGTGGAGCTCCTGGGATGAACCTTTGTTAGCAGAAGGAGTAGAAAAGTGGATAGCGTTTAGCTTTTAGCTTTGCTGGGTCTGTGGACAATGAATGCAGAGAGCAATTAGTCAAAATTGTGTTTCTGAATAAGTTCACCAAGGAGTTTGTGCGAAATTTTATTTGGTGTTTTCCTCAAATTTCAGTTGATCAGAATATGCTCTAAATGGCTTTTAATAGTTCACTTGTAAGTTCTGACTTTGAGATGTAATGGATATTTGATTTGAATTCATCTGTTCCTTGCGCTTATGATGATTAAAAAGTTATAGAAGTGGTCTTGAGGTCTACATAATACTTAAGTTGTGAGTTAACTGCCGACAGACATAGTCCCTGTGTAACATAATGAAGTTTGGCTGTCGACCTTAGGGGTGAGTAGACAGTATGAAAGAGCTGATGTCTCTTTCAGGAAGCTCGGAATGTAGTGCAGGTAGGTGCAGTGCTATCAGAAATCTCTGACACTTTGTTGTACACCTAGATTTTTGATGTTTCCAGCAAGGATAAAGCCAGACTGGAATCATTTTGATACAAAACACAATTAAATTTTGGACCAGTATAAAAACAGTCCTCAGAAATGTTGAATTGTGCCCTGGTATTTAAGTAGGGGTCATACATGCATTGGTCTGGCAAAATCTGTGAGCTGGCTTCCATTTTATTTGCTATTTCACAACATATTTAATCAGCTGTTTGTAATAATGCAGGCATTTTTGGTTGACAGTTCAAAGAACATGCTGACTGAGTCTCCATAGGCTCATTTTTCTCAGAGAAAAGTCACCTTAAACTATCTTCAGGAGTCTTGCTTGCTTGTTCAAGGTCCCTGACAATTTAAGGAATTCTGTTCTGCTTTCAGTGTATCTATTAGATACTTAAAAAGATACTTTTCTCTGAAAAATTTGCCTTGAATTTTCCAGTACATGAAAAGGCATATTCGAGTGGATGTATAATCTAGCACTGCTTAATCCATTCACGAAAATAGTTCTGGTTTTGCAGAGAAATTCACTTTGCAGAATTACGGTGACAGTTTCCTCTTGGATTACCTGCTTTTACACACTCACAGTTACACTTAAAACCATTTGATATCATCTGTCTGACTCTGAAACCATTTATTGTCTTTTCCTTGGTAAAACTAACTCACATCTTTGAGATGTTCTGATCTTTTCCTCTGTTCTCCAACACTGAATTGTCTCATTTTGCAAGTAAAAGTTTCATGGGAGATGGAGCTTGAACTTGCTTAGGTGCTAGTCAGCTGAGGAGACCAGCATTTTGTACGCAACTTTGACATTTCTGTCTATTAATAAACAAAACTTTAAAGCAGATTAAATAAGAAATTTTAACAGTTAAGTCCACTGTATTTTGTTTCAGATTACAGGAAGGAGGGTCGTAACTCAAGTTATTTTTATCAAGCATATTTACTGTTTAGAAAAATATTTTTGGTGTGCTTTGCCCCTCCTATTCCCATGCTTTCAGTTTATGTATGTTTTGTTCCTTCCGAGATGAATATGAAGTAGAATATAAGGGGAAATGAATAGCAAGATTCTGTTAATATCCCTAGTATTAAGCACTGTAAACCCACCTTTTGTTAGTTTTCATAGTTATATTTTTCTGTGAAAGATTCTAAATATGTATCAAGAATTTATTACTTAATATAATAAGCATTTAACATTAATGCGGCAACAGTATAGTAAAAAGGAGCTGAGAGAAAAGATAGAAGTCCTGAATTTTAGAGCTATTATAAAATTATATTAGTATCTCTTTATCATCTTGCTTTACTGTCCGTTCTCTAAGAAGTACTTTTTTTTTTTTTTTTCCTTACAAAAAGTAGAAGTTGCTTCAGGATTCTCATGTAGCATAAACTTCACAGACCACTCAGAAATTGCCTAGACACTTAATTTTCTATTTGCTTGATTATCTTGAGGTGTCATCAGCTTGCTTTGCATTATGAGATTGCTGTTTGAAGCGTTTTTGTGAAAGTTTTCCTTCTTTGTTTTAGCTCTTCTGTTCAGTTATGCATGTATGTGTCACCCATTCCCGATCACTGATAAGCCTTGCTTAGGAATGGATACAGTTAGGAATAATTTCAGATACTTTTTTTATTTTCTAGAAAATGTAAATTCCTTGTCAATATCCCCATGTTTTGACCCTGTTATTGCTATCAGTGTAATGCATTTTCTTCTCTTGGAAAGAAATGCATTAGATGGATTAGCAAAGCACTAAAAATATCTTTGCTTAACCACCAAATTATATAACCATCCGATTTCTGTTGGCTGCTGGTCTCATGCTGTGGTGCGTTTTAGAAATCTGCATTTTACAGCACATCAAGTGAAAACAGTTTTAGGTTTACATCAGGTCTTCTTTCAGAGTTTCAAATGTATCTTTCTTATATATCATTTTTCATTCAAAAGGTTAAAAGTAGGATTTACTAAAAGCTTCTGATAACTATTGTCACTTCAAAATTTGAAAATGCTGCTGCTTTTATACAATATATTTCTTCTTTTTTTTTGGTCACCCAGGGGAGGTATGTCTGATGTCTTCTTTGGGTTTGTGGTTTGTTTTGGCAGGGAGGTATTTTTTTAATGAATAGTAATTTAGATCAGATCCACTGCTGATGGCTATGGTACTCTGAAATAAGATGAGTCATTTTTCTAGAAAGCTCTTTACGTATGCAAGAGAAGATTTGGTCACAATGACCAGCTGTAGAGCTTTTTTCTGCAGTTTTTTAGAGTTAATCTATTCCAGAGACCTCTGTAAGGCAAGAACAAGAGTAAATTTGTGTATCTTCCTTTAGATTAATTAAATCTTTGTCATTTCAAGATTTTTCTCTAAATTTATCTTAAAGATCTGAAGTGATTTATCTCTCAGAACACTATTCAGTACCTGACCGCATAAATAGGGCTAGTAGTAAGTTGATGCTGTAACTCAAAGAATTCTCTTTGCATTGGTGAATGAAGGAAAAAAAAGAGGCTCAATTTAAACACACAGATAGTTGACTGAAATGCTCATCAAAAACGTTTGTAATGAGGTAACTTTGTAGACTGCTGGCTTTTTTTTAATTTCTTTATGGCAAAAAGCTCATGTTGTATTGTATTGTAATGTTGCCTGTGGTCGAGTTGCCTGTGATAGGGCTGCAAGATTTTGTTCTTTGTGGATGTGACAAGACAAGTCCACTTGTATCCTAAGGTCAACCAAGTGTCACCTTAGTCTGCAGTTACATCCTTTCCAGCTGTTTGTTTTTCTATTGTGTAGCTGTAATGAAAAAGAAAAAAAACTGCATGCATGAAAAAAGGAAATGATGCCATCAGAGCAATCCCTTTGCATGCAAGGGAAAAGACTCTACATATAATCAGCTAGCTAAAGGGCATGAGAACATCCTGAAAGGTAATTGGGCACCTTTTGTTGAAATACTCTGATATAGCCCATTAACTTGTTGCTCAGAAACAATGCCTGTAGACAGAGGCACAATACTAGGCCTTTTTCCTTTTATTCAGTGCCAAAAAGTATGGTTATCGTAGTATACAGCATCATCTTAAAGCTAGTATTGTTTATCTGCTGCTTCTGGAGGAGTATGTACACAAAGGGTTCAAACTTTCCGTGGCAAGCTTTTTTGTGCTTTCACCTGTGATGTTCTTTACAAGTGAGTGGGAGAAGTCTATGCCTTTTTCAGAACCTTCTCAGAGTTCATCTGAGACTCATCTCAGAGTCACGTGTCTTGTACAGTACAAGTTAGAGAGCTGAAGTTGCAACTGTATGTTTCTGATTGAACAACATACTATTGCTCTTCTATTTGCTCTTACTGCGTTCTGTCTGGCATATTTGTCTCCACATGTTCTATCTCATCTTTTAAGTTGTATGGGCTCTGGGGCCTGTTTATCATATATGTTTTAAAAGACTGAAATGGTGGAACCTAGTCTACTTGTCATCTTGCAAATGTTGGCAAAGTATATGCACTAATAATAACAGGAGCAATGAGATGATTTCCTGTGGGCATTTTTTAGAACTCTTGTTTAAATCCAAGAATATAGTCTTCAAAACCACTGTGCTGGGACAAATAAACAAGTTTGGGCTTTTTTCTCTCTCTTTTCCTTGTGACTTACCAGGAAAGAAATCACGGTCTTCTAGTCTTCAAGTCTTTAGTTTCTTCTCGAAAGGAAGTAACTAGTCTCTGCCTGTGGATGTTGGGGTGTAGGCAATTGCTGCTAGCCACCAGAGAATGGTGTCAAGGCACTATGGCTGTCTCTTCTGCCTTTCTGCTGCTGAAATATGGCTCAATATTTATGCCAAAGGAAGTAGTCACAGTTTTTTATAATCTAAAAAAAACCTAAAACCTTAGCTGAGAGGGTTATGTTGAACCTAGTGAATAAAGCAGTGAGTTCAAGCATGGGCATTTTAAAGTGGAAGACCTACATTCTTCAATAGCAAGAACAAGGAAAGATTGGCATGATTCAGATTCTGGTATTTCTAAGTGAAAGCAGGAAATGGGGGATCCTTGTTGTGCATGGGAGTGTTATTATTGGTATGAGAAAATTCTTTTCTTATTAAATTGATCTAAAAATTACTGTCAGAATGGACAGAATTTTGTGGAATTTTAATATGAAAAGATTCAAATGCTTCCAAATTATAATTTGAAATAACCCGGCCTTTCACAACCCTGAGGAACACCTTAAAGTGTACTTTATTAATCCTAGAGGTCAATTATACAAAAAATGATAATGAGACTATGGTAGCAATGTAAGTTGTTTGTATTGATGCTTTTCGTTCTATCTTTTTTTCTGAAGGAATGAGCTGACTTTACATGCTCTGATCAGCAACTCATCGTTGCTGTTACTAGGCTAATTCTGAGGGGAAGAGAAGCTGGAAAGGAGCATACAGCTTGCTGATCAGCAAATGAAGCGGGGGAAAAAAACAGGTCAAGAGTTTTTTAAATATTCACTTTACTATTAAAATACTTCCTGAGATGTTACTCTCTTTAGGAGCAGACAAAAAATCACTTTCTAAAGTTTTAATCAAAGAACAGATAAATGACTTACAGTCCATTTACCCTGTAGCTTTGGAGAATGAAAGTGTGAGCTGAATCTGACAGGTTTTTAATTTATTCTTCACATAATCCATTGGTGAAATACTAAATGTTGGCCATGCTGACATCAACAGCAAAACTCCCACTGTTTCCAGTGATAGCAGGACACCACTGAGGGAACAGTGTTCTTTCTGAGTAGCATGTTCTGTGGGAGTCACAGGTAGTTAAAAGATCAAAGCTGAGATACTGGAAGTTCCCAGCTGGACCATAAGGGATAACCAAGTACAGAGACAGCCCAGTTACCACTGAAGGAAGCCTTTAGGTTGTCAGTATGCTGTCTTAGGTGTCCACTCTTCCTAATTCCCAGGAAAACTAAAATTCTGGGCTTATTTTATGAATTGCAAAGCAACTAATAGAACTTCAGTCCTTTCTCTTTGGAAACAATGAAGCTTCTATAACGAATCCGTATGTCGCATTCTGTCTGCTGTTACTCGTGCTCAATGCTATGCCATTCTACACACTGTCCCAAAAAACTCTGAGATTTGAGTGTGGTAAGCTCAATATGAGTAAGGGTGACAGAATTTATTCGAGAAAGATAGGTCAGCTCAGTTGCTCAGAATATCCATATTTCTGGAAATCGGGGCGGGAGGGAGGGGGTTGCTTTGAAAAGCTTAACTGAGGATACAGTTTTGTGTTTTATTGCTCTACTTGAGAATCTGGTTTCTGGATTTACATGTGAGAAAAATTATTAACAGATTACATGGTTTTGCAATGGAAATAGCTGATTATACAGGTTGCTGCTGCTTACTTCTTCTTGCAGTGCAGCTGCTTTTGTATTTTAAAGATCCTCAGTGTGCTAGTTAACAAGATAAAAGCATCTTACCAAGCGTGATTTGTTTTCCTCAGCTTTGCTTGTTAGGCGCATGTTTCTGGAAGGTCATTAGATCGCAGTGCCAAACTTCCCTGGCTAGGTGCATATACAACTTACCTAGTGGCAGGGAATCCTAGGTGGCTTATTGCATGTGCAGACAGAGGCTTCCAAGGAAAAGAGGGTGCTGGAATCATTCAGACAGCTGGCTCCCAGCTGTGCTTTTTCCCAAAGGATCTTTAGGAGCGAGCATGGAATGTGCTGTGAAATTCTGGTAGTGGCAGCCAGGCAGCCTTGTGATACAGGCAGCAGGTCTGGGAAAGATGATGATCGGGAGTGGGCTGGTAGTACTTCCAGAATAATTGTCAGCACTCTGCCTGTGTGCTACCCTTCCCCGGGTATTCGTCCAGCCAAGAGCCAGCCCTGAGTTTGGTGAATTGGCCTAGTGAGCTGCTTACGCTCTCAGGCCACAGGCTGGACATCAGTCCAATGGATCTGGTGCACAGCAGAACTTGGTTATGTGAGTTTACTTTCCAAGTATGCCACAAACTTCAGTGTGACCTTTCAGCAAATTAGTTATGGTGAGGCACCATGTTAGAGGTATATGACCTGGCCATTAGTACTCCGTTAGGTTTGTGTGGTAGAGAGCAGGGGTATGCAGTGAACGTACAACTCAGGTTCTGTCCAAGACTGTGACGCTGTCACACTTTTCACTGTGTTGTGGAAAACCACCCTTAGTTCTCATGGCTCTCACCAGCTGACCTAACTAGCTCAGGTCCAGGACTGTGCTGATACAACTACACAGCTTCCAGCTCTGGAGCAGACTGGGTCAGTGTTTCGTTGTATGTTGTCTGTATTCTTCAGTCAAGCTTGTGTGCAGACTCTGCACATGTACAAAGGAAAGTACTGCCTAATCAGGCTGGTCTGCTCTAAGGATAAAATCTGATGTATCCTGGTGTACATCTGTAGCAGTGAAGGCCATATAGCCTCTACTAAAAAAAGTGGGATATGAACTAAGTGCTTTAGCTAACATGATTAATGGCATTGTGCAGTACAGAGTGAGTTTTAATAGAATATATTATTACAGTTCCAAAGGAAGTGAAATATGTGACATTCAGTGGATCTCCTGTATTGAAGAGCTGACCTTTTGGCAGTAGCTGTGAAATAATATACAGCAGAATCTTGTTAATTCATGCTAATGACTTAAGAGACCCATCACGGATTACTTGATTTTACAACTTAGCGAGTAAGTGAAACATGATGACAAAACTTCAGAGATGCACACTTTAACAGTATGTACTCTGCTAATTTGTCTTGATAGTAGCAATTTAGTTGTAAATATATTTGCAGTATATGAGTTAATGGACACTAGTGTCATTAATGAAAGCAACAATGATTTCCTGAAATGACTTCGGTAAAGCAGCCCATTATTAAATATCATCAAAGAAATACAATGAATTTACTAGTTATGAGAGTGTGAGATCAGTGAAGTGGTTCTGAAGGTAATGGATGTTTTTTAGCATTGGTAAAAATGTTCTTTTCTCATATATGTCATATCACAGAATAAATGTAGCTAAAGATACTTGGGAAAAGAGTTTTCCTGACTGGCATAGTAGTACTATGCAGGTATGTATGTAGGTAAAAAGTGTGTGAAAAGTTTTATTTTCAGGTTGAATTACTTGTAAACTTATGATCATTCTTAAAACAGTAATTCCCAAACTACAAGCTCATTGAACATAGAATCCTATGTTCCAGTAAATTCCTTAGTCTTCAAAATAAAGAGTAAATATCTCCATTATGAAAAAGTCTGAAATTTTTTTATGACCAGTTTTCTTCAGTCTACATTGTGTTTCCATGTTAAGTACTATTAAGAATGGAGTTTCATTACTGGCAGTGTGTTTTTACATGGGCCTTAGAAAATGACACTGAGCCATTTAATATTTGTTACGCTTTTAGTAAAAGAAGGAACTGAAGCCTCTCTGTATTGGAAACATCATACGTGCTTGTTACTGTGCATTGGTGTGTCAGCAGAGAAGTCTGACTAAATAAGGCAATGCATGCGTAGAGCTTATCAGCATTTGACAGGAATATAGTCCACTAACAGCTGATACAGTAGCCCATCTCTTCTGTGCTATCATCGGCTCTCTACGCTGCACACAGATGTATGTTTATTGTCTGCTCAGTTGCTGATTGTGCTCAAAACTTGGCCCTCCACCTTTTCAGTTAGTTTATGTCAGAAGTCATACAAGTGAACTGAAACCCTTAGAAAGCCAAATGTATTTATATTTGTATTTATGTAAACATGTATGTGGAGTTGTCAGCTTTCAAAGTTTAGGGAAGAAGTGTACTGTCCCTTCTGTTTCTTCTCCAACCAAATACTCTAGAGTGAGTGAATATTGTTTGGTAATACAAATAAAAACCAGGAAACTTTGTGCGTATGGGTGCCCTTATGGTACTGCTATGCACTAAAAAATGCTTGTAAAAAGTATCCATAACATTATGAAAACAAGTTCTGACTGATTTTTGCCTTCCTCGCTCGGAGGAAATGATACCACTCAAATGTGTGGCTAAGCTCCCAGTGACCTTTCTGGGAATAATATTACACCTTGCAAGTTTGTAGGTGCTTTTAAAAAAAATCCAGAGTAAAATACCCCTAACATTGCTTCAGTATCAGTTTTCCTGTTAAACTGTGTGTGGTTGTCAGATTTTGCCCTTGTGTTGTGCAAGAGTTTGGGATTTGAAGATTTTGTGAATGAAGTTATTAGGCCAATTAATAATCTTTAAGATCTGGTGGCACCTGGCCTGCTACAGAATGTCCCAAAACAGTCAAACTGGTGACCTGCAAATTTTTTTTGATACTGGGATTGAATCTAAGTATCTGTGCACGTATGGCCTTTTTTAAGAGATTTCTGAAAAACATCAAACATTAAGTTCTTATCATTCCTTCCCAAAGTTGGTTGTTTTCAAAGTGCCTTTTCATCATACCCAACACAGTGCTTAAAAAAACAAACCCTGCAATTTTAGTCAAGAGATCCATCTTCTTCAATTCAGTAGCCTGGCTTAAATGTCCTACTGTGAATTCACAATTCAGTAGCATTGTTGTAGGCAATATATTTAACAGACATGTCTTTCTGTCCTCTGAATCCGTGTCTGATAATGGTAGTGAGAGAATAAGCAGTTGATTGGGACGCTTGCCATTAGAGCACGTGTGAAGGGTTCGCAGTAGATGTGCAGTGTAATGGGCTGTTTACCATGTGTGTAATGGCTCTTGAACATAGCTTTATATCTAACTCCCCTCCAAAATAAGAGCATTTTTACAGAGCAAATAAGGACGCTTTTAGGCTGCCTTTTTGACACTTCTCTGCTCTGACCAAAATACTCTGTCAGTTTTCTAGAATGTGTCTGCAAACTTCCAGTATTGAGCTGGATGCAATATCATACACCTGCATGATCTGCATGGAAAGCAATATGATGTGTCCACAGAGATACAGAAGCTGTATATCCCTGAATTTAAGTGCAGGGACTATGCGGAAAAGCATGGTAAAGCCGTTGAAATTCTTTAGTCATCCAGGGATGCTTTATTTTGATGAATGTTATTAATGAATTTTATGTTTTTAATTTCAGAAAATACATTTTGAAAATATTTTAATTGTAACCATATTAATTATCCAGACTTATAACTTCCAATTTTCTGTTTATTTTAAAGATATTGTAGTCTTTATAAATATTTTGTCATGTTTTCACACTGCACAAATTTACTGTCTCTGTGATGAAAGCTGTCTCACTTAAAGCCAAAAAAAAAAGCTTGAAGCAGTTAAGGGCTCTGCAAAACATGCTTTGTAGCACCAGAATATCTGTTCGTATATAATAGCAAGAGTTTGGCAAGCTATATTATTAATTACATATTATCATGGAAACTAAACCTTAATCAATAGTACTTGAACTTTAAAAAATAACCCATTCAGTAGCTGTCCTTTTAATTGCTAAATGAGACAACATGATTAGCTTTTGTCTAAGTTTGGTTAATCATGTCTACACTGAACTTTAAGAAAAGCATTATCTTGGGTTAGAGGCTGTGCCTAGTAACAAATTTTTATCCTGTGTCAACTTTCAATGCATTTTGTAGCAGATGTGTTTGGCATACATCAAGGACTGATAGAGAAAGAGCTTAACTTTAGTGTGTTTGAGAGATGTATTCACTCTAGTTTTGTATTGAACAGTAACTAAAAAATAAGTGCTTCTGAGAAGGAAGCTTAGTCATATAAGATGATCTACCTGACCCCACCCACACTACCATATTTTTTTTTAATAATCACTTCAGAATTAAATATAAATGTTTTGACTGAAAAGCCAAACAAGTATCGTTGAAAATATCCAAGAATGATTTAATCTTCAAAAAAATGCCAACTTTCAGTTCCTCTGCTGGGAAGATTAGAATTTGAATGTTAATGGCAGAGTATGATGCCCATAATAGTAAGAAAAAATGGCAGTTGTTAATCATGGGAAGACATTTTTATGCTGAGATGAAACACCTAACTTTGCTATGATGAGGCTGTATTTTCAGCATCTCATTAAGGTTTATTCTGTACTTTTATGCAGTTCATGCTTCTAATGAATTCTAAATTCAAACGTTTCTTAGGTTATTTTAACATTACTGTTCATTAGCTATGATTTATCTTTTGGATCATATTATGTGTTAATGAAGTGAGGTCCTGCATGTGTGGTAGTTCATCCATTCAGAACTTACTTAATCAGGTTCCAGTGTTTACTGTTCATCCCGCAACTCCAGAAGCAGAGGGTCTGTGCTGTGCAGATATGACTTCATCTTCTTAAAACGAACCAATCGGAAAGCTTTCATACTGAAATCTATTAAAAGAAAAATAATAGATTTTTACTTCCAAAACTGTAGTTCATAGTCCTATATCTTTTTGCATAGAACAACTAAAAGAAATTGGACAGAAAAAAATACATTTTAGCACCTGCTCAGGCACATTATTGTCTGTGATGAAACAAGCTTTTGGTGGATGCAGTTTTCAGGTTGTAAACACAAATTCTGCTTTGGGGTATGGAAGCATTTCTTGAAGGTGCCCGAGTGCTGCTTTGTGTAACTAAGCCTGAGACCTGGAAGTGGAATATTCTGCTGTGTGTATTGCGAACTGTGTCTTGTAAATGAGTGGGATGGGTCCTGAATGTATTGCTTGTGTAATAAAGAGGCCAGGAACTGTTTTCTTTGTGTAAATCTGTACTTTTCTGAATATGAAATTATGTGAGGTATATGATGACTTGTCCTCATTTTCTCATAGAAGCTGGCCTAATTTGAAATGTTTTCTCTGTTTCTGGTAATGCTGAATTTACCAGAAGAAATCCCATTGTTTTTGTGATAAAAAGCATAAACTTCTAAAAATAATTGGCTACCTTGGAGTAGTTTACATTGTGGGATGAACCTCCTGGTATTTTCCATAAGGGTTGTGAGGGAAGATTAAGAACCTTGGGTAGTTCTTTTAAATGTATACAGTAGAGGTATCCTCTATGAAGAACTTATTCCTCCTAAGAGCAATACACTTCTCTCCTTTGCTATGAAAAGTATGTGAGGTTTGTAAGGGTTGTCTATAGTGTGCTAATACGGAGGGATACTTTTTCTCTCCTATGCTCAAGTTACAATATACTAAGCAAATATTTATTAACAGACCTTTCAGAGGCAGTGCAATGTCAGCAACTGCACTTGACACATCCTGGGTAACTAGGAAGCGTAGTTGCTTCCTGCAACTCGCAAATACCACCTTAGTTGCCTCATTGTATATGAACATGGTACGTTCCCTCTTTGCTTCCATCCCCAACGAATAAGCCACAATTAAAGATAGTGATGCATCTCATGAGTAGGAGCATTAGATTCATAATCTGCTCCTCAGCTCTCATTCTTTCCCTGTGTTTCTGAGCAATTTTTTTTTGGCACTTAAACAGCTGCAGCACTATCTAGTAATTATGCTCATAGCTGTGTTAGTTGCTGCTGGGCTTTGCTAAGTGTATGACAAATTATTGTAGGGGTTTTTGCTGCTCTGTCCTGGCATTTCACACAAACGCAACAGTTTCTAATTATTTTTTTTCCGTGTTTAATCCAGTGCCTTTCTGTAAGATCGCATTTCTGAGGGTGACACTTCTTTTATGGAGCCTTATTTCCTGACCTGTTTGCTGTAGTCCCTTCCAACCTTGGTGTGTGGTGGCTGGCTGTTTTGCCAGTTCCCTCCATTGTAGAGGTTTTAAATAACCAAGGGAACTGGGGAGATGCTTACACTGTCCTAAATTTGTTCATTTCAAAAGATTCGTTGCATTGTCATTCTGTGTTTCTGTCACTATTTCTGTTAGCTTATTTGTAGACCCTGGTAAGACGGGTACTGAGATGTGCACCTGTTCCTCTAAATCTTTCTCCTCTTTTGCATCTTGTCCTTTCATGAAAATGCAGGGTGAGAAGGGGTGAGGGAAAGAAGATCTGCCACAGGAATTTCTCTTTCGGGGTTGTATTTCACTTTCAAGTTTTTACCTTTGTCGCTGTAAGATCATGTGCCGAAGTCTTGGCGATGCAAAAGCTAGAAGTTGTTAAGAATATACTCAGGAGTGGGGGTGACCATTCAGCGTGTCTACAGCTGGCTCCTCAGTGTCCTTGAACAAGAGGGCTTGGGAGTTGGCTGGATGGATTGTCTTCCTGACAGCAGCCCACTCCTGACTCCCAAAGGGTTCTCAAACACAGCTGAGAGTGGGTAGGGATTTACTGGATGGAAATAATGCGGATGGAAAACATCAGACTGGATGGGCGTGTGCATCAGGCACCGACTACCTCTGTGTATCCAGCAGGGTCGTGGAGTGAGGGGCCACCACTGCCAAGCGCCTTGGTGACACAGTCCCAACCCTGCCACGGTGGGGCATTTAGACACTGTGCCTCTCTGTGGCAGAGAGGGTCACTTAGCAGCAGTAGGAGAGCAGGAAAAGCATTTTTCTCTGCCTTTCCATTCTCCATCTTCCCGAGTATCAAGAGACGGGCAGCATGTTGTTGCCAGGCAGGCAGGAACAGTGTCTGCATACGTAGATGAGGCCCTGCCGTGTTCTCCGGCCACGTGCAGAGCCGTGCCTCTCCTGCGCCTGTGCTGATCTGCCTGAAAAGAAAAATGGGCTTCAAGCATAGCTAATATGGCTGTGTTTATTCTTTTATGCTGCAGCCATATCTGTATCCATAGTGTTCTGGATATCTGAGCGCAGTGACAGATAATGACTTATTTGCATGCAGTTTTCGTGTGACAGGGTGAGCACCGTTGATCCTTTTTCCCCTGGGGCACTTTCATGCTGCCCTGCTACTGCCACTCATGAGTGCTTTATGTTGTCTCTTTTTTGTAGTGTTTTGTTTAGCTTTTGGAATTGATTAAACCCTTTGTACGTGTAAATCCTCTTTATGTTTCTGTCATAGTACTGCTTTTTCTTAAGGCACTTTGATCAGCAAGACTAATCTGGCACCTCCTTCTTGTAGGGAGATTGCTTTAAGAACTCCTTTACCATTTTTGCTGTACTTGGGTGCATCATTCCCGACTCTTTTGAGCTGTCTCCAGAGTAATTAACCAGCTCTGCACAGATTCTCTTGTAACTGAATTTCGAGTTGTACTCCCTGTCTATCATAGGTAATGCTACATGATTTTTTTTTTCTGGTTTTGAATCATTTTTAGGTATAACTGTCATGGATGACCGTCGGTCAAAAGCTCTACTGTTCTGCACACTTCCTCCGAAATCTCTCTGATGCTGGTGATTTACCGGAAGTCGATCATTCTATTGCGGCACCATATTTTAAGCACAGTGTTGGGAATGGTACTTTCATTGCTCTTAGTCCCGTGTCCTAGATATAGTATCTGGTGCAGTAAAAATTTGCTAGGGAAGAAAGTTTAAGTGATCTCATATAGTTGTTAGTGCCCTGCAATGTTGCTTTGTGTAGATCCTGCATATTGCTGTTGCGGATTTAGTTGTTTGGGTTTTTTTTGTTTTTGGGGTTTTTTTTAACTTGTTTGCTTGGTTTTCGCCCAATTTATGTACACGAATATAAACTCAAGTCACATTCCCCTCTTTCTTCCTTTCTTTTTGGACCAACTATTTTTGTAATCCTGGCAGCAGAGGGGCCCACCTTCAACCAAAAAGGCAGTATCTGATCTGCACAAAAGAACTCTTAGGTAGTTCTCCTGATATGTAGGTAGTACAGATTCAAACTGGGAGCAGGCACCCACAATGCAGGTCTCACACTTCCCAGTTCAGTGTCCTAATTACCAACAGAGACACGAAGGACGTGTGATACTGCAAATTCTGCCTTTGGCAATGTTGTCTGAATACTGACCGTAAGCCACTCATCCGTATTTAAATGCATGAATTTAGAGCTTAAATTCTTGAAAAAATTTCTGACCTGAAACTCGTTATCACAGAGTCACTTACGTCCAGATGAGAGAATATATTTTGAATATGTCTCTTGAGCATTTCCTTTAGGCAAGTTTAAGCTTCCTGGTGTTTAACGTGCTGCCCGGTACCTAATCTGTACAGGAGACTCTCCCATTCACTATGAGATGATCTAAGCATTATTTCTAAGCATTAGGATTTTTACTCCTCGTATCTAAACAGAGCATTGCTGAGCTTCATAATGCTTTGCTGCTGATCCCCATGTAGTGTAAAATGTGAGCTGAGAGATGGGGTGAAAGCACCCAGGTAAAATAATGAGTGGGTGGGTGAGCTTACTGGCTGCCTCAAAGGCTGAGTACCCAAACCAGCTAATGAAGACACCAGTGTCATTCAGTTTACTTCAGTGGCTGCTGAACAGTGAGTTCCTGTGCTCTTTTCATCTTAACGTATCTCAACAACTTGGACAGTACTGAAGATGATTGAAGTAAATTTTAAGGTGATGCAAGTTACAGATGTTGAGGTGTTCTTGTGTGCCCTGGGGGCGGGAGGCAGGCAGCAGAGCTGGGAGCAGACACAGGAAGAGCATTTAAAGTGTATTATACACACCCTTTCTATGGCACAGAACAAATAACTCCGAAGAAGATTAGGAAAGCATACTTAAATCGTATTTTCAAATTAGCCAGAGCAGGAATAGATAACGTTGTATTGGTACATACATAATCTTTGATTTCTTTTAATCAAAATATTTATTTTTAAATAAGTTGGTAATATCATTTAGGTTTTCTTTTAATATATGAATTAGCGAAAACAAGCAATTTATATTTTTAATTCATTTCCACTTCACTGGGATATTTTATTGCTCAACAAGACAAGCTTTTCCATGATAGCTTGTGCTACTAAGGAGGATTTTTAATTAAAATCATCATTACTTTCTTTTACTGCTACTGGATTTCTTGTCATTGGCAATAGGGTTAATGTACGATGCTGAATGAATGTTGTCGTACTAACTAACACAATTTTTTCACTGCATATCTTGCTGAAAGAACAAAATATGTAGCTGAACTTGAGAATTTTGAACTAATACTGTTTACATGTGCAAGTAGGAAAAGATGATGCACCCTTCCCCCTTCATTGTTAAGTGGTAAATTGTTGCTATGGTGATCGTTCTTTCCATCTCATCAGCTATAACCTGGTTTTCCACATCAACTGAATAGCTGCAAGCAAAGCATGATCTTTATTAATTTTTTTTTTAATATCAGTTAATATTGTTTTGCTACATAGTTATTGTCCTGGGACTTAACATCAACATCAAGATGCAGTGAATGTAAGCAAGATAGTTCTAATTTTACAGTACGTAAATCTGTGCACTTATTAAAACGATCTTCATTAACTGCCAAGAACTTTAAGTGGATTTCTTAGAGGACGCTTATTTTTGGTGTGTACAGTTGACTATTTTTTTTTTGGTAGTAAATATGTGAAAAGCTTGGCAAATCTCTGAATAAGGTCTCCATTAAGCAATTTATTATTTGTTAGCTAAGGTGATGAAAACAATAGTTGTAGTAGAATTTCACAGGACAGCTTTATTTGCTTGTAGTGTAAATCTGTATGCGTGGTTCAAATGCAGAGATGGCCTGTGCTGTAGCGAGAGTAAGCCAGGTGGCCTGGTGTAGTCACCAAAGGGCAAAACGGATGAATATCGTCTGGATGTGATCCTATACGTATACACAACAGATTTGTGTCAGGGCCGAATAAGTGTGTGGGCCATCAAAATAATGCCCTGAAGCAAGAGATAGCCTCTCTCTGCATCACCATGAGGTTTTTCAGGAAATAGGCCAGATGTTACAGCAAGCCTCGGAGCCATAGGTGGGACACTGTGGTGCAGCACGATAAATGTGGATTTTAGAATAATCTCTTTGAACTTAAATTGATGCTTTTAAAAGGCAGTATTTGTCTAAACTCACTTATGTATTGTTCATTACAATCATGTAAGGTTTGATGCATTTATAAAGGTAACCATATCAAGTTGTGTCCTGTATTGCTAGACAGCATATGAGCAGCTCTTTGTGTTTCTGATTTTACTCATATTCCAGTATATTTTAATTATTTTTAATTTTTTATTTGGTGAGTCTTTTTCCCCTACATTTCATCTGCATTACTCCTGCTTATTTTAAATTGAGTCATGATCAATAAAGGAGCAAGATGGTATCGGTCTCAAATGAATTTTTCTATTTATTACCTGTTTTATGGTCCAGAAGAGGACCTGCACAATAGTGAATTGTTCTCAAAGACTGTACTCAAGTCTATTATTTCATGTAAAAGCATTCTAATTATCATATATGAAAATGTAAATAAGAATCTTGGTTTCTTTGTTAGTAGTCTTCTTGGGTTCTGTATACGAAACAGTATTTTTCGTGTCTCAAAATACTGTGCTGCCATAGGCAGACTTCCCATTAGATGTTCCTGACCTGTATTTGCAGTGAGGGATGTTTTGCTAAATAATGTCAAAGATCATCTCTCAGTACAGCAGTCTCTTAAAGGATATGGTGAGAGTTATAGTACAAACATAAGTGCACTGCTTATGGAGGCAAACTAGGAATTGGATTGATTTCAGATAAGAAGGATATCATTGCACAATTTAAGTCTAGAGGAAGGTATCTTGAATTACTGAATTGCTTAGACCTTTTGGAAGTACTACCAAAGGATTAGAATTGGCCAAAACACAGTTCACTGAGTAGCCTGACAGAGAGACTACTCCATGCAAGTGAGGAATGCCATATTTCCTTCTAACAGCAGAGGATGAGAAGTAAATTACTGAGAAAGCATATTGTAAAGTTGCCCAATCCAAAACAGCTATTACAGTGTTCTTGTAGTATCTATTTGCTTTGCCTAACTTTGCCAGGTATGGTATTTTAGTTTGTAAATCTGCTCATTTTTGTTTCATGAGCTATCATTGCTGTATTTCCCGTCACCAAATCTGTATGATGGTACAAACTGGGCACCTGCAAAAGAATATACAGAACCATGAAACCCTCGCACATATTTCACAATCACATGAATAGACCACAGAAAGACTTTGTTGTCATGTACTGATCCTTTTTTGTTGGGGGAGGAATACAAACAATTCCAGCATTTGGAGCAAAAACTGTTTGTGAAAGAGAAGCAGCTGCTCCATGTTTTGTTGTCACATTTTCCTGAGTCTAGTGTTTCCTACAAAACCAGAAATAATTCCTCACTGAACAGGAGCAGAGTGACCCAAGGGTCAGTAGCCCCCAGTGCCAAAAAAATAGTTGAATACTCTTTATACCAAGCTCTTTACTTACTTAACCTTATCGCTTCCTTACTTCTTTCCTGAAGCCTGTAGTTTCAAGTACGTATTTAGCCTGTCGTACCCGTGATCAGCAGCAAACATGAGACAACGACTGATCCGAGTGCAGGAATAGACTGGCTGAGAGTAGGGGAAGAGAAGGTGGTTCCTTTCAGCTGTGCTCTTCCTCAGATTTAAACATACATGAAACTATAGCCTTGCTTCGCCTGGATTTTTTGTCCTACACAGCCCCTTAAAGGGATCTAGTGTGTTCCTTTGTTGTATGAGTGTAATCGGGAATTTGATGACCTGGAAAAAATGTATTCAGGCAAAATGCCAGCCAGAGAAGAGAATCCTCTGAACAGTAGGACTGTGCACATGGGATCTAGTATTTCTTTCTGTATTATTTCCCTTTATAGTAATTGGGGGGGGGTTGGGGGGGTGGATGTTAGTGCTTCAGTTGCTGTTGTTTCTGAAACCGTGTACACATTTATATAGTACAAAAAATGGTTCAATGAGACAAACATCAAATCAAAACAAAACCACATTTGCCACATAAAAGACCAAAGATAACTGTTCTTCATTCCACTTGAATGTGTGAAAATGTGCACAGGTTGCCCTGTTTAATCTTGCTAAATTCTACTTGTTTTCTGTAGCCAGTATTTTGTTTATTTTACCATCCATTAATTCAAATAGCTAGTTCTAAATTCTCCTGTGTGTAGTGGTAAATAGACTTTGTGGCTATTACGTGTAAAAAATAATAATAATTCTAACCTATTTCTTAGTGGTTTTGAAACAGATTAGAAAATACAGCTACAATGATAAACAAGTTCCTATTTGAATTTATTACTTGTGCAAAAAAGTACAAATTTTAAAAAAATTCGTTTTGATCACCTTAAGTGTGAATGTGCCGGCAAGGAGACAGTGTCCTCTCATTGCCGCTTACATAATGAAAGACAGACAAGGAAGCTGTTGGTGCCTGCCAGAGACTATCTGTTGCTATAGATTGAAACGTATAGCATCAAAACCAGTTTAAGTTAGAAATAAATAGTGCTTTAAAAAAAACAAAACCAAAACAAAGCAAAAACCCCAAAACCTCTTTCCTTCTGGATTCCTCTGGACCTGGGCAGGAATTGCAATTTTGTCTTCTAACCTAAGTGTCAAGGATACAGCGTTTTGTCTGAGTGAATGTAGTTCCATTCCTGAATTCAGGGACTATCCTTAATGCTTTTCTTTGCCTTCATAATTCACAAGAAAAGAAGACCAAAAAAAATGATATCAAAGATAATACGGGTACCAAGGAATTTTCTAAGGTGTATTGTTTATTTTTTAGATTTATTGGTAAAATTTATCTGAAGATACTTTTTTTTTTTTCCTACCTGTAATTTTTTTCTTCACCTTGACTTGGTTTCCCTACAGGTACTATCAAATACTTTCATTTCTTCTGTTTTTCCACTGTGTAGCAGCTGGCTGCTTTCACAGCTTAATTGCTGCTGAGCATATTTTATTTCGTTACTAACCTGTTTGGCTTCTTGCCTTTTAACATTACTGTTCTCTGACATAAGCTTGCTGCCTTTAAGAGGCAATACCATTGTTCAGGAACTTGCTTAAACAACATGTGCTTTGTTCCACTTAAGCACTCTGAAAAAATGTCATATGAAGGATAACAGAGAGAAAAACTGTCAGACCTTTCATAAATATTTTCATCTGAGTTTAGTGACACTACTTCTGTGTCACACAGCCTTTCATCCCAGGAAATTAGAAAACGCGATTTGCTCCATCCAAAAAGCATTATAATAATGGAAAGAAAAATAAGTGTTTTAATTAAAAAAAAAAAAAAGTCTGATTTGTAGTAAGTAAATCAACAGACAACACCTTAGCTAAATTACATTTTAGCTGTGTAAAAATTTCTATATGTAAAATATTCTGGATTAGCTATTCAAAATTCTCTCACGTGCTTTCAGGATAACAGTGCCTTTTCTTAATGTGGATTGGAAGTGGCTTGAATTTCGCTAAATTGGGAAAGGTACTTGATGCAGAAGGCAGTTGGCTTCGTGGGTTTACTCCGAACTAACTGGTATATTTGACATGTAAAACAGATCTTATTCTGGAATCATTTTCGTGTGTAGGAAAAGAGACCACTGAAGAGAATAGATGGAAAGCATTAGTTACCACGAAAAACATTGGACTGTAGAAGGGTTTAGAGTTAATATGTTGATTTACTTGAAAGGACATCAAGAGAAAGTAGGTACAGCTTGCAAAGGATTCTTTTGAGCAATTTTAGTTGTGATGTTGCCAGTACTAAGAGACAAGTAGTGAAGTTTCCACTGATTATTAGACATTATGCTACATTAATATACCATATTCATTAATTTCTTTAGTTTACTTCAAGGACAGATGGATACCAAACAGCTCTTTAAAAAAACAAAAATTAAAATTAAAGGTATTTAAGTTTCCGAATTCCAAACTTCACCTTGTCGAAGTTTTTGAAGCTTGTGTTAGATGTAATTCATATGCTCTAATGCAGAGATATTGTAGGAGGAGAAGTAATTAGTTGGAGGTGGACTCTTCTTTGCTTAATTATCCCATCTCCAACAGGGCTAAATTCAGCTCTGACATACACTGGCAAAAATCTCATTCACACAGAGGCAACATTCAATTGCAGCACTGCAGTACACCATGCTCTTGTCTCACCAGATGGCATTTCTTCTTCAGGTGTGTATACACTTCAGACAGGTTAGATTAGGAGGCTGTTTCATTTGTTTTTAATAGCTGCGTACTTTCTGGACCTACACCTAGCTTAGCCTTTTCAGACTTCCGTGTATGATAGCATAGAATAAGATGTATAAGGCTTCCATGTAGGATAGCATAGAAGGGGCTTCCTTATTTCCCTCACTGCCAGTGAATGAATGTGGTGGGTATTGAAGATACTTGTTCTGAGGTCAGGCATTTCCAAAACCTTCTAGAATATCCAGAATTCTGTCTCTGTCCTGATCTGGTATTCTCTGGTTCAGGTGCCCCTGCCCAGAGTTTCCTAAACTGAGCAGATACTCTGCATGCTTTAAATTTAGTCTGTCTTGCAACTAACATACTCTTCCCTGCACAAGATTAAAAAGTCAATGATTCTTTTGCTAGGGAAACAGCATGTTCAGATATTTCATATGCCTGCCTTTATCTGCTGGAATGCACAACATGTGAGATTCATGACTGAAACTCTATCTTCTGCAGCAGCTCATGGCCTCATCAAACCTTGAAGTAAGCTTCAGCATTTCTATTGTAAGCAATTAGTGTCCATTAAGTACACCACTGAGCAGACTAATGCCCAACTGCCATAGCAGAATGTCACAGAATAATAAAGAGTTAGCAACATACTGATGCTCTTACAGCCCGCTGAGATAAAAATTTCAGAATGACAACACCACTGATGCTCCCAACATGGACATCAGTAGCCATAGTTACTGCAGTATGGGTCTCAATATTGATCCCAGTTACAGATAATGAGATAGAGCCACTTAACCTGGTCTGTCACTGGTTTTGAGATAGCAGTTATCCCAAACACAAGCTGTAGTACCAAGTGCACTTTATAACTATACAACATTCCTGGAAGAGGTTTGGTTCTCTCTCCTGCTCACTGAACAGGGGGCCGTTCCCCCATGCTCAGTGTTGTACCCAACACCAGCCTACTTGGCATCTTATGGGAGTGTGTTGTGAGAGATACTCAGGATGAGAGCTGGCAATTAACTGTCCTCCAGCCAACTGCTATCACACTTTTTTCAGGCACTGTCATTTAGATAATGGTCTGCGCTAATGAGTACAAGACTCTTCTTCCTGTCATGATCTGAGGCTTTACCATTGAGGAATGTGTATGTGGAAGAATTGGGTAGCATGGTACGTTGTTAATGTGTCTGGTGACTCAAAAGACTGAGGCATGTGCGGATGGTTAACATCTGGGAAGTCATGTTACATCCGCTTTGTATTCATGCAGGATCATCTTCCATGTTAATGAATGACTGCTAAATTCAATGAAAAGACTGTAGTGGACATCAGCCACAGAAAGATGTGACTAATTATAAATAGAGAAAGGCAAGAAAAAGAGCTTGAATATATTTACAGTGATTCCAGTTGAGCCTCCTAAGTGGTATTAATTATACAGAAGGATTCTGTCAAGCAAAAGCACACCTAAGGACAAAGACCCCTAACGACTTGACCTTACTGTGAGGAAACTATACCTAAGCTTTGCTACAGCTATTTGGCTGACTGCCAGGTCTTGCTGGCTGGCAAGGAATCATTTTTTCATACAGGGTGGAGTGACACCTTGTTCTCATGACAACAAAGAGATCCATTTTAGTGAAACAAAAGGGTCTGCTGTTAGCCAAGTAGCTTTGGAGAAGGAAATGGATACATTGGATATCCTGACCACATACGGTCTGGAGTATGTAGCTAGCTGTGTAGCTTAAGGTGCTCTGGAGGAAGTGGGACCTTTTTAGAGCTTATGGTTCTCCAGCATGTAGATTTGGTGCCATGTACTCCCCAAAAGAACTGGGACCTTTTACCCAGGGCAGTGGGGGTCTAACACAGACTGCCAAAAGAATTGTCTCAGCATTGCAGAGAGTCTTATGACAAATGCTTCTGAGATGCTGCTGTGGGAGTCAGCCTTCCTTTGACAATATTCTTGCTTCTGAGACAACCCAATAGATTTAGCAAGAACTTCTAAAAGCTTTCTTTGTATTTCTACCCGTTCTGTGGAATTCCACTGTGATTGTCAGGTAGAAATCCAATTTCCATGTTGACCCTTCAAAAAGTGGTCATTTTGTATTCTATTTTCTCAGCCACAACTGGAATACTTAAAATAGTACTTTGCTACTAGACAGTTTAGCCATTCAAGAAAAAGAGTAAACTGCAAGACTGGATTCACCTGCGCAAGAGCTAGAAAAATAAACTGCTAAAAGCTCATTTCAAGTTATGTTGAAAGAGTGCCACAGAATTCCTTGCAAACTAACCCATTACAGTACTTTAGCAAGTCTTCTTTTCAGTGCTGTACTTTATAGCAAAAGTTTTCTTTAACTCAGCAGGCCTTTCACAGCACATCTGTCTCACAGTGAAAATGTTATTTATTTAATAGGATTGCAGAGTAAGTCTCTACTTGTTGTCAAATGGCTTCTCCTTTCAAATGAGAAATCATATTCCATATACATCCACTTGCTGCCAGAGCATGCTCGAACCAGAGCAGTAAGACTGCTATATAGAACAGACCCTTACGTTTTATTAAATATTGTCAGCTAGGCATAACATGAGGTCAAATTCCATGTCATGTTCCATGACATACACTTCATCAGTAGATAGAGCTGAAATTCTGTCGTTTTTTGGGGGAGAGATTTTTCTTATTATTTTGCTAATTATGTAAAATGGGATAACCTTTGAATTACCTTGCACCGATCATCTCGAATTATCAAATTCTTTAAGGAAGCATGTGTTTACTTTCCCTGCTCTTCCAGTGGCTCTTCAAGAATGTCCTCCATTCCTCCTTTAAGCACCTTAGCAATGTAGGTTTCAGCAGAATAACTGAGGCAAGACGGAGCCGTTCCTTGTTGCTGACCTTCATATTTCCCCATGGGATTCATAAAATAAGGTACATATTCAGGTGAAGGTGAATCTGTATGGACTCTAAGATGGATTGTCTTACCTTGGTAGACAGCATGACAAGATAAATTGTTGTTGGGATTGTTTAGCCTAGAGAAGAGAAGGCTCCAGGGAGACGTTATAGCAGCCTTCCAGTGCTTAAAGGGGGCCTACGGGAAAGGTGGGGAGGGACTCTTTATCAGGTAGTGTAGTGATAGGATGAGAGGTAACGGTTTTGAACTGAAAGAGGGCAGATTTAGATTAGATATTAGGAAAAAATTCTTTACTGTGAGGGTGGTGAGATGCTAGAACAGGTTGCCCTGAGAAGTTATGGATGCCTCCTGCCTGGAAATGTTCAAGGCCAGGTTGGATGGGGCTTTGAGCAATCTGATCTAGTGAAAGATGTCCCTGCCCATGGCAGGGGGGTTGGAAGTAGATGAACTTTAAGGTCCCTTCCAACGCAAACCATTCTATGATTCTAAGAGAATTCATGCAGCCCACAGGCTTGTTCCAGGACACTGCCTTTCCCAGGATTTATCAGCCCTTTCCCTGCCATGATGCATGCCCTTGACATGGTGTGACTCCTTTAATGTTCTTGAGAAAAATAGCCGGCAAAAGTTTTTTCCTGTCACTTGCTGGTGTTCAGCCCCATGCAGTTACCACTGGCTGCCAGCTACATGAATTGCTGTAGGAGCAGCAGTTACTCCTGTAGTGTTATTTATTGAAGACATGAAGAGTGTAGAACTTAGTCGGGTGTGTGTCTAGTAATGCCCAGCACTTCTGGAAAGCACTTCCGTGTGTGTGCAGCACCATCATTCAGCACAGGCAGAGCAGATCTGGTGCTTCTGGCAAGCTATGGTAGTCCTGCTTTGCAAAAGGGAGAGGATTCAGCATGTGACCCTTCTCCAATACTCGTAAAAGCTCAGAGATGTGCAATTTAGGAAGGTAACTTACTTGAGATAACTTCACTGGGAGAGTAATTTTTGAGGCTCCAGAATTGCCTCTTAGGACACCAGATCTCAAGACTGGGCCTTAGTAAGAAGAGCTTTCTGTGAGGGGAGGAGGGCACAGTATTGCCTAATAGGAGATTCTGGTCTTACCAGCTGCTCCAGTGTCACAGTCATGAGGGTCAGTAAAACCCATCAACCTTTACATAGATCTGGAAAGTCTGGTAAATCTGTGTTTGTGTGAAGAGAGGACAAGAAGTTATTAGGATTGATTACTTTGGGACTTACTTCCTTCTTCGTGGCACGCACTAGTATTTACACTAAAATTCTGCTATTAGTGACTCAGAAAATACTTGCTTTCTGGAAGAGGCTGGGGGAGAATGTCAGAGCTCCAGACAAGGACTGTAGTAAGGAAAAGAAAGGGGCAAACAGACTTTGACTAGCTCTGTTCAGAGGTCTTAAAACAGTAAACTTCATGAGTTTGCAATAAGTTGTTACTCTCACAAGTGGTTACTGCTAAATATGTTAAGATTACAACCATGAATCCTCAACTGTACCATGCAGATCTGCATGACTTCAGCTGAACAAAGTGGTCAAGGACCGCTCTAAGCAGGAATAAATAGGCTTCTGTGAACTCTCTTTCAGCAGTCTCTGGATGCCACAAATGCCTTGGACATCTAGGTAAGATCATCAGCCCTATGGGAACCAGCAGAGTGCAACCTTCCTGTTTCAAATTTTCTGGTAGCTGACAGGACATGCTGGTTGTTTATTCAAACTGTGTGTTATTGGCATTGTTGTAGGTAGCTACAGAGGGTGAATATATACATATATGTTTTCAGGCGGAGTATGTATAGGAGGGAAGATTATTTTAAAGCTGTTAACTGTGTTCGTCATAAACCCAGGTTTTCCATTTCCTTCATACTGGAGACAACAAAACGTGTGCATTAGCTGTCACCTGCTCTACGTCTGAAATGATCTGACAATATTTTAAATCTCCAGTGCTCTTCAGTTAAAAGGAATTACACGTTTACAGATTGAAGGATCATCAAAGTCTTCTCTTTGCTTGTTTATACTGTTCAGTCTCTTGATGTTTAATGTATAATATGAGCAGCTTGCTTCGTATCTGCCAGCCTGGAGAAAAGTCAAATCACATACAACCATCCCTATACTTGAGCACTTGTCGTTTGTGGAGAGCTTAGGCCTTGTGCTAATTAAGCTGTTCAGATATAACATATCAGTGTTTGCTGTTGTTCAGGTATTTCTGTGATTATTTTTTTTTAACAGTTATCTTTAAACATGTCAGAGAATTTGTAACAACTGAAAATGGAAGAACTGATCCCAGGATGGTTTGCTAGACATTTTTCTATCAATACTGTTTTTCTAGACATCTGGCACCTGATCGGGGAACAGAAATGAATCATGCAAAGAAAGATAAGCCCAATTCTGTTTTGCCTGTCAGACTGCTAATGGCACAAAGATTAAGTTTAAACACATGCAGTTAATGCCTTTAAAAGGATGAAGATACTGAAGTTTTGTTTCCCCACTAGATTTTAATGCCCAAAGATATTAAAAGAACTGTTAAAAAAACCTAACATAGCCACAGATTATTTGAATTCATGTCACTATGTTGTTATTTAATGAACTTATTACACACTTAATTACATCATATTCTTTTTTTAGTTATAAATGCATAAATTACACTACTATATCTCAGAAAGAAATATTTTGTTTGCCATTATGTTCTAGATATTTTTTTCAAGCCTTCCCAAAACCATCTTAGATTAAAACTTTATTCCATGGTCAGTGTATCCTTTCTGTTCTCATTTGTTATGAAGATTTCGATTCCATACTATTATTATGAGAAAATGGCAGAATTAAATATGTGTGTGCACTACAGCTTTTGGAAGAGACAAATAAGCACCGAGCCGCTAAGCCTGTCGTTGTGACTTTTTTCTTAGTGTATTTTCCTCCATCAAGCACAGTAATGCAGTCTTTGGATTCAGATACTAGAACTATAATCTAATAAGTTACAGACTGCCAAAGTCACTTAGGAAAAGCATGAAGCATACTCCTAGAAGTATTTATGATTGGGGAGTTTATCTTACATTTTTTGAAGCCAGCAAAAACCACAGAATTTTAAATAAATTTTCACATTTTTCCTGTAATTTTCTGTAATGTAATTTTCATGCAACCAGTGTGTTGCAGGTTTTATATTCCATGATGTGAAGAGAGATCAGATACTGCTTTTATATTATGTATTTTGCTCTACAAATACTTTGGTATTCTTTGCTAAAATACCTGTGGACTTCTTTTGCCCTAAAATTTAAAAAAAATCTTAGCCTTAAAAAAACACATCAACACTGTGTAGAGGAGAGATTAAGAAATACAGATATTGTCAAGGATAATGATGGACATAGTTTTCCTGAATAAGTTTACTGTTTAATAGAGCGTTCAAAAGTTTTCTAACTAGAATTATTCTAACAAAAAATAATTAAAAGTGTATTGTTTTCTAAAAATTGACATTTGATTTCGTATTTTCTGTGCGTTTTTTTTTTTATTTTTACAAGTAATTGAAAGTGGTAAAAATCAGTAGAACACTGAAAAATATTAAGATAATGTTTTAAATGGAAAAAACAGTCCATTTTGATACAAAAATAATTCCTAGTCTTGTCCTGTAAGCTCTTCTTATTTTTCATCTAGCTGTAACCCTGGGATGATGATTTGTTGTTGCTTTCTTACACAGAGAGTCTAGAATAGCTGCCAGGTATTGGTTTTGATGATAGGAGTCATCATACCTACTATTTTATTTCATTTGTCCCAGGTAGAGAACAGTTTAAAAAAATAAAGTGCAGGAGGGGGGAAGTGCAGTGCACTAAACGTACCTTAGAAATTCTCTAAGCAAAGGATCACAATGGTCCATGTGTTTTCATTTCCTTGAGCAGACTTGCCTTCTCTGTGCAGAATCCTTATTACATGGGGCTCTTTTTCCTTGAAGCTCATATTTTATGATGAAGGGGAAAAAACCCGTATTTGTCTCCTTTTTTGTCTTTACTTAACTATGTCATCAAGAGCAGCTGAAGCTCAAGTGTGCATCTATTTTTTTATGCTTCCAGCTAGATTCAGAAGCTCTCTTCAGTCAACCAATGTAATTGACTTTGGTGATTGGAAACAACAAATTGTTTGCAGATATTCCTTTACCCCTTTCCAAAAACCGTCCTGTCTGCAGGAATTAACATTATGGGGCCAGGGAACTGGAAGAAAATGTTGCTCACTAAGGAGACTTAGTAATAAAATGGGATAGGATATAGTACATCCTGTAAAGTAGGATAGGATATAGTCTGTCCTATAAAGTAGGATAGACAAATGCACATCAAGATTTATACTTTTCTCTAGATGGACTTGGCACATGAAAAGATACTGGCAGTGAATCACCATTGGCAAAAATGGGGGAAAAAAAACCCTATAAGCATAGTATACAGCACTGTATTTTGCCTAAAGTGTAAGTTTCCCCACAGGAAGACTTGCTTTCTGCTTGAAACGATGCCACTTATCTTGCTGAAATTGAAGACTGCCATCTTAGAAGATTTCTGTGCCAGTGCTAGGGTCAAGTACAATCAATATGAAAGCAAAACTTCATTCATACAAGCTTCTGACAGAATAATGGATAAAATTGAGTATATCACATGAAAAGCCAGCTCCATCATTCAGGGGCAGATTATCTGGCATGCACATAAATAATGCCAGGCTAGTGAAACACCTAAGGTTATGGAGAGTACCATGCAAATGCAACTTCTCTAGGGATGCTTAACAGCAATTTAAAAGCACTTTCTAAATTCAAACATCTGCATCTGAGTCTTTTTACAAACAGGTGACCAAGAGTGAGGGCCTGATAGCCAGACTAGGGAAACTGAACTATTTATCTCAATGGTTAAAAGCAAATTTTCAGAAATACCTTCTTTTTTGGGATGCTATCTTTAATTCACCTAAAATCTTTCTGAACTACTGAGTACATATGTCACTAGTATAAGTTACAGAAATACATATATTGGCTGGCACCCCTGAGTTGCTGAGTGGTTCTGGTTTTATTGATGTGGACCATAGAGGTCTAAAGGAGAATGCAAACAGGTTCTGCATCTTGGCATACAAAGGCAGCTGATTCCTCAACAGACATGTAGATTGGTGTTTGCTATAAGACTATTCATATGTTTGTAGGCACAGCAAAGCATGTTCATGCTGACCACTGCAGGAGTCTAATGTCCACACAGTTCAGAGGACCAAGCTGTAAATTGTTCAAGTTTCTTATTTTTAATGGAGTAAGAGGGGTGCCTCCAATGAGATGATCAGAGCACTTATGTCAGATGTCTGAAATACTTAATGTAAACAGTCCCTAAATCATCTAATCTCACTTCCTGTAAACAAAAGACCATGTAATCTTTTTCTCAGAAAATGGATTAAAGAGGACTTTTAGTACACTGCCTGATACCATTTTAAAGACTTGGAAAGATCCATCTTTTTCTCTGTAAAATATACCCAAAGCATTTCAAAGTTGACTATGCCCAAATTCAGCTTCTAATCATTGGACGACCGGTTATGTCTTTACCTGAAACACTTATCCTTCCCCATTTTGTCTTCCTCGTTTTCTACTGTCATATATCCATGTGTACACCACGATAAGTGGTTTCTCAGTGTTTCTTTAATAACGGCTAGATATGAGGCTCAAGAAGTTTAAGTTAAAAATCTTGCTTTTTTAGAACCTCGGTTATTCTGTGGTCCTGACATTTCTTTTTCCTCCTTGAGACATAGATGAGCTGGGCATTGTTCCATTAGTGGTTTTATGGATTCTGGATTATGTAGTACAGCAAGAACAAATTCCTGTTTATACTTGATTTTCAGCTCTACATGTAGAATGGCCACATTAACCTTCCTTTTGCCGCAGTGTGTGGGGTTAGCCAGTGTGATCTCATAGTCCTTATGTGCTACTTTCCATGACAGTCTCCTACTAGCTAGACTTTTTTGTTTCCCAGTGTTCTGTTTCAGTACAGTTAAATGCAGTGGGGTTGGGAGTTGTTATAATTGAACTTTAGGTTGCAGTAAACTGTCCTTTCGGGGGTTTTTGGAATCCAGAAGTTGTGTAATTTGCCAACTCTACCATAGTATGTTTTAGCTTGTATTGAGACATTATAAAAGTAAAATATTAAACAGCTCTGGAGCAAAACTCAATTCCTAAGGTAAAATGCACATATCAACCCTTTTCTTTGATGTCTTCTGCATTAACCTGCGAGATGTGTCGGAGTTAGCTTTTAATCTATTTTGATGTGCCTTATTAATTCCATGTAATTTATGCTGTTGTTTAATTATGTTGCCATTGGGCACAAAATCAGAAACCTTGAGAACAATCCAAGTATGTTAAATCAAGGCAATTGAGATATAGTATAGGACTCATAATCTTCACATGTATGAAGTGTTTGGCAAAATCTACTCTTTGTTAAAGCATGATGTCTGGCACTATGTACTTGTTAGCCTGTAAATCTTTATGGGTATAGACCCAATTTATTTATGGTGTTATTTATGCCCAAGACTGACATCTGACTAAGCAGTCATTGCCCCCAGGTTATTTTTGGAAGTACTGAATGAGGTTGGCCATTTGCCAATTGTAAGGAATTTCCTCGGTTTTTCAGTTGTTGTTCACTAAAGGTTAATCTTTTTTCTGTTCTTCTAATGAGTTAGGACTGAAAAAAAATTGAGAAATGGATTTAGGCTGGGAAGGAGAAGTTTTCAGAAACAAAATTCATTAGGTAAGGTGATACAGATCAATGTGCCAGCAGTATGTACATAATAGATCTGCTTATGCTTCACTACATGAGACTTTACTGGTAGTACTAACGTAGTCCAGCTCCTGAGTGAAGTCAGTTCATGAAGAAGGAGTGGCTGGTTGAAACTAAAATCTAGTAAAGCACAAAGGAGATTGATCAAATAAAGCACTTTGAAGATATTTTTTTTAAGTTCAGACTTCTTGATTGAGGACATGTGTCTCATTTGGTCAATTCACTCTATAGTTTAGGAGCACTTCAAGTTTCTCACTGACATGAAGTTCTCGTATTGTAGTATATGTAAGTCAGTCTTTTGCCTCTCTCTCTTTCTCTTGGCAACTCCCATTTTTTGCTGGTATTCTGTGACCTGCCCTCACTTCTGAGTGTTGCTGAGACTGGTGAAGCCAGGAGTTCTTGGGTAGTTCTGCATAGTTGTGCATGTATGTATTTTTAATCCTACCATAGCAGAATATTGTTTTTCACCCAGTATTATCACTGAAAGAGACTAAGGAAGATGACTAGCATGCTTGCGGTGTTAAAAAATGCATAGATGCTAGATAATTATCTAGCACTCATTACTGATGTATAATATGAGAAGAATATGGAAATAAAATGGGGACAAGGAGAAAATTAAACCCCAAAGAATCATTCCTTAAAGTTTTCCTCTTCCTCTTTATCTCCTCTTTTGTTGGAAATGCTATTGATCTCTGTAGCAATTTTATCAGAGCTTGGTTTTGCAGAAATGAACCTCCAGCAGATAGAAAGAAATGTAAAAATGTTGGAAAGTTTCATACCTGGAAAAAAACAACAGAATATTCTTGCTTTCTAGAAAAATCACTGAATTTTAGAACTTAGGAAGATGGGATTGTTTTTTAGAGAATTCCAATGTCAAAAAGGATGAGACGGGTAATAACCCACAATATGTAATGTTACTCAGACAAACCTGATAGCTGTCATTAATTAAATATATCTCTGAGAACTTCATGTAGGTTTAGCCTTTACTATTTCTTTGATAATATGGAAATCTGTTAATAAGTAACATTGTTAGGATTATTAATTTAAGATAATTTGATAAGAACATAATTGTGTTTCATACATTTGGCAAATAGATAACAGGGAAAATTATTTGTATTGTTTTAAGAAATAGAAAGCAAGCTCCTGAAAAGCTTTATGCTGGGATCACTGTGTTTAATAAAAGATGAAAAATGAAACACAGTAAACACACGTTGGTTACATTTTTAGTTGACTCTGAATGAGGCAGCATTACAAGTGCATTGAAGGATACCATGTAAATACAAAATAATCTGGAGAGTAATGGGCAGTTCTAAATGGCGTTTAAATTTAGATGACATAATGCATTCCAGACACATGGACACATATATAAGCGTTGTTGCTGCAGAATGCTAGATAATGTTAAGCCCTTCAGCCCTCAATACTCCTTCATCAAGTCACTTTTCAGGCATAAGGAGATAGCAATCTGATTGTAGTATTGCTGGAAGGGAAGACTGCTTGTAAGAAGCCCCTGACTCTGTGTTTATAATCGCTTGCTCTAAGATGATGTGTATGTTTACCTACCCAACCAAACACAGAAAAAAAGGGCATTGGTAGTGGTATCAGTTGTCCCACAGTCTAGAAAGCTTTGGCTTCTTTCAAAATCAGACCCTGATATGAGTCTAAATAAAATTTCTAGCAATAGCAAAGTTATTCAGTTAGCCCTTGGTTCTCCAGTCCTCGCTCACTGACAACAGAGACAGATAGATACAGGGATTCCACATGCGGTCACCTGGAGCCAACACTGTGCATGAGCTATGGCTGTGAGTTCCTTTTTAATGTAACTATAGTTTGATTCCTGCCACAGATACAACTTAATATTGTCCCTGTCTTGATTGCATTTACCACCATTGTGGACTCATTAGTTAAGTGGTAGATTGTTCCTCTAAATGCGAATTGGCTTTGTTTTCAATACTTCAATTTTATATTGGTTTGAAAGCTTTCAAGCACATTTCTAAGACTTCACATGGAATATCAATGGTAGGATGATACTTTCAAGTAGATACACAGGTGAAAACATGGAAGTTCAAAAGTTAGTATGATTTGTTATAGTTGCTAAGAATGACTTTTTACAAAGGACTGCCTGTTCACCTGAAAGAAAAATCATTAAAGTACTTTGCTGTGGGTTAGAACCTGAATGCAGCATTGCAAAGCAGGACAGTTGTTATTTTCCCATACTACTTTGCTGTCTGTGGATTGCTGCCTACTTCCCTGCATAGTTTCTATTTTGTTGCTGAAACTTCAGATTGATCCTTGCTGAAGAATGTGTGGAACAGCGTGCAGAGCCTACTGCAGTCTTTCTTGGCTGGGGGAGAGGAAAGGAGACATTTTTTTGAGTTTTCTCTTCCAAAAGTTCTCACAAAGATTTCTTGCTGTGGCAAAAGATGGAGAGCGCTCTGTGAAAAGACACAATTCTCAAGTAGGTAGTGGTCATTCAAATGTGGGTCATCTTGACTTGGTATATCATAGACTTAAATTTCCATGAATAATTACTGATAATAAACAAAACTTCAAGACTTTACAGTGACAAAATTACTCCAGGTACAAAAGTTAAAGAAGGCTTTCCCAAACTGTGTGAAGTGTAAGTGGAGCAAATGGATTCTATTTCAGTGGGGCTACCCAGCTTTGATAGCTCTCCCTTACAAACATTGTCATTCAAAACTAACGTATTTCTCCATGGTCTCTGGTAATAACACTCTGACAGTGTGGGGGTCAGTGCAAGGCAGAATAAAACAAGTACAAAGTGTAGTGCCAAGCAGCAGTAACTGTAAGCATGTAATTTGGAAAACATACAGACAAATCAAGCGTGGAAGTCGGAATAAAAAAAAAAAAAGGAAATTAAGTAGCAACAGAAAAATTATTTGAGTGACACTTCTAAGTAAGTGTGCAGGAAGTAAAAGAAATGTCTGAATATACAGTTGCAAATTGAGATAATAAAGTACACATTGCTGTAGATAGCTAGTAGACCTGAGCATCCGAATGTCAAGGTGGTAAGTAGCAAATAATGCAAATAATGAAGAGCCTGCGTTCACAGGCAAAGCACAGTGCTTCTGTTCTGTACAGAAGCACTGGCTCTGCCACTTCCTGCTTTTCACATTTGCCATATGTTGTAGATGATGCTTGCTGAAGAGGGCATCAGGGAATGTCTCAGCACAGCCACGTGCACACACTTCTGTGTGGCTGGTTGAAGGCCTGCTCAGGAGCATAAACACTGTTCTTGTGCCTTACCCTCCAGTGCCGATTTAGTTCCTCTTGCCACATCGTCTCTCAGTGACGGTACAACACGGAGGCTCTGCTTGAGTGTGTCACTGAGACGTGCCTTGGCAGCGTTCACATCTGAACAGTCGCTCCTGTTCTGGTCTGCTGGAACTCCCGACTGTGAATACAAAAGGGGCAGAATAGCAGGAAGTGTTAGTTTAAAAAAAAAGGCGTGAGATAAGGCAGCCAAGGAAAGCAGTGCTCATTTACCTTCTGTTCCATTGGCTTCTTCCTGCAGTGACTTGCTTCTGCCCAGCTTCATGTGACAAAGTTTCACTAGGTTGTTACTCATGTCACCATTTAGTTCCTTCACTGCTTTGATACTGGATGTTTGGACAGGATGTGTGATTTGTTTCTTGGATATAATAGTACAGAAAATTCACAGGCATAGGAAGTTCCATCTAAACATGAGGAGGAACTTCTTTCCTTTGAGGGTGGCAGAGCACTGGAACAGGCTGCCCAGAGAGGTGGTGGAGTTTCTGACTCTGGAGACATTCAAAACCGACCTCGACGCCATCCTGTGCAACCTGCTCTAGGTGACCCTGCTCTGGCAGGGGGGTTGGACTAGATGATGTCCAGAGGTCCCTTCCAACCCCTGTGATTCTGTGTGATTCTGTATGTTTTCCTGATGCTGGTCATTTAGTATATTAGCTTTTAAAATGTCTATTGAAGCAGTGGCAATAGTATTAGACTATTTTTATATGGGAATAGTCTGGTTGTTCTATCATCACAAAAGGATGATCAGTGTCTAGTTTATCTATGTGCAGACTACATTATTGTCTCACAAAACAATGTCCCAGCCCTAGGATTGCTTCATTAAGTTCATGCTACATAGACATAATTATGCAGGAGCTAAGAATAGCTCATCTAATTGAAAATAATGATTATAGAGAAAGAACGGGTTTGATTACTGTTACTAAGCAAGCACATACCATACAACCATTCATGAACTGCACAGAACACATATGGGATTATACGGTGTATTTGTTTTGATTAACAATTTCTTTCCCCCATCCTGAGTACAAGTCGAAGGTGTTACTGCTTATTTGCTCATTACTTTTCCCCCTCAGAGACCCAGAGGGACCTGCAAGAAGGCAGCATGAACTGATATTTATTCAGTAAATTATGACAAGCTAAGCTTTGAAATAACATTCAACATTTATCCCTGTACACGTTTTAGGGAGGATGTAACTTAAATAAATCTTCTCCAGGCACCACAGATGAAACTGTCTATGTAGTTTTTTTATGTCTGTGTTTATCCTAGTACCCTATGGGATTAAACATCCTTTTAGAAATGCAAAGTCTGCCATACTGTTAATCTCTTGGTGCTCATTCTGGTTAATGCTAACATTTAATTCTTGCTTCATCTAAAACACATACAACTCTTCTTTATTCCTTGAAAATAAAACTGAATTTTTACAGCAAAGTTGTTGAAAGTTTTCATTTATTTGATTGCTGTTGATTAGTATCACCAGGCACATGGGATAAAAGTTGCTGCTGCTGTTGTCCTCTTAACTAATTTTTCTCTTACTTAAGTTTCAGTTTTCTACTAGAATGTTCCTGAGATCATGAAATTTAATATATGTGTTTTAGAAATGTTATTAATATCTCTAAAGGCTCAAAAAACTCTGCCGGTTTGCCATGTTTAGCTTTCCCTCTGTTCTAATGAACCATTTCATAGCTCTAGGCTATGTGCTAATGCTGTAGAGGCACAGAGAGATCACTGCCATCAGGAATTTTTGAACAGATGACTGTTTAAAAAATGAAATGGGGAGGGAAGGTGGGACAAACAGTGATGCAATCTTACAGTAACACAAGTATCAGTTTACACAGTCTGGAATCCGAGGCACGTGCACAAGCTGTTCTTGGGGCTTTTCAAGAAGTAGCAGAAGGAAAAAAGTGGAAGCAGAGGTCAGATTACAAAGTATTCCAAACTGTTGTCTTGACTTCAGAAAAGTTACCTTGTTTTGGATTTGAAATTCAGTGGGTTACAAGAATTTAAAACTATTAAGTCCCCATTTATACAAATGCCTATTGAAGCATCAAACACATTTTCCATCCCATTCCTTTCCAACATGGTCTCATTGTGGAAGACATTCCTCAGTTTTTTGGGCCAACATACCTCAGTTTTGCTCTTCAAAAAATTTTACATGGCACCCAACACTGAGCATGAACTTTGGAATGTAATAGCATTCCACAGTCCACACTGTGTATCCTTGTCTCAGAGACTCTTGTTTAGGAGTCAGTGTGGTGGCCCAGTCTGACCTTCTGTACACATTCTGGTGACGTGTATTAAAATTATACTCCCAGGTTTTGATCAGATACTCTTTTTTTCTATTTAGAAAGCTTGGGCTGTAAATTGTGTACCAACAAGTAAATGTGATACGACGATGAGCAGGACTGAAGAAATGAGATTCTGAAATACTTTGGCTTGCAGTTATTCACAGCAAATGGGCATAAGAGTGCACTATGCTGTATAGTGTATGGTAGCTGAGGACAGTAGTCTTTTGCTCTCACATTATTGATGCAACTCATAAAGGACTCCTCTGCATATAAACTGTTTTCTACTCTGTACAGAACTGCACATGCAAGAGCTAAAGCTGATGCTGCGGATCAGGCTGCTCAGGCTGCTCGCCAGGAATGTGATATTGCAAGAGCAGTTGCCAGAGAACTTTCACCAAATTTCTACCAACCAGGTAATGAGACATTGGGGGTTTTATCGCTAGTTCTTGTGGGTGGGTTTTTTTCAGTGAAAGGATTCTGTGTTATGTTAAAAAGTTCATTTAATTTTGAATACTGTCATTTATATGTAAACAGTAGTTGTGTAGATAACGAAGAGTGTACATAGCTCAGGCAGGTTTTGTTTTCATTTTTTGATCATTTGGTGACTATTGCTTTGTATAAAAACAGTCAAGTGTTGAAAAGTCAGTATTAAGCATACAACTTTGCCTCAAATTAATAGCTTCTTCAGGACAGTGTCAAAGACAGACTTCAGAGAACTTAACAGAAATTTGGGTTATTTCTATAGTGTGTTTATTAGGGGAAAGATCTTTAGCTTTTTTACTGACTAAGGGAATTCTTGACAGTGTTGGTTAGCTAAGGACTGAGTTTGGGACAATGCTTTACCATTACACACACATAACCTGTGAGGGAATCTTCCTCTGTTACGGCTCTGGTGCTCTGTGGAACATTAGTCTCATACTCAAGATATCATAGAATTAAGTCTGTGTCACCTATATCAACATTGCAACCGATATTCACTTGTCACATGGTTTGCAAAGTTGCTATAAAAAGAAGCGAAGTGTTTTTTGCTTTGTTTTTCTGATGTCTTTCCATGAGGTTAATATTTTTTTGTACTGCTCTTTAGCTTAAGATTGAATAGATAAAATGGAGCCCCACTTGCCAATTTAATGTATTTTCATAAGTCTGTCCTTTCTTTCACCTGTCACATGAGTTGAGTCATATCTTGTTATTACTTTTCAAGGACTTGCCTGCACTTGTATGCTAATATAGATTATAGCTCTGAGATTCATTTCCACTTACCTTCATCTTCTGCACATCCTTATTTCAGCCACAAACCCCTTTATCCTTAAATGTACTCATATGATGGATGCAGACTACCATCATGACCCGCAAACTCAGAACAACAATATTCTTCAACATTTCCTAACAATCCACCTATTTCCTTCAATGTTTAGTATAAATGACCACTATCTATAACTTGTTACTAAATCATTGCTGTCAGATAGCTTAAAGAATGTGTTTTCTTCTTTATTCCTGAGTGTTTAGTTGTAGAGAGCAATCTGCGTATTTCGGGGTTGGAAGGGTTGGGACGCTCTTTCTTATTTGTTTAGTGCGTAAGTCAAGGGCTGGTCACCTCATGCAGGTTAGAATCTCCATTCCCCTTATCAGTCTTGCAAGCTTTCTTTGTACTCATCCTTATTTAAATTAATCTTTCTTGAATATGGCTGTCTGGAACTGTAGGTAAAGCTCAACAGAACTATTTCCAGTACTAAGATTTTACTGGCGTCAAAATGATGTCAGTATGTAACTATCACTGTTGCAAATTTTCTCAATACAACCTCTCCTGTGGACTTTCATTAGTGGCCCATACTTACTCCTATGATACCCAAGTCTTTTTCTTTTTTCATTATTTCATTCTGTCATCTACTGATGAACTCCCAGTTTATAGCAGCAGCTTATCAGTCATGAGTTAAGAAGTCATAAGCTTAGCCATGCAAAGAACTAATAACAAGGACCTTGTCAAAGGAAAGCTTGATAAGGAATAGAAGTAGGAGGGAATTAAAGCATTTGGAATGAAAGTATTTCAAAGCTGCCAAACCCTTGAAATAAAGAAATGTCTAGAGTACTCAAAAGAAAATGGAAACATCTCATGGTGTGAAATTTAACACCAAGAAGTCCCCCAGATGAAGAATTTGCTAGGTGTCTTTTTTTTACTTCCTGCCACAGGATACGAAGTATCATTGCTGACAAATTGGCTGAGATTTGGGGGGAGAAGGTATAGGATTCTTATTTTCCTTTCATTTCAAACTTTTATTCCAATTACAGAAGGGAAGGGTTTGTATCCCTGCCCCAAATCCAGCTGTATATGTGTACAGTTATGTAACAAAACATTTCTCAAAGTCTGCTTCTTCTGTTCTTTGTGTGGAAGTATCTATCAGTTAGCTAGTTACCTATCAAAAGATAAATACCTCTTTTGGAGTCTAAATTTTAAATTCCTTCATTGTTTTCAAAATGGCCAAAAATAGTGTATTTGTACACATTTGAAAAAAATTGCTACTCCCATTGCTTAAGTAACTGTAAGATGTCAAGATGTTAACTAAATTTCAGTTATCCTAAATAAGCTGCAGAAAAACACCAGATTCATACATCTTTGTGATCCTTTCAAATACTATCATGTCACAAGTACTTTCCATCCTCAGTGTTCATGATGATGCCTTTTTCAGATACACTCTTTCTGGTATCACTTAACTCTGAGACTCACCTGTACACATACTTGCTTATTTAAATATTTCCCAAGTGTCATACTGTGAGTTAATGGACAATGTTAGCATTAGCTTTTGTCATTTATGGTAATAAAATAGATAAATATTTTTAAATATTTACATTTACTCACACAAACAGCAGTAAATATCTGCTTTTCAAATAGCATTTTTTGTATGTCTGAATGAAAACAAGGTAACCATTATTGCTTCCTAATAGCAACTTCTCGGTTGTCTTCTGTTGCTTGAGCTTTTTAGTTTTGTAGTACCTTTATAAGTTTCTGTTAGTGCTACTAAAAGGTAATGATAAGTATTGTATCTCAGTCTCTGAAATTATAGTTAAGAGAAAGCTTTCCATTGTGCTAAATTGTCTCGAAAATAAGTTATTTAGGGAAAGTGTAATTTTTCTCTCATTGTTTGAACTGCTTAGTACAGTAGGCAAGCATGCTGCCAGCAACAAATAAATGTATGTAGTATATGAACAAGTCTCTTGAAAGAAAGAGAGGGGAAAAAAAGTGAAATACAAATACCTTTCTGTAAACAACAGTTAAGCATTTTTTTTTTCTGTCTTAATGAGTGATCTGTGCATTACCTGTGGCCTAAGTCCATTTAAATATTTGAAAATCTTTTGATAAAGCTCTTAAATTTCAGATTGTTAAAAAGCAACCTTCTGGGCCACATATCCTAGTATTACACACAATTTATAATTACAGTGAGTATTCATCACTAATTGTACCATGACCGTTCTTACTTCCCAATTGCTTTCTCTCCTGTTTAAATTTTATGTTCATTATGACATTCATCAGAAGCTGCCGAGAGGTTCTAGCTTTGTAACATAGCTTAAAAGGAGATCGAAAGACAAACAAAGTGGTAGGAAGCATTCAGTGGGTAAGAACAAGAATATCAGTTTGAGTCATGATTATTGAGGTACCATAGAAATCTTCAGATTTACCTTTCCCAGTAATTGATTACCTTAGTATTTGCATATAAGGAAAGCAAGTATGATTGAAAAGGTCCATGCCATGGTGTAAAGACTTAAAAACTTACAGGGAGCTGTTTTCTCTAAGCTTGTTCATGCTAGTCTCAAGCAAGACCCTGCTTCTGCTTTTGTGGTAGCAGAGGTTTGGCTTGAGGTAATAGCTATGAGGATGGTGTATGTTTGCAGAGCCCTATCCACAAGGCTATATGTTTTGTAGATTTAACAAATGTTGCAGTCTGTTTGTAGAGGCCAGACTTTACAGGCCTTTTTATCACTAAATAAAACAAATTTTGAGAAATCCCAGCTCTGACCTGTTTGTTTCCTCCAGGCATCACTAAACTTGTAGATGTGTCAAAAGAGAGCATACCAGGACAGGAAACAAATGAAACCTGAGTCATATCCTCATTCAAGGGAGATATTCAGGGACAGTTTGAGATTGTCTTTGCTTAGAGAAAAACAATAAATGCTGTTTTCTGTCTCGTTCAAACCTAGAGAAGGGCAAATGACTAATGGGAGTGCTGTATCAAAGGTGTAACAGAAAAGAAAGGCTTTTGACACCCAGTAAAAAGGGGGAATATTGTTTGACTTACCCATTCATTCTAAATTCCACAGGACACCATCTCTAGCGTATAGTCTCTATCAGGAGATAAGCTAAATTATGAACTTGCACAGACTGGACAGCTAAGCCATAATTGTCTGTGTGCATATATATCCTGCAGCAAATGGATACTGCTCTTTCATTCAGTTTGAATGAATAACGTTTGATTAAATGAAAGAGGAGTAAAACTACTTTGCTGCAGGGTAAGAGCAGTCTGGGCACTTTACCATGGAGCAATTAAGGTCTGGAAATTCAGATCTGAATTGTTTTATGGCAGATTATTTGTCAGGCCAACCAGCTGCCAGGCGGACATACATGGCTCACCAGAACAATTCATCCAGCTTTTGACCTAAACAAGGCATGAGAGAAATCAAGGAGCAGTTTATCAATTAACACTCTCTAAAGAGATAGAATTTCTTTAGGTAAAATATATGAGCACAGAACAAAGACTTTCTAGTGAAAAAAATAAAAATATGTTGGGTTTTACCAGTGTTTGTTCCTGTAATGTTTGGTTACTGTTACAGCATCAGTATCAATGCACTGAATATCACTAGTTTCAGAAATTTTTAAGTTTATGATAAGGCAATTCCTAATGGCCTCTAATGCCTTAAAGAGCAACTGTGTTTCACATTCTCTTTTGACCAGTGATGGATGTCTGTAGCCTTGAAAGAAAATACATCCTTCCCATCTTCCTCCTCTTTGCCATCTCCACCTCCTCCAGTTCACAAAATGCAAACTCCATATGGACAGGAAAGAGAGATTCCTGCCTGTTGCTAATTAACCAGAATTTACTGGCTAACTGCATGTGGACCAGGCCAGATATTTTTATTTAAAAAGCCAATTACAAGGAGCATTTTGCCTGATTAGAGTTACCAGCCACGCCATCAGTTTGTGCCTTAAAGCATACGGAAGCTCACAAGTTATTCTTAGTCATACGAGAGCCTGTTCATTTTCTGAAATAATTCGACATACGGCTTCATCATCCTCACACAACTGGTGTTGGGATTCTTGCTATGGCATCTTTTCTCTACAATTTATTGCTTCCGTTCTCTTTCTACACAGCTCTGGAGAAGCCAGAGCCTATAGAAGTATCCTAAGGCACTCCTGTTGTATATAGTAATCAAAGAAAGAAGGTGCATTAAAAGAAAAGGCATCACTTTCAAGCTTTATTCTTGTTCTCCCCTTTCTTTTTATAGCTCTTGTAATACCAGTCTTCACAACTTGACTTCCAAATTTATCATCACTCTCACCAAGCCCTAGGTACAGATGCCCCTACCGTTCTATGTCTTTCCTTTTGCCCAGTGCGAGGCCTATCCAGCTTGCTGGCATTCTGTACCCATCCTGCCCCACTGCCATACACACATGCTGGCTCAACCCACTCCCCAGCGTTCCTGAACACATTTGGGACAAACGAGCATGCCTGGGAGAAGGCAAAGGAATGAGAGGTTGCAAAGGAGTAGCCTTAATTCTTCAGGATGCTTTCTCAATGTCTCCAAGATACATTTGAGTCACATAATCAAATTATTTGCTTAGAAAAAAAATGCGATAATTAGTTTTGAGCAAATGAACTTTTAAAACTAATAACAGAGAACCAGTTTCCTGTAGAGAGATGAAGCTGTTACAATCACTGTAATTTTCACAGGCTTCCATTAAGTACTGAGCTAGTTAATTTGCATCTAGATACAACTTGTGGTTGCCTAGTAAAGGCTACGGGATCTGACTATGAAGCTAGCTAGATAGTCAGGCAATGAGCCTGGACTAGCTTCAGTGCTGTCTCTCAGCTGTGTTGCTATCTTGAAGTAGCTTCTTGAATTCTAGCCTAGGTATACCTATCTGAGCTGCCACCGTGGGATTGTTAATTACGGATATAATCTGAGAGGAAGAGGTCAGTGCTACCTTAGATTTTTAATTGCCTCCTTTCTCCTGTTCAGAATTCTTCATTTGCTCCCAAAAGAACCATTCCTTCCAGGACACAGAACCTATTAACTGTTGGCCTGCTCCAGCAAATTTCTGTATTGGTCTGTCACAGTGCCCATCAGCCAAGGATGACAAGATGAAGTAGTGTCTATCACATGGGAGTATTATCACAGTGTCAACGTTTCCATTATAAATCCTATTTATAACTGCATAATAAATATTTGTTCCATGTTGAAATTCAGCTAACAAAGTCTGTACTGTGAGAACTTTCCTTACAGTGCTAATTTTCACTAGAGTATGGTGATTTATTTTGAAAGGATTTTATTATAGTAGTGAAGGCTCGAAGTACATTGAAAAAGGATAGGTTTCTCATGTTATTTTTTTAACATGTGATATGGGTTATATTCGCACATCTCTACAGCTGTGCTCGTTAAAGTGCCTTGTACTACTTGACCATAAGCAGTTAACACTTGCTGCGGGCTTTTTTGCTGTATTTCAGAGGGAAGGGTAGAGCATTAGAGAAAAATAATCTTCGCAGCTGTGTTCTACATTTGTCAAGGCCAGAGAAATAGATAGTTAATATGCATGGCATTTTGTTCAAAAAAAGTCTCCAAGATTTAAGACTTACTTAGAAGTAGAGAATAGCGTAGAGAGAGGTCTGAAAAAAGAAAGATGTTATTGAGATTATAGACCTGAGTAATGTAGAGTAATATAGTATTGTTCAATATGATGTAGATCATGCTGAGAATTTGGAGGAGATGAAGATTTCTACCTATTAGTCTTGTAACAGTTATTCACTCAGATCATAGTCTGAACATGTGTCAAATCTGGAACTAAAACACACCTAGCATGCAATTGATAGTTTAATTTTTTTGTATGGTGAGATTAAATATGATGATTGTAAAAAGAGAAGGTAGAGGGACCAAGAACAGAGTAATCTTAGATTACCTTCCTTGAAAGCATAGTTAAAAAGTGAAAGAAAAATGAGGGGGAAATAAGAGGATGAATCATGGATGTTAACAGAGGAAAAGTATTCCAGAAGAGGAGAATGGCCAGCTGTGTCAGAGGAGGATGAGAATAGAGAACTGATACTGAGATATGACTAAGAAATAAGCAGAGGCTCCTCAGAAAGTGTCAGATGAAGAACAGAAGGTATTTTGTCAGGGACAACTGGCAAACTATGTAGAGTATGGGATAGATTTGGAGAAGAGGAGCCATACGTGGATATTGTAAACTTCGAATTTAGAAATGAAAACTTAGAGCACAGAGGTGAAGGGGGAGAAATGACATTCTGTGAGGTCAGAAGGGTAAGTGGCATGATGAGAGGTTTCTCTTAAAATACAAAAGATCAAGAATATGTTGGGAAAGAAGCCAGAACAGGATGGAAGACTAAGCAGATCACATGCCCCAGTTTTACCAGAATTAAATTGATCATTGTCTTTCTATAGCTCTGGCGTTTTCAGTGCAGCAGTTAGTTCTGTTAGCCCACTTCAGACTCTTAAGCTTCTTAATTGATTCCATTGCTAGATACAAGAAATTAATTTTGCTAAAGTGCAGTGCAGCTTAATGAATACTGCCATGTTTTCATGTCTGAATATTGAAAAATACTGGATTAACCCTCTACCCTCCAAGAAAATTCATAAAGCCATATATTTTAAAAGCAGTAGATTTTGGGTCTTTTTATTTTACTCCTGCTTTTGCATCTTTCAAATTCATAATTTCAAGTGGTTTTTCTATAAACACAAGGGGATAATAAAAAAATGAAGTCTAATGTTGTCATATAATGCATATAATGATGAATCCCTTTGAAATATCTAGAGTTTAAGTAAAGCTGTAATTCATATATAAATCCGTGACTAGAATCAGTAGTGTTAAAACCGTCTAGTTATTTCCATGTTACTTTGTCCATCTAAATCATTCAAATGTAATTTCAGTTATTTGGTGACATACATATATTTCATGTCTTCCCAGTATTGAGCCTTATTGGCCCATACTCCACAGGCATAAGAAGTGCTGACATCTAGAACCCAAGCCCTGGGTGGATATCCTGGGATCTGGGAGGTTTTTTAGTGGAAGAGTGGAAGGTGTTCACAGAAAAACAGTGCAGGCACTGTTTCTTTGACAAACAAGGGTTTTAAAAGAGCCAAAAGTTACAGGGCTTTGGCAAAAATTTCGTTCGGTTATTAAATTTACTAAAGAGCAAGACCATTGTATTGAAAAGCATCTGACAGCTATGAATGATATTTTTCTCCTCCTAAAAACTAAATCATGTAATTTTGTGTTTATTTCAAGTTGCTTGTGGAAGTGGTTGCAGTTTTAATCTGAAGCTGTTTGTTCCATATCAGCAGAGCAATAATTTCAGTAATTTCTAGTATCTATGTAAACCTGCATATGTGGATCAGGAGCTTGAGGGTTGGTTTGTGTAAGAAATTTTATTTAAAATTGTTCTCAGTATATGATATAAAATTCTGCAAAGACAGTAAAATGCAAGGAAGAAAAACCTACTGCTTCCTCTATACTTTTATGTGGCCCAAGAGGCAAAGTATCTGATGCAACTTTGGCAGTCTGTTAGCACTGGGAACTAGGATGGTTACATTAAAAGTTTTGATGTGGAACAGAAAGGCAAACCCATGACTGCTATGCAAGAGGAGAGAATATACTAAGAGAACAGTGAACAATGAATATTAAGAGCCATAAATACTATGTTTTTAATATAAAGCATGACCGCTAAACTAGTTTCAATTTTCATCCTGAATTTCATCAAATATAGTTTATTTTCCTGTTTAGCTAAAAGGCAAGACATGACAGTTACTAATCTATAATGTTTTCAAAAGGAGAATCAAATGTGTTTAGATAGTTTTCCTGTCTGATTCCAATAGGAATACTGGAGGTTGTTAATGAGAAGAAAAAAAAATAAATGGAAGTGAAAAATAGCAGGGAGAGAGAAGTCTAATAAAATGACAAGGAATTTGATAGTCATCTCATCTGTGTCTTCACTAATGACTAGCCAAATATCATGGATGGTATGTTGCATATTTGTATAATATGGTGAACAGCATATTATTTAAATCAGCAGGTAACAGTGAAGCAGTACGTTGCAAACACAAGCCGGAACAGAGAAAAACAAAGTTCTCTGTAACCTTCCACATATAGAAAGTGAGTGCCACTGTTTGCAGCAGTGATTGCTTACTAAATGCAAACTAGTTTTGCGGAATTATCAGACCTAGTATTTAAACTGAAGACAGAGACTTACTCCTCAGAAGTGCTATGAGAAGTCCTTAAGGGCTGACAGACTCAGCCAGTTGGAGATGAGATGTGAACCTGCTCTTGTTGAGGTCAGTTGCCAAACTCCCATGGAGCAGGACGATAGCCATGCATTTGAAATGTGATACGGCAGGAGAAGCAGCTAATACTCTTCCAGGCTGTATATACAGAAGAAGCACGTCATGGAGAAGAAGGGTAATGGTCCCTTCTCTGCATGATCCCAGTGACACTGAATCCGAAATACTGTGTATAGCTTTGGGCATCATCATAGCAGAAGGATGTGGACATGCTGGGAGAAATGTAAAGAAGCATGGATTCTACTGGGTAAAGGCAGCTATTGTGCCACATAAACAGTCTCTTTATATATATACAGTGAATCTTTTCAGAGAATATACAGTTGTGATGAGAACAGAATTACAGCCTTTCACTTTTGCCCATCCCTTATGATAGGATATCTACGATATCTTGTCAAATGTTTTTTGAAATTCTGACAGTATTCATCAACAACAAGTTAGGGCAAGTAAAGCAAGCCCTGATTAAGATTACTGGTCATGAGCAATTTCTGTGTCCATAAGCTGATGTCACAGAGAGGTGTTAGAGACAGCTGCACAGCATTCATAGTGCTGTCTATCAGTTTGGATAAATCTATTACATTTTTCTGATGGTAATGAATCCAAAAGTATAAAGGCCTACACACTGTAATCTACCATGCAGATACAATTATGAATTTTGTGCCCTGTTTAGCAAATGTAACAGCTAATTTGGTCACCTACTAAAGCAGTCACAGAAATAGAGCAGACATAGGATTTACAGTCAGAGTAAATACATTCTTCTTAGTGCTGACTACAGGCAGTTTTTGAGATTCGTTAGTCTCTTCTTTCCTCCCTTCAGATCTTTTGGGGTGTATATGTCTACTCTATAATGATGCATTTAGAAACCTTTCGAGGAAGAAAATCTTACTTTTATGGATTCTTTTATCCTTAATTATTTTTTACTTACTTATCGGAGAACACAAAAATGGAAAATACAAAAATACTGTTTATGTATTATATTCATATATGTTAATGGTAGGATGACTCAAATTAATTTCAGATTTGGAGGAACTGATAGGAAGGGACAGAAGAGGCAGTCTGGTTTTCGTACAGATAGGAATTGCACTAACATCCCTGTTTTGTCGTCCTACTGCTAGACTCACAAGTTTGTGATGTGGCATATGATTTGAATGGTTTCGTGGAATTCAGTTTCCTTTTTCGTTGTCATTGCTGTTGCTAGCAACTCAAGCCCTGTGCTTGAGTCGACATTTTAATATTTTCAAGAAGTTTCTTGCAGCGCTGTGAGATAACACAATGCCATATATTTTTCAACAAATACCTGTGTGAAATGCAGAGAGACTAGCAGTAAAGTAGTCAGTTCACAGGCCACACCAGTAGCTCTCTTGTGCTGTGCAAACATCAGAGCAATCACAAAGGCATAAGAACTAGCCTTGGGTTTGGCCGAAGTGTATGCATGTCTCTGTATGTGTGTCTAGTAAATAACTAACTCAGCACTCTTGATCTTTGTCTAGTCCATGAGAGGAAGCATTTGATGTGGGTTTTGAGAATGCCCCGTCGTTCTCATTGGTGTCAAAACCAGGAAAATAAAGTACTGGCAGGTATTTTACTTACCAAGAAGGGAAGGTTGCATTTAAGGCTGCATTAAAACCTGCTTGTATTCAGTGATGCTATCTTTAAAGTTAGTCCTAGGTGGAAGAATTGTGTATTCTAAGTTTTACATCGCTGAATGATGATGTGGCTTTTCAGGTTGTGGCAATAGTATAATATCACATTATTGCTATCTTCATGTTATATTTTTAGGTCATGTTGGTGGTATGTGGTTTGAAGGACAGCAGGCTGCCAGATCAAATCACAACAGTTCCATAAAATAAATACATGTAGGCATCATTCTCCATGACGTTCATGGATCTCAGGAGTTGGCACATGCTAGTTTCAGTGTTTCCTCCAGTGCAGTTGGAGAAGAAAGGCTACCAGTAGTAGTGCTTAAGGAAGCAGCAATGCTAACAACAGGTTGAGAAGCCCTAAAAGTCTAAGCTGGAGAAAATTTCAGCGAAGGGCAGGTATTTTCAAGACGGGAAAAAGAGGAAATGAGGAGTTGGGAATAAGAGTGACTTAAGAAAGATTACAAAGCATCCCAAAGGGCAAACATTATATTTTAGAGTATTTTTGGATGATGCAAAACATTCAGTCTTCTCCCTCTTCTTTACCTTGTAGTTTGCTTTCCTAGGCAGTCATGGTACTTCCATGCTAGTGGTAGTAAGTCCAGAAAAAAAGAAAGTGTTGTAAGGCAGTCACATGGAATTTAAAATTTAATCCAGGCAAGATTTTTGATTTGCGCCTTGCTAGGGAAGCTGCTTATTAGCATTTAAAACGTTGATCGTATCTCACCAAAATGCAGTTGCCATCAGAGGCTAAAAGTTAAAGCAGGCATCCAGACTTGGTTTTCTTCTAAATCTCACCAGATAGTGTCAACAATCCCTTTCATTTAAATTCTTCTTTCTCTTTTGCTTTACTTTTAAACTTTAGGAAATGTGTGATTTTTTTTTTTCTCTAAAGCATTCTCAAATACAGTTAAGGAGACCCATTATTCCAGTTGACATAGCCAACTTTAGATGCAGCCAAAACAGGGCAACAGGGCCTACATATGTCATTTTGAATTAAAGAATTGTTCAATAACATATATATGCATCACTACAAGTAGGGCATTTCTTTCTAGGGAAATCCCACCTCCAACTTGGCAATGAAGTCAGGTGCCCTCTTACTGTCTGGGGGCCAGAAATCTTACGTATCTTGCTGCACACTGACCCACCCATGAAGCAGCTGCACTATTCCATGTCCTATTGCTGGGTCACTATATCCATCAGAAGGATACTGCAGACATCTGGGATGATAACCTCTTAAAATACTGTATCTAAATCAGGCAGAAATGATTGCTCAGAGCCCTATGCCTCTTTAAGCACCTTACCTTATATCCATCAATTTCTCTACGGCTGTAATCCTCACCCCTTAATTTCCAGCCCCATTCAGTCTCAGTTCAGTGTGCCAAGATGGCAGACAGGGCTGCCAAACATTACTAAACCCATAACCGTATCTCTGCTCTGCTGAGTTCTTCAACACATTTTACACATGACATTGCACAGCCCTCCATTCATTTGGGCTGAACTCAAGCCAACAGCTTAGCAGTTAAAAGCTTTTTTTTCCCTGTTACCAGTAGAAGCTTCAGAAAAATAAGAATAAAACAGAGGAAGTACTAATGACGTTAATTATAGTTCTTCCCCCCCTACACATCTCCACAATGAAGCAATAATAAAAAACTCTGTCTTTCTAAAATTTACTGAATATAGTTATTTGCCGTTTCGTAATGACTCATCGAATCACTTCTTTTAACAGACTGATAAATGATTATTTATATTTCCTTCACCTACAGTTACCATCCTGAATGTTGAGGAATTATTATAAAATAGATGTCCTATCCTGAAAAATCCTAACATAAGCGCATTTTGGATGCCTGCAGGAAAAAACGTTCCTTTATTAATTGATCCTCTAATGGGACACCAGGCTTTCCAAGTTTTATTAGTGTTCATCAGAGTAGCAAATAAATCTTGTTATGAGAGCATAGATATTGTTGCCAACAGCGATACTTTAGAAAACCATTGATCGCATCAGAATATAACAAACCAGATGGTTTTCACCAGCTTATTTCTCAAACAATATATAGCAACCTGTAGTACCAACACCAAACTATTTATTTTCCTTTTTTAGTACAGTGCATTTAAACGCAAAGGACTTCAGCTTTTGCTTCAACAATATCATGCCTGGGATTTGTACTAGGATATAATGTGCAGTAAGAAACTTACTCATTTAATATTTCCTTCTCCTGATCTTTGAATTTTGATTCAGTAGACAGTTCTCAGCTTCTCTGGGAAGACGACATTTATGAAGGTACGTGACAAACTTAAGGCCAAAGTGCTGTGTTGGCTTTTGATTACTCAGAAGACTTGCACTCCATTCCTAGTTTTGACAAAGGCTTGCTGTGCAACTTTAGGCTATCATTTTACCAAAGATTTAGCAAAGCTTTAAGCATGACAGTGCTTTATTGACAGCTGACCACTGAATTCAGAGAGATTATTCAGATGAAGCATGTGCTTTGGGTCATGATTTCCCTTTGGTTTAGCTCCCCCATCTGTAAGATGGGCTATTGGTATAAACTTTTTGCTATCTTTTGTATTGTACTTATAGATTGTGAACTTTTCCGAGCAGGAATTCTGTCTTTTTTTATAGAAATGTTCAAGAGCTTAGTAAAAAGGGACCTCTAATCTTGGCAGGTTTGCGTATAGACTGCAGTGGCCTGCTTGAGCAAATAGCTTTGATCTTGTCACCGTTACCCCACAGACAAGTGGTAAACCTTGCAGTGAAGATTGAGAGTCTTTCCACTAACAATGCATATGTGCAAACAAAATTAGGGGTGAAGTATCTGCTTCATAAATGCAAGTTATCTATAAGTGCAACATGAATTTTTTTGTAATCATGAAATTATAATGTCATTTGTCACCTGGGTTACTCTTCATATAGCACTATATATTTCTTAACTCTTTATGTAGCAGTAAAGATAGTTAGGTTACATCATGTGATGTGTACTGTAGTTGAAAAGACAGAAATAAGCACATGCTTACCTAATAATTACCTAAATATTACATTCTGTAAATATATTCTAGAGCCTGCATTAGCGGCATTGCAATCCTTTTTTGCTTTCAAAAAACTGATAAAATTGTAGTAGGAAAGGCTTGTTTTTCATTAATTGTATGAATGGTAAGGCTATGGGGACCAAGAAATGGAGGAAATAAAATGAAGAAATTATAATATGTTTATAAAATTATTGATAAAGTTGGACTTTTTTCCTTAAGGAGAAGCTGTCTCCGTTTTTTTTTTTTGTCTCCTTTTTTTTCCTCTTTTTTTTTCTTTTTGAGAATTGCACAGATTAGGAGCCTAAATGCTATTTCCATATATTAAGAAGGTGGGTTTGCCAAGTTTTTTCATTTTTCTCTGAAAAATAAATAGAGAGGACATGTCTGAAGAACAAAATCAGTCTCCACAGTAAAAAACACATCAACATCTAGGTTTTAAATATATTTTTGCGAGTTATGATGACCTAATAAAACATAGTCTCATTGGTAATGCCAGGTAATTCCCAAATTAGCATTTTTGCACAGAGTATAATTACAGCACCTTCCATCCGAATCACTTTTAACTGAGTTAAATGTTGTGGCTAGGCCTTCACAAATTGGAGGGGGAGAAGGGGAAGGAGGATCCTCACCTCTTGTGCAGCAGCCAACCGGTTTACAACTGGGAGTACCGATCCACCACAGGGACAAAAGACACCCAGGTGACAAGGCTGCTAGAGTCCTTACAGCCTGTGCTTGCTTATAGGGTCTTACAGGAACCTACTTCAGTCATATAGAGTCCACAGCTGCAGGACTAGGCATCCTCTGTCACAGTATGCTGAGAGACTCTCATCTGTATTGCATAGTGTCTCAGGCTTAGCTCAGAGAAACCTACTCTCCCAAAATATTTTGCTGGTCCCAGAATGAGAGCTCTTGTCCTCGTGGAGTTCCTCACAACGTTCCCTCTAAGACAGAATGCATCTGGCACTGTGAAAAAGTTTCCTGTGGAAATTGTTTTCTGTTATCAACAGAATTCCCTATCTTAAATAATTTTGGTTCAGAGGAAAGCTTCTAACATGAGTGTCCGCTGCATACTTCCTTTTCATATGTGGACTAAGTAAGGTGCTGTAACGTGTCCAAGGGTGTACAGGAGTATATGGAAATGTGTAAAAGAGTAAGATGAAGTGAATTAACTCTTAAAGAAAATAGTGCTATGTAGAACTAAAATGTACTAGAATATAGTATATTTTAGTTTTCATAGTACTATTTTTAATTCAATGTTCTAGTATATTTTAATTCTGTAAATTACTATGCAGTTACTTTATAGTATTAGAAAACTACAGAAGTGTTCTTACATTACTTGAAAATGCATTGTCCTGCAGTCCTACCACAAAACATCACAATTTTCTATTTGGTTGATGTGTTACTACAGAAGTCTTTTTTGCCAGTTAAAAGTAGTATTAACTTAATAATTTTGAGGATATAGAAATCGTTATACTAAAATGAGGCAAAAGCTCATTAAATTGTGGAAATTAGATTTAAGGCAGGTTGCTCAGTTATGCATATTGACTGTGGAATTCAGAATTGCTCCTTGAAGGTTCACCAGCCCAACTGTAAGGAATCCTAGTGCCTTCGGCACTTCCTGAGCTCATCCTCATTAGTTCCACCCTTTTCTCATATCCTCATCTTTTCTTTTGCAAAGAGACCAAAATACGTGAAACTGGCTGGATTGAATAGGCAGGAGTATGACCTGAAGCTCGTATATATAAATATGTACCTACGCCTTTTTCCTCACTATCCTAGCTACATTCTGCAATCCCTCTCAAGCTCCAGATTTCATCCTGCGCTGATAAGGCACAAGGTCTCTTCTTAGCCTTCTTGGGAAACACTGGCTGCATTTTCAGTGTCCTGCAAGATGACATTTTCAGACACTGCTTGAGCCACAATCCTGAAACAGCCCCATGCTGCCAATATGTGTACCTCGCTATGCCATGGGGGAAAGCATGCGACTGTCACCTCTCTAAAAATGCTGTGGCAGAACCAGGGCACCCTTCTCTTCTCATTTACAGGGCTGGCTATGCTGTCACATCACTTACTGGAGCCCTTCCAGGAGGAAGGACACATTACACAAGAACTCCACAAGAAATTCTAGATTTAGAACAACTATGAGTGTGTTTGCAACCAAACCAAAGCTTCCCTCACCCCACAGCCATCAATGAAATGTTGTTCAAGCAGACCAGCAGACAGTATGAGACTCTATCGCACACATCCACACAATCCTTTGCCTTTCAGAGGCTATTCCCCCCAAATACTGGCTCTCACACTTTAATTGTGCCATCCAGCTGCTGGCATCGCAACAGCTATGTGAGCCAAAACCACCCCATGGCTGACCTTCAGCCAGCACAGGTGCATAAATTTTGAACTAACGGTAGCAGGGCCAGCATGCCACCATAAGAAAACACACAGATTCATCCACAAAAAAAAAGCTTATCTTTACTTGGTTAGAAAACATTTCTTGGTGCTGCTTTCCAGACCAGGTTCTCCTTAGGCACTCAGACATATCATGTCTAGGAATATATCTAGTGGTTTCTTGAACTGCAAACTGAAGAACAGAACTCCATGTTTAGTTCCTAGACAGATAATCCCACTTTACCTTCTTCCCACCCTCAAATCCTGTTCTCTTCCTCATTAAGATCAGGCAGCTGAGAAATCTTGTAGGATCAGATGTTAGTGACTCCCTTGGCCCTGGTTCCTTTAAACTCGTGCTCTGGAGTGTTCCTGTGCTGAAGAAAAAGGAATCTGTTGCCCATGTCTGTAGTGTTAGTTAACGAAGGGAACAAGGTAAGTCCTGACAAATATTCTTAGTCCTCAGAAGGGAGCGGGAACTGTGTTCTTGCTGCTTGGAGTCACTGATTGAGACAGGTGCATAATGTGATTATACTGAATACAGTGAACAAACAGACGTAAAAAAAAGGCCTTGGACAATCTCCAAAGCTAACTTCAGCACAGAGCCAAGAATTTGAGTGTTGGAAAGACCTGCCTGGCAAGATTGGAGGCAAGGGAAGTATCTCTAATAGGCATATGTGATGTACTGGGGGGTGGGAGGGTGGGCTGCTGTATCATGTTAAGGCAATTGCTGAATGTCTGGTCAGACGCCCTCAGACATTACTTGAATGCAGATGTCTACAGCTTTCTTTGGTGGGGCTCAGTGTCACTTAGCATCAAATATTGCCAGACACCCAGTAAAAATATGGCATTGTTAGCCTGTTGACACTTAGTTTTTTGGGAAGCTCCAGTTAAAGGTGATATTTTTGTTTTGATTTAAGTTTTTTGGTTTTCACTCTGTCTCTTATGGAGGCATGAGCAGCCAAAGCCTGGTTCCCTTCTTGTTTCAGAAATTTCAACACAGTTTGGAGGTCTCGGGAAGAGAGAGAGACCCTCTGGCCAGCCTTGGGAGGGTTTTAGTTGATCGTTGGAAACAGTGAAGAGGGGTGACATTTCTGAGGCCCAGATGTGTTCCTCATGAAAGTGCCTTCAGTCAGTCAAGTGCCATCAGATATTAGATAAAGTCGTATCTTTACATATATTGGCCAGTGGAGAGCTGTCACAGGATGTGAATTTTCTAGATAGATGAAGATCAGGTGCCATTTGAGCAGCATTTTAAGGCTGAAGAGATGGTATTCCAGTTGGGATGCTTTCACCACAGCAGTCTTAAGGAGCAACCTAATGTGAATGGATAAATAATAATTGTAATTTGACAGCTCCATGGCTTGAGCTTAAAGGTTAGGCAGAGCTATTTGAGCTATCCTTTTGTCTTTACACGCTTAATTACGTCCCATGTGAAAAGAGAAGAAAACCAAAATTTATGCATGTTAAAACCCTCAGCATTACCTTACGCATCTCAGCAAAGATGGAAGGAAAGTCGCCTACATGACAGAGAATCTTGTGAATGGTGATCGTAACTGTAACTTTACATATGGCAACTTTTATTTTGTGTTGTGCTGCCTTTCCCTTTTACCAGGAAGATTATAAAAAGCCGTAAGAACCAAGCCTCTAGTCCTCTCTCTCTGTGCAGGCTTAACTCCTCATATCTTCCTCCTCAAATGTCATTTGAGAACAAATCCTGGTTTGTCTGTGTCCAGCCTTCTTTCTCAACAGCTCCCTATTTCCGCCTCTGGTTTTCAGAGATGCCAAAAGAGTTGTGATTTTCCTGCTCAAAGACATTCCATGCCGAGTAATTATTCTTCTCAGCAATGCTTACTTACCAGATGACTCACTAACTTCCAAAAACTTCATGCTGTTCTTCCTTCCTCTCATCTTAGCGCTGTGTAGTGATGCATATGCTTCTGGCATCTGTAAAAACACTGTATCTGCCTGACACAGCTAGAGCCTCCTTTAAACTCAAAAGAAGAAAAATGTGTGCAGACATTCTTCTCTGGGCACAGAATTTCTCTATGACCTAAAATACAGATAAGCCTCACTTACAGAAGATTAAAAAATCAAAGGAAAGTAGTGGTGCTAGCAAAGAGAGGAGTGGGGAAACAGTTGCAATGTCTTTGGCAGAAGCCATTATTGAACATAAAAAGGAATGGAACCTGATCCTGAAATCTGGAATGTGGCCTCTAGGAAGAAAAATAGAAAACACTGCCCACAATACAGGCAGATTTACAGCAATTTTGTTTCTTCAACAGAGTTTTTGCTCAAGTCTTAGCATTGAACTGTTAAATCAGACAACCAAAACCTGGAGCAGAGCATCTCAGCCAGCTTGTCTTTACGTAAACAGTTGCATAGAAATGCACCTTGATAAGCGAGTCCTACTGGTGAATGTGCTCATGGGTGGTTAGCTGGGATGTGGGGGGAGGATATTCTTCATACTGACTGATCTGTAAATATTCCCTACTGAATGTGATAGAATTTGTCTTCCTAGCTTCTAAGCAGAATTGTGTTACCTACTAGTGGTTAACCTGGGTCTTCATATGGTAAGTGATTGAATTAGGAAGACAAAGCCAGTGTGTGAGAGTTCAAGGCACTTATATAGGTATATAAGAAAAGCTAACATGCACACAAAGGGAAAAAATGTGATTTAAGCCCTATTTCTTGTAGGTTATGAGGGTAGAAGAGACGTTTCATTCTGATGGTTAATTACTTCCATGTTTAACAGATACTATGATCATGAGGGTAGAAGTAAAATAGATTAGGATAATTAAGCAAAACAACTCAAAACATGTGTCTCGAAACAAGAATGATAGATATGTGATGTAAGTCAGTCTTGAGTCCCTCACACTTCACTCAGAGACCCTTTGCAAAGCTGAAGACATAGTGACTGAACCAAATTAGTAAGTAGTCCCAGCAATTACCAAAAAGTACAGTAAGTTCAACTACTGAGCAATTTAAAGTAAATCACTACAGACGTCAGTGAATTTTTGATAACACCTGCCCCTGCCAGCATTTTAGCAAGGCAGTCCAGTCTGACGTCCCAATGCAATAGTCATACTGTGAAGTCTTATTTTTGTTTTAGTCATAAAATTTCTATTACACTATTTTTCAGGCCCTGATTATATCAAACAAAAATTTCAAGAAGGAATGGAGGTGAAAGAAAAATCTGAAGAAAAGGTTCAGGAAAAACCAGCTACCCCAAAAGAGTCACCTCACTTTTATCGAAAAGGTACCACGCCCCCTCGAACCCCAGAAGCAAGTCCAAGGCATAGTCCTCCTCTTTCTTCTGAGCCTTCTCCTTCAAAACAACTGAAAAGGCAAAGCTCCACTTCTGGGGCAAGACTCAGTCAAGAAAAAAAGCTTTTGGCCACTGAGAATATAACACCCACAATTAACAAGCCTTTACATTCAAAAGCACCACTGAAGGAGGAAGTAGCTGTGAAACACCAGTCAAAGTTTTCAGCCCATCACAATCCCATCAGCACAGAGAATGGGGAGCTGCATGATCACTACCATGGCTATTATGTAAAAATGAATCCAACAGTGCTTCCGCAGGAGCTCAGGGAAGAAGATGAATATGTCAACCCATCACCGTCAACACTCGCACGGATACCACCCTCACAGAAGCCAAGTCCTGCTAGATCTGGGGGTAAGCCAGATGCCAAAGAAAACAAACCTGACACAAAAATTAAGAAACCAGAATTTGCTGCACCAAAGAACCCAGCTAATAATGAATCACATTCAGCAGTGGAAAAAGAAGTAGAAAACAGCTCGGTGAGTACTGCAAGAAAACTTTTCACTTTCACTGCCCTTTTGCCTCCTAGTGCTGAGCTTTGCAACCTAAAGACAGGCAAAACTCACTTCTGTCAAATCTTCATCTGGATACAGCCTGCTAGCTAGAACCCACTACACCAGAGTGGAGTGAGGAACAAACATTCTGGTCCTTTATATTATCCTTTTTGAAAACTGGGAAGGGATAGTTGATAGCCAGATACTGACAGAATTTTGAAACGTGAATCCCTATTGCATTCATAAATACCTAAGTGTGTTAGTGTGCGTATTAGTGTGTGTATGTGTATATGTATGTGCATTTTGTGTGTGTGGATACATATTTGCAGATATACATGTATGTATATCTTTTTCTATCCCCACTCAAAACAATGTTCATTGTACTTAAGTGGATAATTGGGCAGTACTGGGAGTTACACTCCTCTTCCCTAAAGGTCTACTTTTGACTACTGTTGGAGACAGGATGCTGGCCTGTAGTCTGACTCAGCCCATACAATCTCCCATTTTCTTCTCTGTGTTGATTGTAGGCTCTGAAAACAGGCAATTTTGCATCAAAATACAAACTGTTTTAAAATGCATACTTCTAACAATGTTTTACAGGGATGTGAAAAATTTTACTTTCTTTTTCATCAGAAAATAGAGAAGAAAATGTAAAACTATACATTCAGATCACTGTGAATCTAAATCTCATTATTGTTTAGAAATAATAGAAGTACGAATAGTTATGCAGAAAAGGAGAGATGACTAATAGCATTTCTATTCCATGTTAGAAGGAAAAGCCAGATTATCAAATTGAGAACCTCTGATGATGATAAAATTATTTCTGGGCCAAGAGAAACTCAGGAAAATGTTAGTTGTATATCCTAAAGTTAACCTTTAGTGAACGAGGAGGTCTAGATCATTGTGATAATGTTTCTTTTTTAATAAGCATTGTTTCTATGAATTGTTTTTGGTACTCCAGTAGAAAAAAAAAAAAAGTGTCATTATTTAGGTGGGATAAACAGAATGACCCATTTCGTGAGATACAGGTAGCCTAGCACTGATCTTGGGCAAAACAGTTGAATAATTGGCACTAGGCTTCATTAATAAAGGATTTAAAAATAAAGAGGTGTGAGAATTTCCAACCAGCATGCATTGTAAAAGATCTTGTCAAACAAGCTTGACATCTTCAGGTGTAACAGAGGAATCATATCCTCAGTCAAGGTCACTTGATTTGCTTTTACACAGTTATTTATTCTGACAAGGAAGCCAGAGTAATGCAAAGGCTAAATATCATATTAAAATAATTTTAGAACTGACTGATGGTTCTCAAAAAATAATTGGAAAAATATCAGGAATTGGTCTGGTGAGGTTATTCTTGGATTAATTGTGCTGCTTTATTTTATTAACATCCTATTAATAATGTGGAAGGGGACATAAAAATATTACCCATAAAGTTTACAGAAGACACAGAGACCAGGAAACTGAAAAATAGTGAAGACAACAGATCACCAATACAAACTGATCCAAATCACCTGATAAGAAAGATGCAAGTATAATTATCCACATGCAGCATGGCAAAATGTAAGATCATCTATATTGAAAGACAGTTAATAGAGCCTGGCCATGCAGGATCAGAACTGGAAAAGGTTTGTGGATCAGGAGCAAGAGAGGCAACTGAGCATGAGCTCCCTGTTTGCTGCTGTTGTTCAGAGATGTTAATATAATCCTTAGATTTATCAACAGGAAAGATTAAGCAAGAGTACATGTGAGTCTGTTTTATCTGGTTTTGGCACTGGTGCAACCATTTCTGGAATAAAATACGGTGTCCATAAATCAGGGATTTAAAATGAAAAAAACCTTAAGGGAAAGAGCCATGAAGACCTTCAAGAATGATTAAAACATACCTTACAATGAAAGATTCAAGGCAAAAAAATATGACACATTAAATCCCTTTCTCTAAGTACACTTTATAAAATAGTTTCCCAAGCTAACAGGCAAATGTATAAGAAGATCCAGCAGCTAGACAGATTTAGATAAAAGTCTTGGTTTAAGTTGCTTTTAATTAGATTAATTAAATGTAACATCAGTTTTCAGATGCTGAGTTTTTGGAGCCGTCACTGAATAGTTCGATAATGACTATTTTCCCAAGATGATATCCTCTAGTTCAGCAGAAAGCTTATATTCTGTTTTGTGCGGATCAAAGTAGATGTTCACAGTGGTTTTATAATCTGCAAATCTGTATTACAGCTGATATCAGCCCTTTAACCTTTCAAATCTCACAGATATGACTCGTATGTAGGGTAACAGAAAGCTGTCAGGCTTGTAAATGTTGAGCGAGCACACACAGAATTTTATCCTGAATTGGAATTTTTTGTTCAGCTCTGGTGAAAATAAGTGGCTAGAAATAGTCCTTATTTTTCCTACATTCCATCCAAACCAATTTATGGTTTGGAGCTGTGGAGGTCTTCACCTTAAGAAATCAAGTAGGGCACCTGAACAGCAGTTTATTGACATTCTAGAATAATCAGGATAAGACCCATGAACCTATAGCCTGTTATCAGGAAAGGTAGAAGAGTGATGAGATATTGTGCATTAGCTACTGTTTGTTTACTGATATTACAGGTTGTCTGGGAGCTATCCGTCTGCTTCATTTGGAACACAGTAATTGCATTATTCTTATTATCAGCATTTCAATAAGGAAGGCAGGTAGAGTTTAGGAACTAATTTTTAATATAACAGCATTTTAAGATATATGTAAATGTATGTAGTTTTTCCAAAGATGTCTTCCATATGTGTCTATAAATTTGCCCTTATAGAATAAATTTCTTAAATGCTTATTTCTTTAAAATGCTGAAATGAGTAAAAATCCTAAAACAATTAAAGCAGAAAGGAGTAGCCTACTGGCCTATCAGACTGAGGGAGAGACTTAATACAGAATGACTGTTAACACTGCTTGGAGACTTTTCTTTTTAATTTTCAGTATTACCTTTCAACTTCAGAAAAACAGTAGCCTATTCTGCAGTGCTCCTGGACTGAGCTGAATAGTGTGTTGGAGTTACACAGTGGCTAACGTAGGAGTGCACAGCTACTGAGGAGAAGCCAGATTAGTGTACTTCTCTCTATCCCAAACACTTCTGAATGTTGAGAGACTTCAGGATTCTAGGGCTCCATTGGAGAATTTTTTTTTTTTAATCAGTATTTGCAATTGCTTTATAGTCATCCTGACAAATTATTTTATTGTGGTTTGAAAGTAAGTCTGCCTTAGATCCTCCATAAAAGTTTAAAAATGTATTTGTGAAGAAATATAAAGAGAAAATAAACTCTCACTCTTAATGAAAAGAGAAGGAGAAAACATGGTTTTGGGATACAAAGTGAGTATAACATTTATTGAGCACTTTCATTAGTTTATCCGAAAGGGCCGTATAAAATTGTACCATTCATTTTCCAGGTTTTTAATGAGAAAGACTTAAGAACACAGATACAGGACATCTGATTTTCAGTTTTTCCTTTCATTTTTTTAAATCAAAGGCATTTCTTACACCTGAATGAAACATAAACTTTAATTTGGATTAATAACTTTAAACAGCTTTATTTACAGAGAAGTCTGCAGTAACTGTTTTAGTAATAAAATTCTTGTGTCATATTTTCTGTGAATCTGTTACATCCTTAAGAATGTCACTGAATATCACCTGTGCCATAAGTTACTAACAGGAGCAGTACTGATTCTCTAGGTATCCCTATTTCTGGCATTGTACTTGAAAAATATCAGCACACTGCATATGAAGTATATAAATATGTTTCGCTGTATGCTTATTTTCTGATGTTCAAAAATCAAAGTTTAGAATCATTTCAGAGCTCATAAGAAAGAACCATAGCACTCTCTCTCTCTGGGTGAAAACAGGCATAAAACACTATGGCAAAGTCACTGTTCGTCAGCTGCTCCAAAATAGCTGCCTGTTTGCAGGCATTTACTCTAGTGAGAGGGAAATCATGCTTTTTTCACTGAGCGTTAGGCACCTTCAAATTATCTTGCGTTTACCACAGTGTGAAGTGTGCACAGAGACACTTGACCAAACCACTACTGTTTTTTCTGATTGCTCATTAGCAGCCTCTGGCCCCGCTATCAGCTTGCATGCTCCTATCCCACCCTGAACGTGAGCTAATTTGAGATTGTCTTGGACTTGGGTAAAAAGTAGAATTGAATTGCAAAAAATACCATTGTAGCGTAGTTCATGAATACACATGTGATTTGCCTGAAATTTGTTACCCTAGGTCAGGTACAAGCCCAGGCACAAGTCTTCTACTATATCGTTATTTTTTGGTTTTCTTGGTAAGGATTTTTAAGGCACACAGAGAGTTTAGTCTGGTTTTTACCTGTATTACATTATGTATACCTACATTACATTTTGCTGAATGTCACCCAGTGTGCTTCTACTCTCATCTCTTTGTTCACTTAACCTCCACTTAGTAAGGGATATAACTACCGTTGTGTTAGAAAAAATAGATCAGTATTTGCCTGATCCTAAAAAAAACTCTGAGCAAGAACTTTATGCTAAATTTAATGGCCATTCCTAATGCAATGGGATTACAAGACTAGTCTTAATACTTCCTGGCATTACATTTTAGGAAAATAACTTTCTTCCCTCCCCAGATGAAAACTAATCGTATGGTTATATTTTTAACTACAGAAGTGTCTGACTTACTAGAAGCTGAAAGGGCAGTTTTTAAGCAGGACTGGAGTTTTTCTACTACAGCTTCTGCCGTGCACCTGTTCTAGTCACTCTTGGACTGTTGAGACTAATTTTGGCTTTTGCTATTTTAAGCCCTTGCAGGACACTAAAGTCTTATTTATGGTATTTGTCTTAAAATATTAAATGCTCATTTCATAGGTGTCTACAAAACAGGTAGTAGTTTATTGCATAATAACCATGTGCTGCACAAATACTGTTTGATCGTTTTTTAGTATATCAGGAAATTCTGCTTTGGGCTCAAAGTTGTAGTTATCAGAAGAGGAAACAAAATGCACATAGGAAGCCAAAGGAGATGGGATTTACTTCTTTGTATAAAGCATAGACTCATTATCATAAACAGATAACACATTTCTCTTTGACCTTCATATAAAATCAGCAGCCCAGTTCTTAAGGTGTCACTGTCTTCCCTTTGTAGATGAGATCTCTTGATTCAGACCGTAGCCCCAAGGTTTTTTAGCTTAATTTATCTAATGTTATTGTCATGAGATTGTTATACCTAACCTGACAGGTGCATCAATAGAGAATCCCGTCCCCTCCACCACGCTTAATTCTGTAAGACTGTGCACTAATGATACCGAGTTGCTGTTTGAGCTGCAGTCGCAACTTGCCATTCAGCCAAAAGCTGTCTTGCAGCTATCAGGATGCTGTTTCAGTATATATTTCAGGTAATGAATGAGTTCCTGGCTCCTATAAAGTTCCCATAGGTCCCGATTTTTCTTCAGTAGTCATAAATCAACTTGTTTTCCATGGATGTTATTTTCAAATATACAAAGCATTAGATGGACAAATCCCAGGGAATTCTAATGGTATTAGGCAATGATCTCCTAAACAGTTCCTTGCAATTCCTGGTGCAGTATAACTTTAAAATCTTTAGGTGGGATCCCAAACTAGAAAGGAACTATTGGCCTGATTTTAGTCACAAAAGAAGTCCCTATTAGAATCATAGAATCACAGAATGGTTTGGGTTGGAAGGGACATTTAAAGGTCATCTAGTCCATCCACCCTACCGTGAGGGATCACATTGCTCAAAGCCCCATCCAACCTGACTTTCAACACTTCAAATGATGGGGCATCCACTGCTTCTCAGGGCAACCTGTTCCAGTGTTTCACCATGGGAGACAAAGATGCTGAATCCAAATCTTAGCGGAAATGAATAGCGTAATTTTCTGTTGAGAGACATGTAGCGTTAGCATATAGGTACTATTCTTGTTTGTCATGAGATTCTGGGATTTTTTTTGCAAAAGAAGTAGTCATTAAATGGAAGATTCATTCTTAAGGGTGTTGACGCTGACATTCCAAGACAACAAAACTGAGAGATTCTCAAAGTAGCTGCTGTTTCAAGTGAAACATGTTTTATTGCTCAAAGTCTTCCAATATGGCTTTCATGCATAAATCTCACAATTATCAAATGTATTTGGTAGGAACCCTGGTGGGAATTTGTATTTCCTTCACAGTAGAAAAGCACAGAAGTACCCAAGCTAGCACAATTTTGACCGTGCCAGAAAGAGAAAGAAGAAATTAACCTTAAGTTACACACTACTACAAGGAGGGAGGCTGCTTACAGTGCTGTGGTCAGAAATGTCACCATACCTGGAGTCATGCTTTCCTTTTATGCCTGTTCTCTGTCACCAAGTGTGTCATATTCTTTGGCACATAGTGGCTGTCTTCCAGTAAGAAGGAAGGAACATGGTTCCACTTCTGTTCTGTGACCCGATGGTTAAAACATACCCCTGGTAAGCGGGAACTTGGTATTCAAATCCCTTTGACTAAGGTGACCTTAAACGTAGTCTTCAATTTCCTCATGAATATTGTAGACATTCTGCCATTAAGCAAAATATGAATGTTGCTGCCAATACCATTACCCCTATGGCAACATTTAACTAGCATCCTCATAGTCTCAGTCATTGTTTGAACTTGAACAGCTAGTTCCTCAGCGTGTGAACAGATGCCTCTGCATGGATGCAAAGGGAACTTCACGGCCTTTTTGGATAGAGGTGCTCATTGCGTTTAGACTCCCCAGAGATTTAAGGAGTACTTGACATAACATATTTTGTGACTTATTTGAGAACGTAGCAGTGCACATCTGGCCTGCTATCTTAACTACCATGTAAAGATGTGTTCTGGTATAAAAAGTGTTTAATGAGACTGCTTCAGGATGAGAGCGTGTGATACAATAATGGCACAAGTACTATTCAGTAGCTTCCCAGCTACACTGCTGCAGCAACCTAATAATAGCAAGTTCTTACACTTTGGCATTCCAGAAATTATGTAGCTAATGTTAGCATTGTCATGAAGCATAATGAACTTCTGCAAGGCATGCCTCATGTGGAAAGTGAAAAAAATTATGTCATTTCTAATGAAATATATACCTTCTTAGGCAAGCCAGTGATCCTTATGTAGCTCAGTTTTCTGCAGAGATGTTTTGGTGGGCTTTTTGTGATTTCGGGCAGTATTGTCTGAGTGAAGAGTTCTGTTTCTACTTACAGTAAATGTGCAACCTCAACATATAAGCATATACAAATCTCTGTGAAAATATATTGTAGTAAATCAAATATGTTAAGAGGAGAACAGAGAAATTGAGAATTTCCTTCTGTTCAGGACATTATATCAGGTTGCTCATCAGAAAGCATCCATGTTTAATTTTTTTTTTCCACAACTGCTGAATAGAATTAAAAACTTTTTTCTCTGGCTTCACAAAAAGACTAAAATTACATAATAATCAAGTTTTGTAACAAAGTTTAACTCTAGCGAAGAAGGGAATGAGTATTTTGACTTTTCATTTCTTCACTAAATAGGTCTATAAAATAAGGATTTACGACCACTAAATGTCAGAGTAAATCAAAGCAAGTTTGTAATTTTGCAGGTGTAAAATTGTTTTTAATCTGTAGCGGAAACATCGCTAGGTATGTTCATGCAGTGGTAAGTAACATTTTTTTTCCCTTTGGTTATCAGAAAAAGGGAATTCTTTTCATACAACACATTGTCATGCAAACCCCTTTTTCTGTTTTGAAATGGGTTGGAATCAGGGTAGGAACCTGCTGTAAGAATGAGGAGCAGTGCTCCAGCTTTTCTAAAGTAGTTCAAGTTCTTTGATTTGCTTTATTTCAAATTGATCCTGGTTTTGTGTTGATGAGTTTGTTTTCATTTGTTTATGCAGTTAAATTTGTCAGATGGTTTAATCTCAGTGTGATTAAGAAAAGTGTAATAATATACTCTCACCCATATTTATCCAGCTCTTTTTCACACAGGTGATATTTAGCTCACCTGAATACAGCAGGTAATGGCTGTGTTTCGGGAGCAGAGTCTGTATCTTTAATATTTGGGTAATCTTTCAGAGCAAGGTCGAAACAGGTAGAAATGATAAAATCGGGTCATGTTCATTGCTGTGCACTGTGGCGAAGGTTGCATTAATTCTGATATCTTTATTTTATTTTCAGGGCCCTAACTCAGTCATGATCGCCCTGGTAATGCTGTTGAATATTGGTTTAGCCATTCTTTTTGTCCATTTTCTAACTTGATTGGAATTAGAAAAGGTAAGAAATGTCTTGTTTTCATATAAAAATCACCATATCCACCCCACCTCAAACAGTAAAGAATTAATTTCTTTGCCTAGTTTTAATGTTTCCCACTTTAATTTTAGCTATGCCTGAATGTGATTCAACATAGTTATTTAATAATGTAACTGTTTTGACCCTTCAGTGAAGTCATGACAACTAGTGGTGTTAGCCCACAGTTCTCTGCAGTTGTGTCATCAGCCTTTTAAATGGCACCTGTCATACTCAGACACAGGGAAGGAGGCTTGGAATTAGGATGGGACGCAAGAGAGATGAAACTTGGAAAATTCAGCCAGGGGCCCAGATCAGTTTCTCTGCTGATGGCTCGTGGCTTTGGGGTCCTCTGAAAGCTGAAGCAAGCAGCCATGTTGGAAAACAAACAAAATAATCTGCTGAAGCAGCCCCACCAGTGAAGTACGTTGGCTTCTCCATCTGTTCCAGCAGTGTGACTAAACTGGAAATGTACGGAGCTGCACTTTTTGTTGATGGAAGCTAACAGCTGCCTTACTATTTTACCGTCTGATGTTTTTAGTGGGGAGATGGGAAAACGACTGCCAGAGGAATGTGGTCAGAGGATTCTGTTGCTGTGGAAGTGATTCCAGCGTTCACTCCTATCTCGTTAGAAGAAATAGTTAGCAGCATCAGTCACCAGTCTTATTCCATTACCTGCTGCTTTTAACATCTCCTGCAGTGTTCTGGGAGATCGAATTTCATTTGCCTGTGCATGATTCTGTTCATACGTTGTTTATGAAATTTGATGTATAGCCATAACATAGTGTCTAGTCCAGCCTGGAGAAAGCTACCAGTTCTGCCTAGCAGCAGAAGCAGAAAACGAAATCTCTTTTTCTAATCCAAAGATGAAATTCTTCAATTCATTTTCCTAAACCTGAAGAGCCATTTTGCTTTAAGGTTTAGTAATTAGTATACCATGACTGCAAAATTTTAAAATGTTGATATCTTCCTAAAAATGCTCAAATTCTTACACCAATAGCAAGCAAAACTTTTCATAATAAAAGGAAAAGAATCTTAAGTTGATATCAGCACATTCTAAACAGAAGGTGGAATATCAGAATAAGCCAAGAAAGATGAGATACAGGGTTTGCATGTTGACTTTTTTTTTTTTTTTTTAAATTCTGGTGCTGTGGTAATTGATTTGAATTATTATGTTTCAACACTGAGGTATTTTACCAGCAGTTAAAATAAAGTCTTGTCCGAGTGCACATTAATGCCAATGACAGTTAAACTAGCTAATGCTCATAATAAATTATCATAATTTTAAAATACTAGATTTGTGTTGAATACATTCAGGTAGAGCATTTAGAAATGTTAAGTGATTGTTTATCGATTTGATGCCTTCAGTGTCTTTAAAGTCCATTTATAATTTTACCTCAGCATTTAAAAAGCCTCAAAATTTTTCATTTGGAAAGTTTGTCTTAAGTAGTTTCATAGCCCTTTGTTCAAATGATGTGATCATGTTTCTTTTTATGTGCCATTATACTGTAATTATTGTACCTATATTAATCAAAAGCATGCTTTTTTACTGAAAATATGTGGTGTGATCATTTGGCAAGTAAATATTTTAATTTAAAGCTACAAAAAGCAAAGGGCTTGTATTAGGGTTTATTTTATCTCTGTTAGAAAATCTTTCATACAATATAGTTTTTGAACCTGTTTGTAAACTTTCTAAGTGTTTGCATGGTTTAATGGGCGACGTTCTTACAAAGTACATTAGCTATCTTTTGATGCAGCATATTAAAGTAACGTAGGTGTGGACTGAATATTGTGCAGCGAAGCAGCTCCGAGCAGGGCAGTAACACCGTGGTGTTTTTTACAGAAGTATGTTGAGAATCCTGTGTTTTGACCTGTGTGGATAAAGAAGAAAGCAGAGAGAGAGCAAATGAAAATAAAACTTGTATATTTATTTTTAAAAAAAAATTAAATTGCGTTTTAAATTTAGGAAAGTAATTTTTAAATAAGAACAAAATTTTAAAAGTTACTGTATAAGCCTTGACATAATGGACGAAACGTTCCATCCAACAGTGAAATCACCCCCTGTCTCCTTACATGGCGAGGTAATTTTGTAACTGACGTATTTAATTCCTATTAAATGTTTATTTAAAAAACTTTATGCTCTGGAAATAATGAGTAACAAAGCTTATGAAAATGTTTATAAATTTAAGTAAGCATGTTAGTACCATTTATAAATATGTATGATTTATAAGCTTTTTTAAAACAAAGCTCAAACAAATTGTTGGTATTTTTCTAAAATGTGCACAGCTGTATTTTACATGAAAGGCTATTTATAATTGGTTGTTATACTGTACACTACATTTTGGACAGCACAATGAAGCCTGCCAATGTACTTAATAATGTCATTTTGTCTATTTAAAGTTTCTTGCTGTCAAAGAATGAACTCTTTCTCTATGAGTTTCTCTATTTATAATTCTTGACCCAAAATGTACAATGTACAGTTTTCACAACTGTATTTGCTCTAATAAAAATAAGTTGGTTATTAATAGAGTTTCAGACTAGTTTTTCCTGTTTATGAATTACTTTTTTCACTCTTTGGAAACAGTTTTGCTAACAACTTCAATAAATGCGGAGCGAAGCAGGAAAATGGGTGAAGTCCTCGCCCCTTTGAAATCATTGTGAGTTACTGTTTTCAACAAAATTATTCTGGGAAACAATTTAAAGTTAAAAAAAAAATGCAAGTTTCCTTATGTGTCTTCTTTTATCTTCTGATACAGGATTTTTTTATCTTTATAAATTTAGTATCTTAAATTATACTCCTACTACAGGGATGGTTTAATCAATCTTGTTTTAATTGGTGAGTGACTGGTCCATTAACAGCTGTTCCTGTAAGTGAATCAACAACTCTTTTAGACTTCCCTACTTCTCAAGGTCTTCGTAAGTTCAAAATTAGCATGAAGTTTGTAAGCCAGTATTCTGCACAGAGAAAATTCACCATTACAACTGTCTTAAAGCCTCCACGTTTGCTGAACAAGTAAATCGGCTGAGAATTTTTATTTGCTGTTATTCCAGTTCAGATTACTAGCCAACTGTACTGAAATCCTAATGTTTAGTTGAAAAGGAGAGCAAGTGTTCTTAGTAGTTCTTATTTAATGGAAACATATTTTTAGGAAGTAATTTTTACTGTCTGATTCTTTAAAATAGTTGTACAGCATGAAGGTTAATTTTAAGAATTTGTATTTCCTATGCAATAACCCACTCCGTAAAGACAATTTTTGGCTCTTCAAGTAGAGAAAAATATATTCTCAAGAAAAATAAACAGAAGTAACTATAATGCCAGAAAATTTTAAAGTCAAGTTCACTGAGACAGCTCTTCTCTGACATTTTGTGATCCACGTTGTATAATATGTTCAATAATGAAAGTAAATTTGACACAAAATATTTCTTAAGTTCTAGGAATGTGATAATATACTCAGACATATATAAATCTTAATAACAACAAACAAAGGATTTGCTCAGAAATAGAAGAAAAAAAAAGTTTCCGTAATCAGCTGAGAAATATGACAACTTTCCCTGCCCATCAGTGTTCATAACTCCCAAAATTCAACGTGTACGTAGAAATACAACATTTTTTCTGTGGTGTCTGAAAGCAGGTGGACATTTCTGCTCCGAGATGTTTTTACCAGTGGTTTATATCAGTTGTAAACTTACAAATGGCTTTACATGGGAATGCATCTGCTGTACCTAAGGGGAAAAAACCCACATGGATACACAGTGCAACTTAATGCTCCAAGATTTGCTCTAGCATGGAAAATTTTACCCCACTTAAGTGCAAGGAAATTTTTTCCCAGGCAGAGTAGTTTCTCGTGGCACAGTTGTGTATTTGCCCACAGATACCAGTAGGCAGTGAGCTCTCACCTTTGAATTTGAGGTCTGGCTTCTTGGACAACTTCATTTATCTGATTAAACAATGTATATAGTGTGCACAGAAAAACAGGAAATTCATGATGTCGAGGTGCCATAGGTTGAAGAAAAAAATCATCCGTTATCATTGCTTTTTAGTGTTTCTAGTCCTGTCTTTACTTAATATATCTGTAGTCCTTACTTTAGCTTCCCATCAGAAAAGCAGTGAGAAATGCAGAGTGTGAAACCTTTTCCATTTACGTTCAAAAAAGGAGGGATTTGGTTTGAAAGCAGAAATTTCATGACATATGACTACAACTTTCCTTTCAGATATAGATGTACATTTAAAAAAATCGTTAATACAACTGAGTGCTGACTTTAAAAGGAGGAAACGTCTCTTTACGAGCATTTGATTCCAAGTCTTGAAATATTTACTTAACTTTTAATGACACATTACATATCTATTAAAAGCTCTATTGAGATACAGTTACACAATATTAAAAGATTGACAATAATGTGGATGCAATGATAAAAGCCTGCAGAAATTCACTACATATTGAGCTACAGTAACATTCGTAGTTCGTTGTTATTAATAAAACATGGTTCTGATTTGTATCTAAATGGTTTTACTCATAGCTCATTTGAACCGTTCAGTCAGGGGAGACAGTTCTACATACCATTCTCCTATGGAAATGTAATTCAGTAAACAAAGCAAATGAAGAGAAGGGAAATTAAATATGCCTTTCAAATGAAGTAGTCTTCTCATCCTCTCATTTAATATTCACAGAAACAGGAAAAAATAGAAATTATGTTAAGTCTGAGCAAGAAGCTGTATACAGCAACACGATGTAGCTGAGCCATCTACAGTATCCATCTCATTTTTTTTCTACTGGATGCAGAAGCTGCAAAATAAGAAACATTACACTTCCTACCATTGTAGAAGGTAAATATAATTTCCATACACAACGTCTTTACAAAAAACTGTCTATAACATCAGTTACTAGGAGGAAAAAGCAAGAACTTCATCTGTCTAAACAGTTTACGTTGTGACCATCGCTGTAACAGCTGAAGAAATCTCTCACCCCCATAAAACCAATAGCAAAAATGAAGCTGGTTACAGAATTTTTTAAAATCTCTCGTTTCTTCCTTTTCTTTGTTAGAAAGAGGAAAAAAAAAGCCAAAACAAAACAGGGAACAGACAGCTTTTTTTTTCATCCGATAATCTAAAGTTCATCATGTCAATATTTGTTTGTTTCAGCTAATATTTTCCACAATCACTTGGGACTAGTTGTCTAGGAGATTTTAGGTGCAAACTGGCAGTATATTGAGTGCCATTTCTCCAAGAGGAAGGTTTTGAATTTTTTTCAGTGATGGAAAAGAATGGGTTTTCCTTCTCACCCTTGAAATAGTTTTGTTTGTCTTTTTTCTGTGCTTCTACTATTTTTTTAGTTATCTTTTATCCTCCACTGCCCACCCACCCCACAACTCTAGCAAATTAACTTCCTCTCCTTTTGCCCCTAAAAAGCCATTTGCCCCCACGCTTCAGCCACTTACTCCAGTAACTCACGCTTTTTCTATTGGGCACACTTGGTCAAGCAGCGAGTTTAGCTCACTGTGGCTATGGAAGCCATCTCTCTTGCAGTTTGTCCTACACCAAATTGCATGTGTCATGTCACAATTTTCATTTGGTCCAGTTTTCTGCATACTATTGATGCTGGTTTATGCAACAGTATTCTAATTTCAAATCTATGCTCGCCATCTCCAGTATCAGGACAGTGGTTTAAAGACAGTATGTGGGAATTGAAGAGAAAAGGAAATGACTGAAAACTCGGTACACGGAGATTTCTAATGGCTTTTCATAATTCATGGAAACCGACGTAATGCTGTTATCATTGAGGAAGAAAGCTGGTATCAACTGGGTTATGAACTCTGATACAAATGTCCACAGTAAGATTGTGAAAAAGACTGGCCATACAGCTGAAGTCGATTCTCAACTCAGAAGACCAAGGAGTCCTGCTGAGGGTTGTGATTTACTGGGATGGTGTGGTATGATGATTTCTGGACTTGATATACAAACATGGGGATTGTTAGATGGAATAAAATACACCCTGTGTTGGAAATGTGGGTTTGCTCACTTGCCTGAGCTTTCATATGTCATCCTTCATATCTTACACTGATTAATCAAACAGCTCTATGGAAATTGAGTCACATACATTTAGACAAGGACTAGGTTTTACTTTCATAAGTGGCTTCAATGTTAATTAAGGAAAGAACACTAAATGACAGAAAGCTGAATTACAGGCTTTAAGTGCTAGGTTTTGAACTCTGCTGATTTATCCAAATTGGAAGGAAATACAGAATATAGTCAAAGACTAGAATTCCAGGTGTTACCTTTCAAAATAATAATTTGTATGGTAATCCATGACAGTACCTGAATTCCTTTGAGATCAATACATGAATTTGAGAGAGGAGACTCGTCTTTCTCATATTTCCAAATTGTGATTCACTGAACGGCGGCTTGGCAGAGTCACTGTAGTAGACCACAAAAGACAGATCTTGACAGATTTTTGAGAATGGTTGCCTATACTTAAGGTTCTTAGTGTACACTTAATGACCTAAGTTTAAAAAATTTTCCAGCTCCTGAACACCTCACAACTATTCAAAGACATTTGTGGGGAGGGAAAGGGGGGACACGGGAGGGAATCAGGTATTACGCTGAAAACTGCAGCTTATGAAAATGTTGAATCTGGCCTACAAATATGCCAAAGGTTGAAAGCTTTTAGGTCTGGATTTTGGATAAGCTATTGAAGCTACAGGCTCTAAGCGTGGGATTTCGGTCAGAATCCAGATCTGGGTCTGATTCCAAAGGCACATAGCTGAAATGCTTGAACTGGGAGTGCTTTTAAGGAAGGGGGGCGAAATTTGGTTAAAATCAGGCTGCAGAATCTCTGGGTTAATTAAACCATTACGTTCTGTACTTCTGGAACAGTGTCATTAACTGTATTTAACATTGCAATTTTACTATATTCAGGACATGTTCCATAGAAAACTTCTGAAAGTATCATAATTTAAGATAATGGTGCTTAATTACTTACCCACTTTTAGCTGCAAAGTACTTTTATCATGCAATACCACCCAGTCTTCAAAAATATTGTAAACTGCCTTCCATTTTAATTATGACAGTTCTAGGTTTTGTTTAGGCCACTGATGAGAAAGTCACGAAAGGATGGGATCAGCTGCCATGGAAACGGTGAAGACAGAAGAGCACCAGCAGCATTTCACAGGGGCTAGGACTAAAAAAGACATTCTGCAAAGAGAAGATAATTGAAAGACATTTACATCACAGCGGATGGCTTCCATGCATTCCTGCCATACCAAGGCAACACATTCCTGGCATAGATTGCAACAAGCCTCCACATGCTCCCTGTGATATACGGCAGAACCGGCATTGTCAGAAGGATAGGGAACGAATCTTTAGGAACAAGGAGGTACAGGCATGTTGAAAGCAAAAACAGAAGAGAGTAGAAAATACGTGGAAAAGGAAGAAAGCAAGGGGGAAGGAGAAACCATGGGGGACCTATATGTGTTAAAGAGAGGGAAAAGGACTGTTTATGGAGAGAAAAAAAAAATTAAGAAAATGGGCAATATTGGACAAAGAAGATACTGACGTTTGCTAGACAGAAGTATGAAGAGGGTAGAAGACTGAGAAGTAACCGTCCCCAGTACACAAACAGCTGCTCTAGAAAGCTGCTTTCTGTGCCCACGGGGTTTAAGACAGAAACAGATGGACTTACATTGCAAGAAAATTGAGATTCAAGTTAGGCATGAAGAAAAATTCTCTATTTGTAACAATAATGTCTTTGAATTAGATTACGATGGAAACAGTAGGATTTCATATTTTTACTCTGGACAAGAATACAGATTGAAAGATTGCAGAGTGTCCGTTACACCCTGTTTTCTGTGATTCTGTGGTAATTATTATGGAATCTGGGCATTAGGCAGAGGCGTGAGGGGAAAGAGCTGGAGGACCGGGGAATGAGCCCTTCTTTACAGGAACACATAAATTACACAGGGGGAAGAGAAACTTAAAGGAGGATGTACTGCAAAAATAAGGTAGGAGGACGTTAGGACGAGGCAGATGGTAGGAAGAAGAGAACGTGAACGATAGTCAAGAAGGATGTGAGGATTTTGTCTGAAGGCACACATGAGCAGAGGGGATAATTGGCCAAAACCCACAAATGCTAAATGGAAGAGGGTGTGTAGTGCAGGAAGGAGTACAAGCAAGAAGTGGGCTGGGAAGCTTCAGGCAGTCCTGCAACAGCACCACGCTGAAGCACAGCAAAGATGGCTTAGGAGCCCAAAGAAGACCTGAGAAGCAACACCAAGGAAGTGTAAGGTCTTCAGCAACAGCACGGGTTTCCATCTCCTTCAATTTCTCAGCTGAAGATATTCAATGGACTTTCATACAATTTTTAAATTGTGGGAATAATTGACGTTATCAGGAGGCCTCCTTTTATTAAATGTTCAGGAAAACACGTGTCCAAAACCTGCAGAAAACAACAGCTTGCTGGTACAGCAGGCTGGCTTGAGTTCCACTGAAAGAAGTCAATAATGCAGACATGGTAGCAGTACATTTTATTGACTCTTTGTCTAAAACTGCTTTAAGAAGAATACTTTATACAATGGGATTTTTTCTGCCATTAATAAAGATGTGATAAAACAAGAAAAAAATTGAACAACCATGTAATCATACAAGCTGCCCATTTGAAAGAACATTAATGCAAATTTGCAGGATTACTTCTCTGCGAGCATCTCCTAAGACTACAAAAATGTTGTTGGTATTTACACTGATTTGCTGCTGTACCAAATGTTGCATATGCTCTATAGACTGTGGTGGTGTGAGTCACGCAAGAAATTGCGTAACATTTGGAGATACATTCAGTCATCTGCTTGCTACAGAAATATTGCTAACAGATTCTTCACTCTCTTTTATCTTTACAGTCTTTATCATCCTTGTTAAGTGTTATTTTCATGCGACTTCCTCAGGGGGAGATGACTCAGCCGGAGAGTAAACTGTAATGCTCCATTGGCACCAATGGCCATATGTGCTGGTAATCAGGTACTGCCGTCCCCTCATCCTTGACAAAGCTATCTATGGCATGGGGTTTTAATTGCATCCGGAGTGATACTCCGTACCACATACTACTGCAAATGTTAACATGAACAGAGTGAATGGCTACAGAACATGACCAGTAAAAGGCACGGTCATAAATACAGCCCTCCTTCCAAACAAATGCCAGTTCTCCAAACATCAGCATTCCCCCTCTGACCATGCAGCCTTCAGCCTGACTCCTGTCTGACCACGCCGGGAGGAAAGGTGAGCTTTTCCTTAAAGGTGAACGAATGCAGGATCGAGGACAACTTTTAGCCGAGGACTTCTTCCAGTAAATTAGACTTCTCTCAATCTCCTCTGATTTACCTGAGTGCTAATCAGTTTATGCCAGGTCCCCAAAAGGCTATGTGGATACCTGCAAGCCTTCGAGGCTTCATTCAAGCCCCCCCCCCACACACACACCCTGTTGTCCAGTGTCCTTTCTTCTCAGACAGAAAGAAACAGCAGTTTTACTATTTCCTGCCAGTAGCTGTGGCCATTTCTCTCAATCAAGCAGCCTGAAGGCAGCAAAGACTTTTCAGAGACTCGACGTGGACACGTGAGCTTCATCTTTTACCCAGGAGACTGAGCACTTCTATAGTCCATTCCTGCCAGATAGGTAAAAATACCAGATGCACAGAGCATATAGCCAGATGTAAAATCTATCATTAATGCTTCTGGCCACTTTTACAAAGTTTGTTTTTTATAAGTTGTTTAAATTGCAAATCTGTAGTGATTGACACAAAAAATAAAAGGATGGCTTCAGCTGCCAGAGATAGGGACTGCTAAGTGTTCAGACATGTGAGATGCCATCTTATGAAGAAAAAAAGAAGGAAAAACATTTTCAATTCACCTTATGACTACTAGCTAATTGTCTGACATTTCAAAACCCTGTGTTCACCCATCTTGCGTTCTTCACACTAAAATGGGAGATATTGAAAAATGTATTTTCAGGCAGAGGAAGAAGCATTATTTGAATTTATTTTGGATGGAAATGACAAGAGCTTTTAGGTTACATTTGTGAGTCAGAGAACCTCAAAGACCATTTGTACACAGTCGTATTATGTCCACTGAAGCCAAGCCTGCGTCTCCAAGGCTGGCTAGACAGGCTGTACACAAATACCCTACTGAGGACACCCTCTGCGTGGTGACAAGGCTTCTTTCCATTCACTATTCAGACGACATTACAGCTGCCAGCCAACCGCAGGTACGAGCTTTAGGGCAGAGGACTTGTGATGTGACCTGCAGCTGGAAAGCAGGAGGTGGTGGAGCAGCGCCCTGGGCTCAGCCACCGGTGGGCAGAGGCCTCCTGACACCTACCCTCGCCCCACCAGCCCTGGGTCTGGAGCACTGCATCCTGGAGAGGGCAGTGATGAATAATGTCGTGTCCGGCAGATCTGCGCACGTGCCCAACTCAGGCAGCTGTGCCGCCCCCCCGAAAGCTAGGTGTTTACAGCATGCCGTTAATATTTTGCATATTACGGCAGAAACCAGTTGTTGCATCTAGGCACCTATGGAGCATTTTCAGTATTCCAAATATGCATCTGTCAAAGCCCCGTTGAAATACCATGAAATACTGATGGCAGAGTAAAATAAACAGGAAGGATAACAGAAGAAGTTGCCGCTCGCAAGACAAAACCAGAAACAATAGGCGCTTCCGTCCTTACAGTTTGTGCACGTGACTCGGGAACAAGGCTGGAGGCCAAAAGCTGCCCGATTGCGCCTATCGAGTGTCTCTGTGTTGGGAGGGAATGTCCTGAGGAGCTGGCTGGCCACTGACATTTGGAAAATGAATGAATTGTGCTTGCCAGGTGCTTGAGAACAACATTTGGCACGAAGTAGCTGGCATGACATGAGCTTGCAGGCTGTGCTATTATTTCCTATTCTTCTAGACCACCTCATTCTATCAGGGGACTAAACACAAGCCTGTTTCAGAGCACATCAAATATTCCAAGGGGGATAGTTACAGATGTATTTACAGTATATTAATTTTATTGATGTATTTAACTAGAGTAGAATTACATATGGGGCATTATCCCAAATAACAGCAGTGGAGACCTGAAAGGCGTCTGGAGTGCATGCTGTGGAGACACTGGGAAAAGCTGAGAAAAGCTAAGGTAAGAAATTGTGAAAAGTGACATTCTATTGTCCATAGTGGCTGTATGATTGCACCCTCCCGCGTTTCTCTTACTGCCCAGAGCCTAACAACATGCATTAGTCACTTTTCATAACAGGAATCCTTGAACCTGTTTGATATAACTCTGTTACAGTTTCCAGAATTTATGAAACAGATGAATGAATTTTGCAGACCTGAGCTATCACTGTTGTTTGGAGACCTGCTTTAACTAGGAATGGGATAAGCCCCTCTCACCTTCCCCACCCTTAACAGTTCCCTTTTGTTTTTTAAAATGCCGCTCCACTATTCCTAACCTTAATACTTACCAGGGCAGAAGTAATTGAAATCAGGCATAAGATCAGATCTAGTGCAGCTGTCTGACACACATTGCTCCAGAGCAACCTTTAAATCCTTAGCAATCCAGGTCTTTTAAAGAAGACACTGGGTCTTTCCTGAAGAAGAGACTTTGTTCCTGGAAGCCACAGGTGCTCCTCATGGCACATCCACGTCAGACAGCCCGTTTTTACCCACCTTTGTTGCATTACTCAAGTCACATAAGATAGAAAGCTAATATTCCAATTCAGTGGCAAAGGTGATTAACCAATGCTATTTATAAATTGTAGAAAATGCAACTGCAGTGAAACAGAATTACCCGACAGCTGGATAGGAGCTCTTACGATCTGAGGTGCTTTCTGCAAGGAAAAATTACTTGCTTTTCAAAGAATGTTGACTAGCAACTTTGAATGAATGACACAAGTAGAAAAGCCAAACCAGAAACATGAGCTATCTATTTCCTCCTGACAGGTTAAGATCTACCTGTCTCACCTGAGTTTCCTGAGTTTTTCCGTATTCTTCAGAAATTCACACAATTTGGCCGTTTGGTCTTTAAAATAAAGGTGCATCAGAACTGTAACATTTTATTACTGAATATGCAAGAAGTTCCAGTCTACGCTGGTTTTCCTTTTAACTGCTGAGACACATGGATGCAAAAATGTGCTGCGCTGGCCCAGCTCCAAAGAGAAGCAGCAGAAGGGGTCAATAGTAAACATTCACACCATTCAGCCTGGGAGACTTCAAAGAGCTAAATTTTCATCCTGCTCATTAGTGATTCGAAAGTTACAAATGGTAGACTTAACCTTAGCCTTTCCTTCATCTCCCTCTGGCTCACCAATAAATCTCTGATATTTACTGAAATGTACAGCTTGTTTAAGGACACCGAGATGCTAGACGTTGTTTCTCCTTGACTTCACAGAGACTATTCTTGTCAGGATCGTATGACTTCAAAATGAATACCCATCCACTTGAAAAGTTCACGTAGACCAAGACATTAAGTGTCTTACGTTCTCCCACTGACAAATTAACAGGTTTCACGAGATAGAACAGGAAATTTAAGCTTTTATACCATGTAAACAAAATCAGAGTATGATGAGGGTGTAAATAATTACTTGGAATCTAATAAAAAGATGATAACTTATTATATTAATTCAATTGCATTGAGGTTGTAATTAACATCTGCTTAATCATCGTGTTACCGCAATGAATGAATAAACAAACATTCATCCAAATGCAGGAACACTCTCTTTTGGGGAGGAAGAGACATATACGGGACATTTTCAGCTTGTTTGCTTAAAGATTAGATCTCAATCAACATTAAACAATGAAATCAAATGAAGTGTCTCAAATTCTGGTATTTCACTACATTTGGAAAATAAATCCATAATAAATCTGCTCCTAAATATGCAGCAGAATTCAAGCAGGGCTTTGTGACTCCGCGCAGATGCCGGGGCAAACGCTGGGATGCTCGTCCTTGAAGCAGAAACTGAAGCCTTTCTGCTAACAAGTGTGGGATAGCATTAGCAAAGGGACCTGTATTTCACTGAAAGGAGAGGGACGTGAGCTTTTACGTGTTTGTGTTGTTTAAAAATATGTGATACTGATGAGATTTCAATTCTTGAGTAGGCACTTTTGCAGATTTTACACCTTTTCATGGTAACAGGATCTGTGCCAATGTCTGCAGTCAAACATGAAACTTCAAAGCAGTATCCTGATATTCTAACGCCATGCCGGCTGCTGCTTCTGCCTGGGATCCTTCATCATCCTACATTTTAACAAAGTACTTACGGAAACAGTCCTACTCAGCAGGACTCCATGCACCACTTCCATTCAAAGCTTAGCCCCTTACAACACGCCATTTAAAGAAAGAGCAATACAATAAAATGGGCATATTCACCTTTTAAACCTTAAGTGAAATAGCTACAAAAGCAAGCAGGAAAGGTTCTTGTGGGGACCCGATATCAAAGAAAACCCTGAAGCAAGAAAGTAAAAATGGCTTCCTAATTCTTGTCATCAATTATGTCTGTTCAATGGCAGGAGAGTTCTGATCCCTGTTTTCTGCTGAGTAACCCTGTGAATATTCTCATTCATCACAGCCTTGCTGTAGTAGGAGTTCAGGTGACCCCAGGTCCCACGTCTCCCCTACCTATCTTTCTGTGTGCCAGAGAGCTCAGGCTAATGCTGCCAGCGAGAATCAGTCCTCTCTCCCTGCAGCCCATGATGTGGTGAGCGCTCCAGGCATTTGCCTGTCCAAATCTAATGACAGGCTTCACACCCCTGCCCAAAGGAATGGTGTTGCCTGACTTCTCAGATAATTTATTTCATTGATTCATGGAAAGAATAGAAAGTCAATAGATCTCAGTCCTCAAATCACTGTCTTGCAATGGCCACATCCCCTTCACCTGCACAACCACTATCAATGGACAAAAATTCTCAAGAGTAGCAACTGATCAAAGAGACTAGGATAACAAACCCAAGTATCAAAACAGACTATACCTACAGGTATGCCTATCAGGCTTAAATGCATCGGTGGATCTGGGTCTGATTTATAAGCCATTGTACAAATTCAGATACTCTATAACTGCTCATTTTGTTTAAAACTCTCAGTATCTTAGGCATCAGATGTGTCTGCTTGCTCTTACATCAAGTGAAAGTGTAAATTAGAGAAGTAATTCACTTTCTTTAGCCTTTTAAATAGCTGTGTACATTTCTGTCTTACTCTTTGGCTTGTTGTGCCAAATTGTCTCAGTGCTTAAGTTTGATATTCATATGCTGTTCCATACCTCCAAGTCTTTTCATCCATCTTCAGCTCCCTTGCTCCTACAGTATCCTTTTTTACCTAGTATTATCACTGCTGACCAGGTTGTATTAAACACCAGTATGTTTGAGACTATTCTTTATCCCTTTCCTGTTGTGATACTGCATTCTCCTTTGCGACATAGGTTACACCTCCCAGGGATCTGACTTATTCTAATGTCACCCTCCGCACTAGCTCTCATTTCTCAGCAGAAGCGTGCCCTTCACACGTGCCGCTCACCACACAGCTTGCTTAGCTCCCCGTGCCCCTGTAACCTCCTCCGGTTACATCACGCTGAGTTAACTGCATCCTCTGACTCCGGGCTTTCCCCTTTTTAGCTGTGAATTGACAGTGTTGTGGGTCAATTAAATCATTCTGGGTCAATTAAACCATTCTGAGCTGCAGGACCGCAGGGCTCCATCTTCAAACCTCTGCTGGACCAGACTCCAGTTACATGTCCTGATCTTGGTCTTTGGCTGGTTTTCCAAGAGTAGGGATCACAGGGAAAGTGCATCAAAAGTCTGTGAAAAAAATAAGTACAAAAATGCTCTTTCTCACTTATCTTTACATATATGTATATGCAGCACTCACATATATGAATAATTATGAAACGTAAGAAAATAATATGCAACAAGGCTTACAAAAATGCTCATTTTTTTGTGAGGGGAAAGATGACAAGTTGAGATTTGGCCAAGGTGAATCCCCTGTTGCAGACCTTCAGCCAGGTCCATGTGCCACTCAGGAACTGGTCTGTGGAAGTCAAGCCTTGGGCCTGCCTCGTCCCCATCTTCTGCCAGAAACAAAAATAGGTTTAACGGTGGCAGCTGGAGAGCGAGGCAGCACGTAGTGTCATTAGGCATTAGGATGAGGTGAAATAGCAACCAGGGGGTTTCTTGTGAGACACAGGACATGGTGCTCATCCTCAGGGCTCCAGAAAGTTGGGACAAGCATGCCTGTGTTTTGGAAGTGCGAGCCACAAAATTCAGGAGGCACATCAGCACAGGCTGGTCAGACCTACGCAGGGCCTGCAGTAATTTGTGGTCAAGGCACAATACTAGTACAACACCACAAAGCACTGGAGTTTGCACGGCATCCCCCCATGCTTTGGAGCACACTCTGGTTGCAGCTTTGATACTTGGCACTTAAAATCACTTTGCAAGTCCTGCCACCTCACCTGCAGCTGAGCAAAGAGGCTGCTGCTTCCAGCACCCAGAGCACATCAACAGAACAAGCCCATCCATGCAACAAAACCAGTCAAGGGGGTTCATAACCTCCACTGAGGAAGGGGGCAGCTTTGGCCAGCGACCTCACACACCAGCTGAGATCAACAGGTGCAAGAGCAACCAAAATTGCACAATGTCCCTGCCTAGAAGGCCCCACGCTCCCCCAGCTACTCATCTCTGTCTCCATCCTACAAGAGGTTGTCCATATCATCCATGGCAGTGGCAGGGAGACTCCAGCCCACACGCTGTGCTTCAGCCTTTAAATGGAGATCATGCTGAGACTCCCTCCAGCTGAGAGACAAGCTAAAGCTATTAAAACCAAACTTCAGACACTTCACTTTAGTCAGACATAGGATATACTGACCAATGCCCCCCACCGGCAGGAGAGGAGGGTGCTGAGCAGGTCTGCTCCGCGGTTACTTTCAGGGATAGCTGCACTCTTCACATGCTTGTGTTTCTAAGACCTACACATTTATTTCAGCCAGCACTCATCTATTTTCCATAGTATTTTGAAACTGCCTGGCATCAAAATTCTTGCTATTTATAGTTTTACGTGCAACTTAATATTTATTTCAACCTCCAATAGGGATGCTTATTGTAAATGTCAGCGGATTATTTACTATGCCAAATTAATTAGTTACTTAAATGATTCTCTTTTTAGGGAGGAGACACTGTTAATACTTGTTGGATTACTTGTGCATTATGATCCTTTGAAGTTCTTCAACATTTTTGGATATTTAGTTCAGGACCGTGCAACTTTAAAGCAACCCGTGCAAATAATACCCCAGAGCTCAGACGTAAAGAGAATTATTTTGTTTAACTCGGGTATTAACAGTACTTTGGCTCAAATGAACATGTCAGTTGTGCTAAATTACAATGAAATTCCAGTTAAAGCATGTAAGACGGGAACATTTCATGAATTTATTTTGATGAGTGTTATTAAGGTGACTATCTACTGTATTAATAATGATCAGACAACTAAAATAAAGTATCACCAGCTGTTACTAATCAGCTAAACAACAGTAAATTTTTTTCCCTTATGCCCTAAAATAAATTTTTAAAAGAGAAGGATGAATACTGATAGATAGAAATTCACATTTTTTTGTACTTTATCTCCCTTTGATGTTTGTGGAGTGTAGTCACATTTTATTTGCACAGGATTAATATGTACGTGAACAAATGATTGCACAGAAAATGCGTAAGTGGTGATACAAAAGGTTATAGTTCTCTGTGAAATATGACAGGCTACACGCTCACAGCTAGCACTACAAATAAAAAAAAAATAATTAAAAACGAGCAACAACACCCAGCTGCTTGCTAAGCTGGCAAAGTGCACGCACAGCACGATTTTCAGGTGCAGAGTGCTGGGGGTTTTTTACATATATGACAATAGGGAGACCATGCCGACAAATTTATTATGATTGGAGGTCCCGCTAAGCAGCCAGACACGCAGAGCAGTAGCAGAGGCAAGTTCTCTGGGATGGGATTGGATGGGACTGACTTTTACTTAATACAATTACTTAATACTTTTATTTTGTACAGCATATACTTCACTTGTAGAGCTTACAAGTAAATAATATTTACTTCTTTGTTACTGTCATGTGGAGTCTGTTTGAAGATGCAACTGGTTTTGGGTTTTTTTTCCCACTGTAATTCCTTTTCAGTTGAGAAACAAAAGATTTGTGGTTTTGTTTAGCAGACTGTCAGTCCACTCTACTTTTAGAAACCCCCCAAGAGCAAGAAGGATGGGAAGCTGTCAGGAAACAGCTCCAAAACCTGCTCTCCTGCAAAGCAAGGCCAACCTAGAGAAAACACATCTGAAGGAGCTCTCGCCGGTGGGGATGGTTGCAGCAGGTCTAGTGATCAACCCAGAAGAGCACACGAGCAGGAAACTGGGGAAACAGATGGAGCCGTGAGACAGGGAGAGGGGAGAGCATAAAGCTGGTGAGCTAAGCAAACGGGCACCATTGTTTCCAAACCCAAGAAGGTCTTCTACCGGAAAGGTTACAGATTGCGATTAGCATCTGAGCTCTTTGGTGTCCTGAAATCTCTGCACTCAAGGGTCCTGCTGAGGGCTCTGGAAGCACAGCTTCCCATCTTAGAAATAATGGAGTTGGTAGGAGATTTTTGCCATAAGATTTATCTGCACAGACAAATGTACTTAGCATAACCAAAACACCATGTAGGAGCTCCCACCTGGGAGCAGACACATGTCCCTGGCAGCTCCCCTGTCCGCAGCTTCCTTGGTGCGCCCATGAGGGTGCTGGGCAATGAGCATCCAGCTCAGAAACAGACTCTGGTCCTGTTTGAGGACCTGGTTGAATTTAATTCAATTCTTGTGCAGACATGGTGGGAACATGAAAAGCATCTCCCACCGAGGCCCTACAGGATGACAGTTTATCCGTACCAGAGTTGTATGTTCACTGCTTGTAAGTTCTGACGGTTGTTTCTGCGTGTTCAGAGTCATCATTGCTCAGAGTTACTTTAGCTTCAACACAGCTATGGTAGAAAAGAAAAAAATAGTTGGTGCTGTCTGATTACATTCTGGTTCACACTTATTCAGAAAAATAGTTAACTAGTACTGGGAATAATTAGTTTATTTAAATCCCTATTACAATTATCATTACTTTATTGATACTGCTTGTTAACTTCAAGCCATCCTGAGGTTCTAGCATAGCGTAGCACTGTTAAGGAAAACAAACAAACCAAACGCAGCTCTGTTAAGCCAATTTTTCATCTCGAGGCTATTAAGGACTTCAGAGAAGTTGCACGCCCATTACTGAGATGAGAAACTGGATCATCAGCTGATCTGGTTGATTTGATTGGACACGGTCTCTTCATAACAAGTCTCCATCTAGCTCTGGAAAGAGAATCCCAAGAGATCTGAAAAGGCCTACTTGCAAATTAACAATAAAAGCTTTCGAGCCCATAAGGATACTGTAAGTACTTGGACTAAGTTTATCATGCAAAAAAGGGCCAAGCTTATCGTTCTAAGACCAAATTATATATTCTACGTTCTGGATTTTTAAATATACCCGAATAGATTTGAGTAGTCCTGCCAATGACTACAGAAATTTTTAAAGTACAGGCTATTTTCTGGTGTCTCTGTGTTATATTTTTCCAACATATCAGCATAATTTAAAATGAGTTTTGCATAAACCATGTCACATATATTCAGGATGGAAGAAGCACGTAACTCAGCTCACACTGCTAGCAGAAGAAAGAATGGACATCAGCCCATTTTAAAAATAATATTAGCAAGTTGTGCCATGAAAGCAAAAAATTGCAAAGAATCACTCTGTAACAGCTACATAGATTTTCAGTCCCTTCAAGACTTACCAGATCTTTTTGTTGACTATATTCACACTAATGTCCATCCTAAGACCAGAGGAATGTAAAAACTCAGTGACCATTTCATCAAACCTACACTTACAATTCAGTTAATATCTATTTGATCTCCTCTTAAATGAGAGTCAGCTAATCAATCTGAATGTAATTTACAAGGTTCTTCAGTGTCAGCTCAAAAAATACAATCTCACTATACATTAATTATTTAAGAAGTCATACGTATTGGCCTGCAGTAAATAAAAGTACTGCTATATGAATAAAATAGCAGATTTTAATTCGAGCTACAGAAATGACTGCGTCCTAGGTAAACTCTTCCTTACTATATGGCTCATCCATGGCAGATGGTGTTGTCGCAAAAAATTATGAGTTTTGTAGTTTGAACTCTCCTGCAAATCATTCTAGGATGGAAAGTAATTAGACTCCCAGCCAGCACAGGTGCCTTTACCCTCAGCTCCCACTTACAAACATGGAGATTGCTGCCAGGAGCTCAGGACAGGTTCAGCTGAAAGCTGCTATCTCTTCGCTCATCAAAGTGATGCCATCAGGGTGCCTCACAGAAAACCAGTTTGGAAAGGATCTCAAGGGGTAAGCTGAAGAGGTTCATGCCCCTTTTTCGCAGCCACAGCTACACTGCACCAGTGGTGCCTGTGCTGCTTTCAGGGCACCCACTCAGCCTGGTCCTAAACCTCTCCAGGAACGGAAATTCCCCTGCCTCCTGAGACAGCCTGCTCAGAAAGTCCTATGTGGGGGGGGGAAAAAAGTTTGTAATGTCTAAATGCATGAATGTTCACACATTTCAGATGAGATGATTACTTCAAACTCACTGGAGTGAACACTCAAGCAGTGTAAGTTTCAGGAAATCCATGACCAGTCCAAGATAAAAGACGGTTTAGATACATTCTTATAAGCAGACCTGTACTAAAGACAGGTAGAAAAAGGCCTGTCTTAGGGTGATGCTTTCCAGCAGGTTGCATGGTACAGTGAACCGGAGGTTCCTATCGAAAGGTCACATGTATTATTTCTTCTGTACCTTGTGACAGAGCCCCTGATAAAAAAATTTGGCAAAACATTGATCCAGATTTATTCTGGGCTTGTGCTTTGAGAAATTTGCTTTTCCATAAGGGGTTCAACTTCTTAACATTTTCTTTCTATATTCCTCAAGTTATTCTATATAATGTACAAAGCGAGCTACTTAATAAAATATTTCAGATCGTCATGTCTTATTTTAAAGGAAAATACTGTGTAGGAAGAAAGGGGAACAGATGCTGAAGATACAAAGTCTCAATCACTCCTAGCTGAAGTCTGACAGTTGTCAGCAGTATAGATCTCATGACGCTGCTCCCAAAATGGAGGGTAAATATGTTAGCCGAAATTTTTCTGTATGTAACATTAGTGATACTCTTGCAGCAGTTTTGACTTAATACGATATTCGGTACTTTCTGACAGAGACTGTTACGTAGGATGCTGTGAGCTTTCAATCTGTTGATGCGTTCCTTCTGGAAGTGGGTGTATTTAAGTGATAGGCATAAGGGATAGACAAATAAAGGCAGAAATCTGAATAAATTGGTCTCATAACTGGGCACTGCTGCATGCCCAGTGTGAAGTCTTTTTGCACAGCCAAATCACAGGCATGCTCTTCCCACGAAGTGTGGCACGTTGTTGCTCTCTTTACAACTGACCTAGACAAAAATGTGTAGTCCTTGTTCAGCGGCACACCTGGGGGCACAAGCAGTTGGTCACTGAACCAAAAGGAATCAAAATCCCAGTATTGCCAGGCTGGTGCTTTCACGTTCAAAATAGCACCAGCGAAATGATGTCAACATCAGCATTGCTAACTGGCATCAGCAAACTAGCCTCTTTGGCAGACTTTTGCTGAGTATTTATACTGAACCTTTTTCTAGGCCTGTCTTTGGTAGTACGATTTATTTGGTAAGGTACAGTGCATCCTCAAAATAAAGCAGTTCCTCAAAACTACACATTCTTAACCTCCTTCACAAATAAAAAATAGAAATTTACCTCTATTTATGTCTAGAATAGAAACTCCTACCGAAATCACATCTACTAGGCGGGCATTCTAGAGAAAATGCAGACGTGCCCTGGGTGTGTGAGTGTGAACACAACCATTAAACAACCCATTTTACCCCAGCCCTTTCCGTAGTCACTTTGAAAGTTGCATTGCTGAACCAAATTAACAATCTGAGTGGGACAGCTTATAAGCATGTTCCCGCTTTATAGCACTGTGATCAGACTTAGAGGTCACTTCAATACTCTGGGACGTGATTGTTGGCTGATTTGTGGGGTCTGGCAGGATCATACAATGGGATTTTCATAACTCTCTTGAAATAAACCAAAGATAATGCGCATCAAGCAAAAAAGAATAAAGAGTGAATGTTGTTTGGCAAAGTAAATCAATGTCAGATTGATTTCTAGGGGCACACTGCCAGCTTTCTACAAAAGTCTTTACATTACTGGCTTTCTGGAAACTAACAGGAGCAATTCAACAGAAATGGGAGCTTTTTCTCAAGACAATTCCACAAGGCACAATCTCCCAGTGATAGCACAGTATGTTTATCTTTGAATCTCAAAAACTAGAGAAGAGCAGGGCCAGCTTTACTTTAGGCTTGGGGAAAGTAGGAGAATTTAGAGGGGAAAGCAGTTCCTCCCCTCTCCAAGTCCAGTCAGCTGTCCGTGTAACCATAGCCTGAGAAGTCATGGCCAAGCAAGGTGTCAGTGGTCCTTCCAAAGACACAAAGGAGGAGAGAGAGGACTCTCTATCAGGCAACTGATTTGAAGAATCCAAAACACCTTTGACGGGATGGGGTGAAACACTCTCCGGATGCATCTTTCCTATAAGTTTGTGCTTAAACACGGTTAATCTCTCTGCAAGTGCCCATCCACAGTGAAATATAAACCACTGGTTTCTCCTGACCGCATAGGTTGAGAAAAACCCGACATTTAGGATCCTCATCCTTGCTTACTATTGTAGGCACTGTTTTCTGGAGTTAAATATGAACTTTTAGGAGAAGCTTGTAGGACAATGGCTAGGCAGCGTGCTGGGGTCATGGCCACTAATGGAGCAATCAGCTCTGTGTCTTTGGGAGCTTGGTACCCTGCGCCTTGCCTGGAGATAGCTGGAGAAGCCCAGCTGTCAAACCCCACACCAGCCTCACAGGTACAGCCCTGAGAGTAAGGCTTTGGACTCCAGCCTTCTTTTTACACTGCCTATACATCAACCATCCAGCTGTCAGCTCGCATTTTCCTATTGCAAGTCTTGGGATATTTCATATTCACAGCTATTTCATTCATATCTGCTAGGACTAGACACTAGACACTGAGACTTCAACTCCTGAAGCTGTTCAATTGCAGTAAGAAAAAAAAAAAAGTTGTTTATCTCTTGTGGTTACAAAGAAAAGACAGAAAACATGGCATTTTCAAGCTCAAAATTCAGGAAGTAAAAAAAATCCAGGATTTTAGTGTATTTCGAAATGTCATTATTTTAATGTTCTGATTCACGCATTTTGAATGTCTAGGGATGGCAATTCTATAATGTAAATACAGACTTCTAGCTCACAGGCTGTACATCTGAAAGGAAACCAATTTAATCAGCTAAAAAGAACACTTAATATGTTTCTTTAAAAATGTGGAAATAGTGTCTACGTTCATATTTTGCTGTCAGACCAGTGCAACTCTGACATAAACAACAAGTACATCCTGAATTCAGCCTTCACTTCTTAATGCATTATGTTCATGTCTCATAACTTCCCACTAATAATTAAAATGCCAAATACTGTATTTATTTCTTAATCCCACTGGCTTATTTTTTTTCAGGTTGAAGTAGAACTCCCACAGATGTCAATAAGACCAGCAAAAAACAAAATAGTTTCACAACTAGGCTCAAGTGTTTAAAAAACCCTTCCCTCCCTCCTCCTTCTTTTTTTTTAAAAAAAGAGGGCTGCAATCTTTCTTTAGAAAGATTATGATTCACTTCAAATACCAAAAGCCCCTAGCTCTTTATTCCAAAAAAAGACATTTTTTCCTATATTACAATTTCCCGAAACATTGAAATAAATTGATATTTAATCTGGAGATTTCAGAGCCAATATGTTAACAAAACCAGATTCCAAATAACATCTCAAAGGACAAATACAATAATGCTTTACTTTGGTCTTCTCATTTCAGACCTTCTGAGCTTCAGAATATACAAATGTCCTGCACTTTCATTTGCATCCCCACGTTACAAAACAGAGTTCTGCAACTTAATAATAATAATAATAATGAAAACAAGCCTGTATCTCCATAGTACTTCCAAGATTCCTGATAATCTGGGTATCTTTTGCAGCTCCACTGAGCTCTGAGCTGACACTTTGCAAGTTCATAGCAGCTCCCCAAACATCCGTTTCTGGTAGGTGATGCAAGTTTGACGCATGGATATAGATGAACTTCCTTTTCCCCATGTGCATGTTTTGGCCTTAGCAGCACTGAATTTCTCCTGCCTTTTTTTACTCCTTACTGTGAGATCTTGCTGCAGCTCTTCATAATGTGGTTTTTTTTTAGAATATTCTGGATAATTTTATATCTTTTGCAACCATTATCACTGCTGTTCTCTCCATTTTCTCAAGAATTTAAGAATATATTAAAGTCCTAGTGATGTCCTACCAGTGAGCTCCCTTCACTGTATAAACTGGTTCTCTACATAGTCTCTGCATCCCAAATTTAAAATGTTTTGGTTTTTTTGTTTTGTTGGGTTTTTTTTAACCAAAGAGAGGATCAGAAGTTACTTGCTAGTAAACTGATAAAGATGTGGTGCCATCTTTGGTCTGCCTGTCTGTCCATTCCCCAAATCCATGATAACTGGTGAAGTTTGGAAACCAGGAAGAATACAACACCAGGGAGCAGATGGGGAGTTTGCTGTAATTTTCAAGACTTTTCCTGTTCACAAAAAAATACTTTTCTGTGCTGTCTCATTTATGCTCACAAACTTGCAAATGCTTCTGCTTAGATATTATCACCAGAATACAGAGCACATGGAGAGACAAGAGACACCTTTCCCTCTATTTATGGCAAGATTTAAGGAGAGAAATTTTGGAATTTCTTTTACCACGGGGGTCACAGCATTAACAAGCCCAAGAGCTTGCTGAACATAATTGTTTTTTTAACTTGCTGTCCACCAACACCTGAAAGTTCAAAGACTGCTGCCGCCAAGGGGTCTGAAAAGATTATTCCCAGTAGAGTTTACTCTATGGAGTCTGACCCAACACTGGGAAATTTCAGGGGGATATAAATCTAAATATAATAGACCTGTCTGGGGGCTTCGTACAGCATAAATCAGAAGAAAGGCAGAACAAAGGGCTAAGATTTCTATTCACCCTTAAAAATAGCTAGCAGTAGATAGAAAGTAGATAAAGTAGATAAATTTAGGTTGATAAGGAGAAACCTGTGGCTTGGAAGAAAAGTTCTTATTTTGCTTAAGACTCAGCTTTGGGGTTATGCTGCTTGAACTGTCAGAAGAAGCACCAGGGACAAGTAAACACACAGGAGGGACAGAGCTTTACAGTAACGTGCAGAAGCTCAGGGGGTCCGTGGCAGAGCTGAGAACAGATGTCACACTTCCAGTTTCCCCCTCAGTACCTTCCCAATCCTTCATTTCCTGCGTTTTTCTGCAAAGTCCCAGAGTCTTGTTTTTCAAGGCAGCACATCGGAACCTAGGAGGCATCACTCTTGTAACAACCCATTGCCAGGCTTCAGCTGCTGCCTGCTAGCTCTGCTGGGGACTTAGCTGGTTTGTTCACCAGAAACCTCCCTATTAGCAGCAGAAAAAAAACAAGCAAAGAAGAAAAATAACTATAAGAATGAAGGAAGGGGATGGAGGGGAGGGTTAAGATATTTTTTCTGTCTGGTGTAAGACAGCTATTCTTTTGAAACTGTTCTTTATAACCTATGAAAAATATAAAGTGACATGTAAGATGCAAAGGATTTCTAAAGCTACATTATGAGAAAGTGCAATTAATTTAAATTGGAATTGGAGTCTAGTCCTTCTCTTGAGCTGTGAAAGCAAGAAAACCCAACCCCTAATTACTACATGCTGTTTCTGCTGCAAGAAATACCATGTGTTTTTTTTTAAATAATTGATGGTTTTGTCATTCACGTAACTTAAGACTTCATCCAGTCGATGAACCAATTGTTCAATTAAGTTGTCTCTTGACTTCCCAAGCTTGTCAGTTGAGCAAAAACATGCTTGGCTTCTTCCCTGTTCACAATGGGGTCTTCCACTTATTTTGGTTTCAGTATCAGTACATTTCTAATGCCTGGAGACACATGTTGTAGGAAGAAGGCGATGCTTTGCAGTTCACTTACTCCAGTGGAATTTGATGCCATCACATGAATCAGAGAACTGGAAATCATTGATGAACTAAGTCTATTAAATTAGCATTCTAACAAGCACATTTATTTGTGAAAAAATACATCAGTGCTATCTACTTAGGCTTAAAATATAGGAGAAAAAGTCTTCCTGAGAATTTAACACTATAAATTCGAGGAAAAACAAACTAGATTTAACCAGAGTTGCACTGAGTATTTAGAAGAACAGACAAAATGGCCTTTCAGTCACTCCTGAACATTACCACTGTTTTCCAAAGTAAACACTGTAATTTAGCAGTTATTAGACGATGTGGCTTATGCACCACTGATCATGGCAGTCTGACCGTAAACCTGACCTGTGTGACACACACGACAGGTTAAGGCAGAAAAGCTGAGACCTGCTAGTGAGGGGCCAGAGCTGGTTTTGGGCACTGCCATGTGCACGAGTCCTACCCTTGCCCTCTGACCCCGGCAGGACCAATGTCCAGTACATGTGTCCACCAGGCCATTGGTTTGACCTTCTTGCAAGAGCCGGGTGACCAGTGGGGAGCCCCATGACACCAGCTGGATGCCCCTTGTTCACACAGGCTGACACCAGGATGAGTAGGTGCTCAGGGGACACCTCGGCGGTTAGGAGCCCTCTCTCCTTCCCACACAGAATTCTCTCATGGCAGAGGTGAAAATGAACCAATCATTTTTAGGATACTTCCGTAAGAAGAGCTAACTACTGACGACAAGAAGAGCTCAGCTGATGTGTATGTGCTGACTAACACCAGCCCAGGATCTGGCTCGAAGTATCTTGTCTAACATTTTCTATCAGTCAGGAAAGAAGGAGCTTTTTGCACTCATCACTTCATGGCACCAGGACTAGAGACATTATTCAAACAAGTGCTGGTATGCTGCTAGGCACTGGAGACACCAATAAGAGGAGAAGAGCACTCCTCAAATGCTATAGCTCAGAGAAAGCCCTCCTCCCACTACTGCAAGGGTGACAGAGGTTCTTGATAGTTTTGTGGAATTTCTTTTCTGTCCTGTATTGAAGGAGCAGTAGTCAGCCTGCAGCAGGGACCATGACCTGCCGCTAAAATACAATCTCTATCATACCAGGGGAGACCTTATTGCTCTCTACAACTACCTGAAAGGAGGCTGTAGAGAGGTGGGTGTTGGTCTCTTCTCCCAAGTAACAAGCGATAGGATGAGAGGAAATGGCCTCAAGTTACACCAGGGGAGGTTTAGATTGGATATTAGGAAAAATTTCTTCACTGAAAGTGTTATGAAGCATTGGAACAGGCTGCCCAGGGAAGTGGTGGAATCGCCACCCCTGGAGGTATTTAAAAGACGGGTAGAGGTGGTGTTGAGGGACATGGTTTAGTGGTGGTTTTTGGCAGTGTTAGATTGATGGTTGGACTTGATGATCTTAAAGGTCCCTTCCAACCTAGGCGATTCTATGATTCTATATCTGAAGGCAACAGTTCAAACTTGCAAACAAGTGAAATTTGGAGGGAGAAATTAAACAATTTCACAAGGGTACAACAGAATTCAGTGCCTTATATACCACAAACAGAGGCACTGCCCAGTTTCTGTCATCCTTCTGCACGCGTGGACCATACTCCACGCAAATTAGGAATAAAGGGAGAACAAAGACTTCATTCAAATTCAGGTTTTGTATATCAAAGTGACTATTCTAAGATTTTCTCAAATACCAAAAGATGCCCATATGGCAGAAAAACAACCTAAAAATGGTTCAGAAAAATAAGAAACTTATTCACTGCAGCAAAATAATGGTAACACTTCAGAAACTAACAGATGTCTATGGCTCAGTATTTTAAAATTTGTTATTCTGTCACAGTGACATTTACAGTATGGTAACAATAATGCTATAATTCGATCAACTTGAATTATTTTTATTTTTAGTATTTCTAACGTATATAGTCTTACCAAAACACTTTTGATAAATATCTGGTAAGTACTTCTTTACCAAAACACCAAATTATATATCTTTAAAAAAAATATACCTCAGTATATGTGATTCAAAAATAAGTGACAAAACTTTTCTGAAAGAAAATATAGAAAACCAGTGATTCATCACAGAGATGGTGGGTCTGCCATGATGGTACTATCATGGCAGTGTTGCCAGATCTTCTCTTTATCTGAAGCTCTAAATTTTAGGTTTTCTGTCTTTTTTTACTTTTTTTTTTTTAAGCATAAGGCGCTAACTTTTCCACTGACAATTTCAGATACATGTTTCTGAAAAGCACTGCTTCTCTCTGCAGTCATTTACCAACGAGAGATTTCAAAGACACATATAAAATAGCTATTGCTATTCCTGTGTTTTAAACACTGAACTAATCAGTTACATATCTTTCTGTAGCCCAAATCTTTCAATCTACAATCTTTTTTCCAGTCATTTGTACAGTCTTGCTTTCAAACAATGTGGTCACTAATTTAGTAAATTATTTTAAAACAAAGCCAAGCATTAGACAGCCCTCCCCTGTAATTGTAACAGATGAATTGTTTTTCTAAAATCTCTAAAGAAGTCACTTTTTTACATAAGCAAATCATTCTAACTTAGGTTATTCCATCTGTACATTTATCTCCTAGACTAGTTAACCCCTAACCACATACTAGTATTCCATTTTTCTATGATTTCAGGCTTTCCAAATCATCAACTCAGCTACTCTTGCAGCAATGAAGGCCCATGGACCTTGGAGTTGCTCACTCCAAGAAAAACAATGGAGACTTCTGAGCAGCAAAGGTAGTCAGGAAGACAGCAAAGCATGTAAATCATCAATATTCACTGAACTTATTTTTTGTTATATCCATACAGATCTATTTCCAAAAGCAGTGAGTACCTCCCTTTTCCACTGATTTTACCAATGTTTGTGAGAAAACTTTTTGAAACACTGGACTATATTTTGAAGGAAATGAGGATATGAAAAGGTGCTGGTTTGATTGATTGGAGAATTAGTTTATTATTTTTATATAAAATTATCCAAACCGCCACCATTTCGGCTGCAGATTTAATTTATATTGTCTTCTTATTTGCATTTAAATAAATGCATTTAGATGACTAAACTCAAACCCCTCAATGTAAGAGCCATTTCAGCCATTTCATTGCGGCCATTCAGGCCAGTTCAGCATGGCCTGAACTCCCAGACTGCTTCATTCACAGGTGCTTGCCTACATGAACAGAAATAGCAGTAACAAGCGCAAAGCAGCAGAACGGTGGCAGGAGGATGGTTCCCATCTCTCCCAGTTCTCCGATGCTCCTTTTCACAGGCTGGTCCCAGTTGTCACCAAGCCCTGGGCAGTGCCAGCAACCCCAGCTGCTGCCCGGACACCGCGTTTTCTGCCTGGCCATGGGGTCTGACCTGGCAATAACCCGCTGTAACCACTTACCTTTCCTCGTCCAGCCGCTTTGCTGTACGATGGGAAAAGTGTTCGAACCCTGTGATTCCCCTTTTTGCACCAGGACTTGCTGTCCGTCATGCTGAGGTTTTAATTGGAGGTGAGTTTCCTCTCATGGCTCCATCAAGGTTTTCTCCAGGTAACTGCATGTTTATCACCGATTTGTTATAGAAACACAGCAGAAATATTTCAGTACCCTATAGTATCCCCACTCTGCTGGAAACCCATGCTGTGTATCATGTTTTTATTAACTGTTCTTATTCACAATTATGCCTGCAAAGCCTCATTAAAAGCAGCCTAAAACGTTCTCTGCAGCTTCCTCCCCTCCCTCCTCAACCTCACGCATCCACCTTTTCCCTAAATTGTGCTGGCAGGCTAATGAAGGGTCGGCGTTGCATTGCCATCAAAGCATCTCGTCGCAGAAGGGCACCTGAGGTCACCCCGGCCCTGGAGGAGTGCCCCCGATTTCCTGCCAGCACGAGCAGCATCACCCACGGTGACGTCTTATTATTATTATTATCGTTATCATCCTCTTGCCATCATCATTTGCAGTTTAAACTGTGAACCTGGCCAGGGCTCTGGGAGCGTAAAACCAGGCTACCTTATCGCTCGTGCCCAAGCCCGGCCGATCCTGCTTCCACCAGCCCCACGCGACTGCCAATTACATGGTTTCTCACGGTGCCAGAGCAAGGAGCTCTCTCCTTAGGACAGCATAATCACATCTGACATTTGACAACCGGAGAAGGAGGAGCGGGCTGGGGAGAAAGCAAAGGAAAGGCTCCGTCTTCTCTTCCCAGCTGGGAATCTCAGGATGGGGTTCAAAACAAAGCAGGACAAAGGGCCCGAAAGCTGTGGGAAGCATCGGATAAAAAGGTTGTAAATTCAGAAGAAGGTAATATGCTTGTTAAGTGTTTATTTGCCACATTATAAGTTATTTTTGAGAAACAATTTAAAGAGAGAAATTCAATGCCTTAGAAGGGATATTAAGAGCCCGTCACAGGAAAAGCTAGGGAAATGAGGGAGGTGCTGATGAATAAACAACCATTTTAAAAAATAAGACACATGCACCAACCGGGAAGTTTCCCTTCTTTTAGCCCCTCCTAGCAAGCAGTGTCACCGAAAGCCCCCTGTACATCCTAATACAAAAGCCCTTATGTCTGCATATTTATTACTTCGCTGCCTTAAGTTCAAAAAGAAAAGAGAAAACCAGCAAAGATTACTTTCAACCCTGGTCTACGCCTTTGAAATACACAGGGACACTATCACAGAATTTTTCCGTGCTCATTAACGCCAGCACACATTTGCTCTTCCAGAGAGGGAATATTAACAGCTCCTCCTGACCCAGGCTGCTTTCCACAGGCTCCCTTGAAACAACAGGAGCCGAGCGGCCCCCAGGCGCTGCCATCCCCTTGCAAGGACTATCAGTTTGCATTAGTCACAACAAACCTCCTTCCATCGCCCAGCCTTTGCAGGGTCCTTTGCTTAGGAACAGTTGCTGCTCCGCTCTCTTATCTCCTTGGGTCGCCAACAAAAGACATTATAGGTGACTGACAGGCGGGACCATAGTCAGTAGGGTTGGGGTTTTTATGGTAAAAAAAAAGAGACTTTGTTTGTCCTCTGGAACTGCAGCCATCAAGCTTTAGCCCACAAATCCCAGGCACATGGAGGACCAGTTTCTAAATCTGAAAGGCAAGCGTAAAAGCTTGATTATGAGGAGTGGAGATTTTTTTATTTATTTCATAATTTTGAAAGCTACCTCTTAGGAGACTATAGGGAGTACAGCTTGAAACTTCATGCCTAATACTTTAAAACTGACATTTTAAAAAATTGTGTTTTTTTCTTTCTTTCCCCCCCCCCCCAAAAAAGAGAGGGGGAGAGAGCAGTGAGGACAAGATCCATGCATATTTTCTTAGAGGTGCCTTTTCCAAAAGGAAATTTTGCAGCTTTTATGTTTAAAAGCATGCAGCTGGACCATTTTGAGAGCTTCTCAGAGTACTGAGCTGCTAAAGGTGGTTCCAGAGCTCATTGCCTTTCCCTACCTTGCTCAGGCCCGTGTTTCTTATTTAGTTTTCACTTCAAAGCCTGTTTTTTCCAAGAGCACATCCTTTTCACTGGAGTGGATGTGGCCACACTGAGAAGGCTGGTCGTGCTTTAGCAGATGTTAGTTAACACCCATTACTATAACTTTTAACTTAGACCAGACACTATCATATTTAAATTTAAGGTAAGGAAAATTATGCTGTATTATAAATCAGGATTTATAATAACACTAATCTTAAACAGTATAATTAAAACAGATTACTTACAGTGGTTTCAGAATAAGTACAGAGTGACAACAAAGACAAAATGTGAGATTTGTTTCTGGTGGCATTTTTTTTTGTTTTTAACTGAGTAATGAGATCTAGGAAGATGATGTCCCCTCTTCCAAGCCAGTAGCACTGTTTTAGTCTATTCTGCAAGAGTATCACCTTATCAGCACCAAAGCATATCTATTTCTGTGTATGTGTCAAAGGAAATACTTTAAAATCTGTATATAGAGTATTCTGAGATTAATTCGAAGCACTTAAATTTTGACAGGTTTTACATCCTGCCATGGATTTGGAAGAAGCTTGGACAGCTAAGTTAATGACAGCCACAAAAACACAGGCAAAGAACCCACAAACAGGACTGGGCAAGGAGGAGGGAAAAAAGGACATGTAAACCCCCCCAGGTTTATAGTAATTTCTGTTGTATAGAATCATAGAATGGCTTAAGTGGGAAGGCACCCTAAAGATCATCTAGTTCCAACCCCCCTGCCATGGGCAGGGACACCTCTCACTAGAGCAGGTTACTCAAAGCCCCATCCAGCCTGGCCTTGAACACTTCCAGGGACAGGGCACCCACAACTTCTCTGGGCAATCTGTTCCAGTGCCTCATAACCCTCACAGTAAATAATTTCTTCCTCATATCTCATCTAAATCTACCCTCTTTCAGTTTAAATCCATTATCCCTTGTCCTATTGCTATGCTCCCTGATAAAGAATCCCTTCCCATCTTTCCTGTAGGCCTCCTTTAAGTACTGCAAGGCTGCTATAAGGTCTGCCTGGAATATATATTTATAAAGTATATATTTATACATATATATACATATAGATAAAAAGTATATATTTTTATATATACTTTGTAAAGTATATATTTATAAAGTAATTGCCTTCACATAGCTAGCCAAGTCAGGAAAAGGCACTGAGCAAATCGCAGAGAAAAGGGAAGAGGAAGCACATTTAAAAAAAAAATCTGCATGTCGGCTCCATTTCAAGACATTTTGCAGCTTCAGGCAAGTGAGGCCGATGTACAGATAGTGCAGGTGGGCAAAATCTGAGAAGCAGAGCCTTGGCTGCATCAAAACACAGCTGGCATCTGTGCTTAAGGGTCATTCTTGTACCTACCTGAGCGGTGATTTAGACCCACAGCAGCAATGCTCAAGCTGTTCTGATTTGTGAGATGCTAATATGTGCCCAGTGGTTTGGTTATGGTTTCCAGTCCCACAAATTTAAACCTGCCCACAATAGCCTCACTTCTGACAGTTGCCTTTGGCTGGCCTCTTGGTGGAAGACCGGCCATGGACCATGGGCTGAGGCTGCATGTCATAGGGTAAGTCTCCAGACACAGAGAACGGTAGGATGAGCAGCTGAGAGAGACATCCATTAAGTAGTAGCAAAAGCACATTAATTCACACACAAGGATGCTAAATCACTCTGCACTACCTTGCAAATGCTTAGGCGTATTTCCCGCATTGATTTTAGTGGAAGAAGGCAGTAATTCCTATAGCACTAACATTTCTAGACAACCGTGATTTTACCCAGTAACCATATAAATTCCCAAAATTCCTTGTCCAAACAAAGGGACTGCCAGGACAAGAATGTGCCTGTTGGCTATCTCCGTCCAGGCCATGAGCCCTCACATGATTAATGAACCATTACTGTCCATCTGACTCATGGCACAGAAGGATCACATGAGCTGAGATTAATAGGATCTATTTTGCCCTTTTTCCTACTTCTGCCGTGCTACGTTATGCTTACTGTATTACTTTTATTTACATTTTAATGCTGAAAAATTAAATGAATCAGGGCTACTACGCTGGTACCTCCTGTGGAAATACAGGATGTTTTTATTCGAGCAGGTTAAGCTGCTGGCTTAAATGTCATCCAAACCCTCCATTTTTCATTCACTGAATAGGAAAAGTAAGAATACAATGTAGGGAAAATCACTGATAAGCTCACACCACGGTTCGTGAAGCTGCCTATCTCTGACTCCGAGCTTCCTCCTCCACCTGTCTGACCATTCCCTCATCATCCGGATAGGGTGGAAACTCCCCTCCTGTCTGGTGTACAGCTCCTAGCACAGCCCAGTCCTGCCCCAGAGCTGCAGCTCCTGGTCGATAACAGAAACAATGCATTTGCCCCCACAGCGTGTCAACAAGTGCAGGCCTATTTACTTTGTATAAAAATAACTTCTTTTGAATATCTGTAAGCAAGCAAGATGGCTGCCTGTGGAGGGGGAGTCAGAAAGCCTTGACACGCTTGCCTAGCACCCCTCTCTTGTGCCCAGGAGCCCTGGCACTGTCAGGACACTCGGCGCTACCCAGCCGAGCTTTTGAAACTCCTCACCCAAACCTCCACATGCTTTGGGGAATTGGAGTATCATAGTACTGACAGCGTGAAAAACTGTGGGCTTGCACTTTGAAAGCTCATCTTACCGATACTTTATCCCCTCTGTAAAGCTAAGAGGGATGAATTTGCAGCTCTCGTCACGAACGCTCTCTTCCACCATCTCCAGCTGCAGAGTCATTACTAGCAGCTCTGTTCCAAGAAAGCTGGACAAATAACCAAGAACGGGCTGTCTTTCCATGCCTTGCTCAAGTCTATGAACGTGGAAGTCTAAGACCTCACTAAATTGTATTGCTCAGGACTTCTTCATGAAACTTTCTCTATCTGTTGCTCAGTAGCAATGCTGCAAATGATCTACTGCGGGTCTTATAAGTAAGTATAAAAACAATTGCCTGCTTTCCCTGCAAAGCCATTTCTCTAGCTAAGGTCCAAGTCTTTCTGGTGGTTATCAGGTCCATTTTTAACTCCTGAAAAAGAACACATTAAGATGAAAGATACCTAAACACCTTATTTACCAAGAGTGGCAAATTTTCACTCAGCTAAGCAGGACAAAATGGCAGGACAAACTGCAACAAAGAGGAATTTGGAGGAGAGTCTCTTGAGGACTTTTATCAATGATCCCTTCAGTGGGGGTGCCTGACTCCAAGACCCCATGCAACAGAGCCCACACACCAGGTGAAGCTGGTGACACCAGCCTGCAGGTCACCACGATGCCCAGGAGCCACTGGGGCACGGGGGATCCTCTATTTCGGCTCCTTTGCACATCCTTGGAAAGGAAGGGGCTCTGGCAGTCCGCTAGCAGTCACTCCTGCACTAAGCTTCTGTTCCATTCACAAAATACCACTCATTGGAGTTTGGCTTGTCCTAACTGGGTGGCGATAGTCGTGGTAATAACTGGATTTCAAAAAAACGTACACGTAAAATACTGAAAGATTGCAAAGGCTGTTTCCCACTGATTCTGCCTTCATCTGACCAGATTAAATTTACTGTAAAGAGAAGGAGACCCAAGTTATCCACGTCTCTTACACAATGACCACTTCTGTGCAGCTTCTCACATAAATCTTGTGTGACTCCCTGTGAGCCAGGCAAGTCTGTGGATGCGTCCGTGTGGAAGGCGTGGACAGGTGGAGACGCTGGTGCTGGGGCAATGGATGGCCTGCTCAGTTGGAGAGGGCATCTTGGTAAGACCATCATTTATTTTAGAAAGGAAAATGAGTGTTACAGACCACTGAAGGACTACAGAGGACAGCACCACAGAGAATAGCATCAAGCAGCAAAAAAAAATTGTTTAAGCATGCCGACCTCTCTACCTAAGCCCATTTTGTTGGGGGCGGACAGTGCATTTTGCTATGCCATTGCAGTTCCCGCATGATAAACCCTGTCCTTGAGATATCCTATTCCTGAATCAATAACCACTGGCACCAGCTCGCTCTGGCTGCTCTGAAGCTGCTTTGCAGGAATCCACGCCTGATGCGGCAGCACATATTGCTGCTTTCATTACTTTGTCCCACCACATAAATTTGTGTTGCTTTAATTGCCTTGATCTGTGACCTGATATTAAGGGTTGCACAGGGGGCCACCAGATTCCCTGGGCTCAGCAGCACCAGAGGGAGCAGGACTTTCAGCCTCTCAAGGTATCACACCTTTCAAACGTCTCGGGAAGTTACAGAGAAAATGGAAGAGTGAGTTTGCTTTCCAGGCAGGCTTTTAAAATCTCTGCTTTCTTTGTTATGCATCAAAGTCTCTTTTTCCTTTTTTGTTTCCCTTCAAAGATAAGCATCCCGTCTCTCTTGAGTCGCTTTTTGTTATTGCACTGTTTGCCCATTTCTAGCTTATACCATTGATATTCCTCAAAGAAATACCATGCCAAAGCTTTCCTAATTCCCTTGTCACTGAGTTTAAGCCCTTGCTCTTCTATACACTTTGGAAATATTTTTCAAGCAAAAACCTAGCACTAATTACCTCGATTCTATGATGCAAATATATTTGATAAATATAATTTTTAAACATTTTTTTCTCCAGGATCACAAAAATAATTTATGAGGCTATTTTTAGCCTTTATTAAGTTAAATCTTTATTTCTTTGGATGTTTTGCTGCATGTTCAGATTATTATAGATTTTATCCCTATTAAAACAACTTTTTCACTTTGAGATTTTTTCCAATGCGTAAAGTCTGTATTTGTATATTTATAATTTTGTATTTATATAAATATATTTATGTCCATATTCATGTGTTCATTTTATACTCAGTTAATTCTTTTCATATATGCTTAAATTCTTTGTTAACTTGAGATCAAAAAGGAGGAGCTTTCCATGCGTTGTCTGGATTATGAAAACTAAGAACAATCTCTTCCTAAATTATTGTATTATTCCACATCTTCCCAGGAATTTTGAGGTATTTCAAAGATTTTGTTACCTGATCATAATTTTTTTTTTATTTTTTAAAAGATCCTTAACAATTATTGGAATTTTAGAAATTACAAGACTAACTCTGAAATAGTGAAAAGCATTGATAATTTAACTGCTAACTTAAATTACTTCCAGTATATACCATCAAATTTAACATCTCTTAATTAAAAGTACTCTTTTTAAAGTTAAAAGATATAGTGGTTCTTGTCCTGCAAATACATTGCCTTTTACATAGAGCTGGAGTTCATCTATAAACCTATTGCTAGTAAAATATTAATATTGCCTCTCTCTGTTCTGTTGGATTTACTGCAGTTTATCCACTGCAAGAGGAATTTCATATACCCAGACTGTATTGTTTTAAGTTATCTACCAATTACTTTGTGCACTTACACTCTCAGATTCTTAGATCAAATTCTGATTTACCATTGGATTTATTTCTCTGGTTGTGCATGAGAAAACCTAGAAATTTATCACCAGCCTTAACAGTTTCTCAGGTTTAATAATCCTATCAATAAAGGATTGAAGATCTAAAGATTAAAGACACTAGTTGTGTTTAAAAAAACAAAACAAAACAAACAAAAACCCCAAACAAATAAAAAAAAACACCAAACAAACAAAAAAACCAAGAAGTGAGAAAAATAAAATCATTTCAAAGACCGAAAAGCCAATTTATTTCTCTAGAATTGGAGGCAATCACTGACTCCATATGGTATCAAAAGTTCTGGGACTTTTCATTACTGGCTAAAAATACACCACGCAAATGCTCATTTGTACAATAGTGGTGCTAGGACAGATGGAAATTGCAGTCCCTGTGCTACCCCTCCTTCCACGGCATCTAGGAAAGGCTTACATGTCACTCCTGAGGCTTCTTTGGATTTCATGCCAAAGGGTAAGATGTGGTAAGCAGATGAGGAAGAGTCCTGGCCCCAAAAACCCGTATGAGGAGAATCCCCCCTAGCCTGGCAGAGGGCGGTGGGCCTAGAGGCCCCTGTGGTCAGTCAGCATTTCGGGGGTCTGCTGAGGAGGTGGGGGCTGAAGCCTGAGCATCTTACATGAGCACACCACAGAATGTGCTACCCACCTGCACAGCCTTTCCCTCATTCCCCAGGAAATGCCCACAGCTGAGGCACAGAGGGAAGGTCTTTGCCTACAGAACTGATAGGTTTCGCCTACAAGCCCGGGCACAGAAGCCCTCTGCGCATTGCTCACCTGGATGCCAGGGGGTTCCTTAAGCCAACCAAGTGCCCTTGTGTTTCGTTCACTTCTACAGGGGCAATTCCCCCTGACCTGACCAAGGTCCCATGCCTTGGGTTGTATTATATGAAACTTGGATTTTATGGACTGATGTTTCAAAATCTATCACCGCATCTTCCTGCATAAAATAAACTCCTGAAAAAGGTGTCTAGATATGATGGTCATCTGCAGCTAAAGTCATTTTGCCTTTTCCTGTTCACTAAGCATAGGACTAGAAGGGATGTCTTCAGTCCCAGGATATCACAGGCAGCTATGTGTCCTGGTTTCAGCTGGGAAAGAGTTAATTTTCTTTCTAGTGATTGCTGTGAAAGGAATGTCAATAATACCTATTGTTTTTAGTTGTTGCTAAGTGATGTTTACAATATTCAAGGACTTCTTTCAGCTTCCCATAGAAGCATAGGCAGAACAATTGAATGGCCAATGAAATATTCCATACCATGGGTGTCATGCTCAGTATATAAATGGGGGACAGCTGGGGGGGCAGGAATCCATGATCAGTGCTTGGGACGGTGCCAATTCACTGGGCAGTGAGAGTGATCCATGTCATTATTATTATTATTATTATTGTTATTGTTACTTTTCCTTTTCTGTTACTGTTCCTATTAAACTGTCTTTATCTCAACCAACAAGGGGGTTTTTTCTCCCTTTCCGATCCTTTTTTTTTTTCCCTTCTTCCCCCCAGCCTTCAGGGCCGGAGGTGGGGAAGGGGGAAGGAGGGTGGATGAGTGAGTGGCTATGTTGTTCTAGTTGCTGGCTTGGGTTAAACCATGACACCACATCACATAATCCCTTTCATCAGCTGAGGGAACTCCATGCTAACATTTGTATTTCTGTCCCCAAACTCTATTTGGAAGACTATTCCAGAACCCCACTTCTCCAACATACAAAAGTCATCTAGTTTCAAGCCTACAGTTTTGGCACACTGTTTTTTTTATTTATTATTTATAAAAAAATTAAGGAAGCTATCTTTAAATCTTCGAATGATTCCAAAACAACCAAACACAAAATAAGAGGTCAACATTGTATAAGGACCTGATGCAAAAGCATCCAGGCCCTAAATTAATAAACAGGCCTAAATAGTTAAGTCTGGTTCTATGGGAACTGTTTGAGGGTAGGAAGACAGACCTGTCATTAAGGAGCTTTACTGAGCTGTGTCACTTCCAACAAAGGTGTTTGTCACTCATGAGTTAAGGATGACAAAAGCATGCTAGAAAAATTTGGTCCTATACAATGCTGCATTATTGTCGGGTAGGGAAGTTCAGTCACTTATATGACAAATTTTCATGGCTGTGAAGTTTCCCAGTTAGTTATGTTATAACAGCAAATATAGAGATACTGAAGGACTGAAAAAGTCCAACATACATCAAATGTTTAATCCATGAGTTGTTGGAGATCCATAAGGCTTCAGTACAAAGTACTGTTTGCTGGGGAGGACGATGACTGAAGTACTCAGCCTAAGTCAGGTGAATGTCATTCCCCATAGTGTCCCAGAGAAGAAGAAAATGCGGGTAATCTGGGAACTTAGGAAATGCTGATGTTCCTGTTCCCTCAAATTCCTTGGAGGCACAAGGCAAGACAGCGTCTCCTCTGGGTGCCTGGGAGACACCGACTCAGAGCATCTGTCCAACTGCCCAACTGCCGGAATACAAGAGACAGGGAGATACTGAACACATACACATAAATACTTCAATTTAGTTGTGGCACCGAACTTTTAACAACACAAAATTGCCGGTCTGATAAAGAGAGAGCAAGGGAACAGGAAAGGATAAAATACATTCCCTACATCATAAGCGCTACCGTGTTTCATTAATTATTGCAAAGATCTTTGAAGAGGCACGTGAGTGACCGAGGAAGGTGAACTGTGGCCAGGCTGAGAGTAAATACAGTGGCAATCAGTGGTCCCCTGGGAGGAGAAAGGGGAAGGAAGAAATGTGGCAGAGCAGTGTGCTGCTTCTGGCCCAGAGCGGGAAGGAACAGATCTGGCGTGCCTAATAAAGCCTGTGTAGAAAGATGAAAGTTTAAATGAGAGGAAGTGTAATTATAAGCTTCCCTTTGACTGTGATTCAGGTGGGTTTGAGCCACTCCCAGCTCCATCAAAAATCCCCAGGGAAAGAAGATTTTCAGGTGCAAAGCTGCACTGTGCCTGTGACAGTAACATGGCTAGAAAATCACAGCGGAGCCAACCAGCAAGTCGGTCTTACTGGACAGATGATGAACTTCCACCAGAGACGTGGAACAAAGGAGCAGAGGTGTCACCTGAGAGGTGCACTCTGAGGTGACCAAAAGGGCTATAAAACGTAGTTCTCCCTGTAACAGTGAGAGTCTCTCTTACTTCCAACAACATGAATCAGCGCGTGCAGCCCAGATGGGGCAATGTGGAGGGCTGCGATGCCTGAGAACAGATGAGAAAGGGAAGGAGACATTTATCAGAAAGGAGGAAACCACAGCCCAGCAGATCTGAGGCTTATTCTCAATAAAAGAGCCGTCCAATTCACTGGCTCATGAGAACAGTCTTTCCCACTTCCTGGGAAGGTGCAGTTACTTTGGATTCTTAACAGAATAAACTAAAACCACACAACCACAAAATATTGCAAACAGAAATGTCTCTTCTGCAACGGGGCTTACTGCTTTTTTACATTCTTCCTAACTTAATAATTCATCAGTCAAAAAAAATTAGATGGCTTCAAAGCAAAGAAAACTCTTTCTTCCTTTCCCAATATAGGATCTTTGGTTGATGATGTAATAGCTCATCTGCACGTGTTATTACTGCTAACAGCAAAATAAATGAGCAGATATTATGTACAAGAGACAAGTTGCAACAGCAGGATTCTTACTAAGAGCAAGAATGTTCTTCTTTACCCTGGTACTGAGAAACACGAATGATCTCTGACAAAACAAAACAGAGAAGGAATGGAAAAAAAGTGTTATTAAAGGCTTTTTGGTCCTGCCCATTTTTTCACGCTAGCCTGCAGTGAAACGCATTTTTTCCAAAGTTTCGTAACACAAAATACTGCAGAGTGTGCCTGCTGTGCACTCCGCATGGCATGGTCCTCGCCTCTAACAGACTAATGCTCTCACAGCGTGCTATGGTGAACCCGTGCCTCAGCCACTCACCATTTAATGCACCAGCGTTTGAAGGACACATTATACTCAGGTTATCACAGAGCACATTTTACTGTAGAGCTTTAAAATCACTTGAAGATCTTAGGAAAGAATAAAATAATAACATAAACCAGCTGGCCTATTTCTGGGTCAGCACATTGCTTGCTCCACCTTTCACCTGAACATCCTGTGCCCCCTCTAGAAGTTCCTTAATTAACCCTTACTTTATCTTACAGCTATCAAATGTAAATTAATAGTCATGTGGGGTCATCTTTCCAAGGTTACGCTGCATGGCATCCACCTGCTCCTGCCTGTCAGAATTAAATCTGGAGAGTGCTGAGTTGCTCCATAACCTACGTCATTTGAAGATACAGCTTTTCACCTAAACAGCAAAGTGCAATCTCAATTTGGGCTTTATGGTGTGAGCTCCGAAGTCCCAGGAAGGAAAAACCCTAGTTACGAAACAGTTTTTCCCCCTAGGGTAGAAAAAAAGGATGAATATGCATTTTGAGATTTTATAGCCTTGCTTAACACTCTTTTTTATGCGTGGTGGTTTTATTTTAAAGCAGCTTTCATTAATAAGGAACAGAATTCCCTTAACTGACCTTAGGCATATGCAGCCTCCCAGATGGGAAGGAAGGATACTTTAGGCTAAATAAGCAAGTGATGTATAGTGTATTAAATGAGGAGAACTCTTCTCCCGTTCTCAGGCAGCACAGGTGTGAGTGGTAGCATATAGCGAGTGACCAGCACGCAGCATCACAGCTCTGAGAAAGAAGTTTTATTCCCCCTGAGTCACTGCAAACACAGCCATTCAGATGTAAAGCATTTTCAAATATGTTAGTATTAGACTGTTGATTGCCTTAGAATAGATACGTCTTCTGTTTGCTTGGAAAAACCCTGAGGGCTAAATTTGCTATTTGAAAATAGTAAAATTTGAGGCAGCTGCAGGTTTTTATTAGTGACTTCTTAGCTAGGAGCTGTGAAACAGATTGAGTGGTATTATACAGTGGTATATGGAGTAAACTGTCACCTCCCCAGTAATCATGAGTTAACAATTGAGGCAAATAAATACTTTAGAGCTAATAATTTTAGTAAATATGACATTTCCCAGTACAAATTCTTACCCTTTGGTCCAGGAAAAAAGTGTAATAATTGAAATGAAATTGCTATATATTTTCTCTTTCACTCTATTCAAGTTTTTAAACTTCTTTTTTTACTGTAAAAGAAGACACAAGGAAAACAAAAGAAAACAGAAAGCAATGAACAAGCCTTAAAAGAAATCCTATAATTTCAAAGATCTTAGAATTAGTTTTATTATTTTGCTTTTCACTTCCAGGTCAACTTCTCTGTAAAAAAAAAAAAAGCACACAATACCTTGTAAGCATTATCTTGCAGCATTTCCATAAGACCTATCTTCTTGAATATAACAGTTTTATAAGCTAAAACACTAGCACAGAGTTCTTAGAAGACTTTGAGAATCATCCAGTAAATCTGTGCCAATGGACTACATAAATTAATCTTCCCCAAAGCCTTTGATCTAGTAATTAATAACGCCATCTATCTTGTACAAGTTCATTTTAATATCTAAATTATTCAGAATAATAATTATTCATCCCAAACTGTTAAATTATCTATGTACCTGTAAGTTCATGTAAGTTCATAATAACAGCCAAAATTAAAAGTATTTCTATTACTTCTCCCTGGTGGGACTCTTCATGAAGGTAATGTTGCTTCAACTTTTTCTGTCAAAATAAAAAGGTAAGAAAAATATATTGAGGAGACTACTTGTAAGAAGTACTTCAATTCATTACCCATGCCAGCCAAACCTCAAAACACTCCAAAAACAGAGCCACTTCTGCACCACAATAACTTCCCTTTTCCTTCCAGCGCGCAACCACACAGGTACTCCTTCAGGCACATTGATAACCCTATGTCTGACCCCAGGAAAACTGATCGATATTGAAACAGGTATTTGTTTCTGCTGTTCCTTAATAGACCCTGGTTGGAAGTGAAGGTAATATCAATTAGTAGGTAGATTAGTGTATTTGATGGCCAGAAATGGGGAATTCAGTGAATCTATTGAGCCAAAAGACATCTGAGTTTATGGCCTTTCTACCTTTCCAGCATTTTCTCAAATCTGCTTATTTGGCTGATTTCAGCTACTGTTATATCATTTATATAATTACTTGCTAGTAAATACTTTGTAAATTAAACAAAATTGTTAAAAAGGCTGGTATGCACACACACACTCACACTCAGGAGCAGACGCAAAAATAAAGGATAATACACGTTTGCGCTTTGGGTTACACCAGCTCCGTGTGTAACAGCATCTGGAGAAGATAAACTTCCTTAATCAAGGTACAAAAAGTTATTTTAAGAAAGGCAGGATGTCTGGAGGGGTCTGGCCTTGGACACGACGAAGAGATCCTTTCTGTTTGTTTTCTTAGCGAAGAGGGGTCGAGTTGGCTAGATTATAAAACTATGTTCTGTTGAAACCTCAAAGATGGCTAACAACTGACGGCTCAGTTTCCAGTGAGATGCTGCTGATAACACTTCTGTGAGACTGAGTGTGCTGTGTATCTCCACCATTGCCCTTTATTGGGCAGAATCACATCCAGTATGCTCTGTGTGCTGGGCCTTATGCTGCTAACAGCTAACAGAAGTTCCCAGCTGGTTTAAGTGGGTGTAGCTCCATCAACTCAATGGAGGTGTGCTCAGTTACATCACTTGTTGATGTAATCGGGCGCTGCATTCAAGTTTTTGGCACACAAACGTCTCTCCTGTCCCCATTCTCACCATGAAATTCCAGTGGATCATAGTGTTGGGAACAGCATCCTTCTTAGACCTCTCTGAGACGTCCCATCCAGGTGGTAGTTCAGTGGCAAAACCAGCCATGAACTGGCAGAGCAGCTATTGCAATAGAGCCTGAATGAAATCGTGTTTGATATTTCCTGACTAAATCTTTATTCTGTGCAGCTTAGTCTGCTTTTTAATCATTGCAGTTCTTTGCCCATCTCTGTCAAACACTGCTATTGAGGAGGAAAGAGTAGGATTTTTGGCCCTACTACTCCAAATCCTCATTTCTCTGTTCAAAACTTCTTTCTCTTCTATATATGCATCTGTTGCAACATCAGCACTGCCCTCTAGTTTAAGTAGCTCCTTCCCTCCCTGGCCTTTGTACCCTTGAGGCATTCCTAGAAAGCAATTCATTTTGCTGGGCAAAGTAACATGGTTTTAGTATGTCCTAAAACATCACTAATGTCATGGTAATATTGTTTTGTGCAAGTATTATAATCTGAGTTCATAATACTTGATAATGCGTTACCAGGACAACACCCAGTCTGCAGGAGAGGTCTCACCAGTGCCTTGCAGAGGGGTGTATATAGTGGAATTTATCCCTGTGGAGCTACTCCCTATGGAAATCTCTGCTGGAAGTTAAACATTCGGTGTATTTCAGTATTGTAAGTGATTTTTTTCTCCATTACTACTGTAGATGCTTCTGACTTTTTTTTCTCTGTAATTTTCGACAGATGAACTCCTGTCATGTTGCAAGAAACTGCTATTATTCTTCACTGAACACATGAGCTTGCACTTTGAAGTATTAAATCTAATCTTATTTCTATTACCCCATTGTTTATCACAATCATCCCCTTTTTTCTTGTAGGAATCTTCTCTGTCCTAAAACCATGTCGTCAGCAAATTCCATTAGCAAACAAGTGCTCTCTGTGACAAGGTCATTAACAAACACATAAAACAGGACTGGAGCCAGAGCTACAATCATGACCTCTTCCCAGTCTGACAGGGACCCTTCCAGCACAGCCCACAGTTGTATCCCTGTAGCTGCTCCTTCAGCCCTTTTCTCCAACTGAAATGACTTCTCCTGTGGTCCTGTATCAAAGTCATCAGTGCAGCAATAGTGGCTAGGTACTGCCCTACCTAGCAAAGATTATCAAAGGCAGATATCTACCTAAGTTTGTCCATGTCTCACACATTGAATTGCATCCCTTTAGAATTTGCTTTCATCCCTTTAATTAAATTCTTCCTTCAAAATGTCTTTCAAATCTTTGCATACCCTGAAGCCAGAGTAGAATACACATAGTAATCTAGGTGAGGGTAAAGGTGAGGTTTAGGAAAGAAAAAGAGTAGAGCTCCTGCTGGAGTGGGGTTGCAGCCCCTTTGCAGCCCCACTTCAAAGAGACCTCCAGTCTCTCCTAAGAGTAAGTGCGTCAGCTGTTTTCCGGTGTCTTGGTAGAAAAACTGCCTGGGCAGATTCATCAGACCAGCCTCATGGCTGCACTACTGTCTGTGGTGGTGTGCGCCCCCCTGGGCCCCAAACTGACCTTTGTCTCCCGTAACCCTGCCCAAGCGATAACCACCTGTGGTGGTCATAATGGGTGCATCTAGTCGTGATGGCTGCATCCAGGGTTGAAAGGCAGTTTTGGGGAGACAGATAACAACACAATTGCCAAGGGCTAACTTGAGCAACGCACCCACCTAACTACAATACTGGTGCTGTGGTCAATATGCAAATACAACTATAAGGCAATCATCTTACCCCATAAATAGTGATCAGCCCAAGAGCCTTTGGAACTCTCCTGAACAGCAGCAGGCTGCATGCCAGGATCTGCCCTTGAGTAGGAACACCTCTCAAGATTACTCCTCGAGACTGAGAGATTCTTTGCCACTACAGATCCTTGGTAAGTGGTTTATAGCATGCTAAACTTTGAAATTCTTAGCTAAGTGGTATAAAAGATGGATTGTGCATATATAATCCTTTAGACATAAACCATTGATCAAGTCTGGAACCGGGATTGGATCCAGCTGCACCTAGACTCCTCTCTGAGAAGGAGTTTAAAAAGCAAGGGGTTCTTTCTGAAACCTCATGACTCAACAGAAGGGTCTTCCTGACAGTTCTGTCTGACGCTGTCCTCTATGCAGTAAATAACCAAGTGTGCCTTGCCATGGAATCTTGTTAAAACACTGTCGCATTTACTATCAAACTTTGTTAAATCGTTGTTTTGTATCAATAAATATATTGCTGCTTCTCTCTTACGAGTGAGGTGCATTGCTCCTTCTGCAACACCATCTCTACCCCACTGTAACTGGAAAAGTCACTTCTGCCTGCGCTGAGGGCAGGGAGCACATCAGGACTCCTTGTGCCCTTTCTCCGTACCCTTTGGAAGGACTAGCATGACACGGATCCTCCCAAAGCTTTTTCTCAAGACAGTTGCTGATGTAATGAAATTTCAAGTCTCCTCCATGCTGAAGTCTTTGAGTTCCTTTCCCCAGTTGATATCAAGGCTTGTTGGATCAGCAAAAAGAGCTCCTCTGTTGTATCCTCGCTGCTCACTGGCAGCAAACACAGAAATGGCACTCCCTTTTGTTGGATCAGTCATATTGGTGAATAACTCTGTTATTCAGTAATAACTAAGCTGTGTCATTGCTAGTAACATGTTCTCCAGATCATAGCTCAGAAGTTGAAGCTTTTAATCATAACTCCCAGAAGACTGTATCTGCTATCATATTACACAGCTCCTTGTGTACTGTAAGGTCAGAGTAGCAGCTCTGTAGTTATGTAGATCACTTTTTCTGTGTGCCTCAGCCTCTCCCAGGACTGTAACAACTACTTCTTATCTCCCTTCTCTAGTCCCTCATCCCCCCTCACTTAAACTGGTATGTTATCCTCAAAACTAAAGCACCACACTTTACCAAACTGTGGTTCATGTATGTGTGATGGTTGCCAGAGTACAGCAAGCTGCAAGCACTGCCTGAAGAGCTGAATGCCTCCTCCAGCATTCCACAAAGTAAAACTTTGGAATTGTTGCTGTTGTTGCTGTTGTCACCACTACTTCTTCCAACAGCGGTAAACCAACATCAGTTCAAAAGCAATGACCTACACAGTGCTGCTCCCGCTTGCCTGCACACCCAGTTTTCACCTTGCAACCTCTATCACTAAGACAGCTTTCTTCAGTGTGCCTTTGGCTGCTAGTTAGCAATAACTTTTTCCTTTTTCTTCCTGGTTTATACCCTTTTCTGTAATGAGCTTGTACGTGTCATGTTTCTCTTTTTATTTCCTACCTTAAAACTCACTTGTCTTTGAAGGGATTCATGAGTGAAATTTTTTCGTTGCTACCTTCTCTGTGAATGGTTTTCACAAGTATTATCATAAACTGATTGATGATAGAAGGTGGGGTTTTTTTAGAAAAAGCACGTGAGAACACGTTTCCCACCATGTCTTGCATGAGTAATTATTATTCTTAGATGCATCACTACAATTTGCAATAGCATCAGACCTGGCCCAGGACCCAGCTGTGCAGGGTGCTAGATAAATGCAAAAAGATCATCCTTGAAACAAAGATTTTAAAGGCAAGAAACATCAAACATATACAGAAAGATGGAGAATGCAAGGTGCTGTAAACTGCCTGCATTAACAGTGTCTTAGATTAACGATAATGGAACCTCTTTAAAAGCAAATCTAGTTTTCATCATTCGTGTCATTTACTTCCTTTTTATGTTTCGCACAACTTGAATGGTGACAGTTTCATTTGTACTTCAGTCAGTTCTGTTGTCAGGCAGCAAACCTACATTGCAGTTCTTGTGTTGTAAATACTTAGAGGGAACATTTTGAAATAAACTATTTAAATAGAATTTGAAAGACAATCTTGAAAATCCCTTATCTTGAGGGTTTTACAGGCTAAATATCTAAACTTTGACTCAAAACTGACATGATGCAGCTCCCCTTGGATATTTAACATATTTGTAATGCATGGACACCATTCTGCCTTTGCACAAAATACAAGCATGTGACTAAATTAGCTCTTATTTTATATTCATATTCCACCCTACACACAGTTGTCAATTATAAAAGTAAAAATTGTGAAAGGTTATTTGTCTGGGGAACAGCTACATTTGATTTTCTTCTCAAAATTGGAAGACTTAATGCACAGAAAATAGCACAAACAGTTAACCCCCACATTTTTTGCTGTGCTGCTGCTCCACATTGAACAAAACAGCTAGAAAATAAGCCCCGCTGTTTTCCAAAGTTCAGTGTAATCACAAGTTGACTTCAGTGATAAATTTGATTTTTCTGCCACTCCAAGCATTAACATCCCCAAAACCATTTTTGAAGAGAGCAAACATTCCCATCGAATTGCAAGTCATCTTATTCATGATCCAAAACATAACATGGAGATGAAATATCTCTGGAGTCTTGAACTAATGACGCTTGAAATAGCTCAGGATTCAGAAATTCAGCTGTAATAATCCAGAATTTCTGCTCTTAAAAAGAAAAAAGAACTAGATATTATTTAACAATGACACAATAGCTCAGGAAAGACCTAAGAAGCCTTACTGCCTCTGCAGGAGCAGTAGTGTCTACCCTAGAATTTGGAAATAAAATAATGTTTGTGCAGCAAATATTTATGCCAGGATGTGAATCAGGACAGAGAGGGAAGGAGAAGGCTGACACACAGCTCAGCTCCTTGTCCACTGCAAGAGCAGAGCTGGTAGATTGCTTTGGGGAGATTGGGAAAAGGGAGAAATATTCTGGTATCCAAAAAAACCCACTCAAACTATTTCTTCTAGAACAATAGAAGAACCATATGAGAGTTTTGGCCTGAGCTAAATATCTTATGTTATTTCCTTTGAATAAAGTTAGAAGAAGTAAAGACAAGGAACTAGTCAGAGCTCCTGTAGTCTTTACTCAGGAAAAGTTTACAGCGCAGGGGAGCTGATTCAGGATATCTCAGCACATAACGTTACCAAAAAGCCTGACCACCAGGGAAGGGCACTCAGAGTAGCTGCCTCTCTGTGACCTCTGTGTACATTCCCTGCACTGAGATTATGGAAATGGTAATACAAGAGCCTGCTATGCTGGCATTGTGCTCCCTGGGAATTAATCATGGTATTAATTACGTAGAATGGAAATGGGTCCAAAGCATACGATTCAGATTCAAAATCTAAGTCTCCCACATTTTGGAGATGTTTATATTAATAAATCTGAACTTCTCCATCTCTGTAGAATTACAGAAGTAATTTCTGCATAATGTCGCCAAGGAAGTTAAAAAATGTATGACTGTTGGATCAAAATATATGTAGCTTAACTTTAATGTAAATCGTCTTTTTGCCATCCCATATAATCAGACTATACAAATCGTAATGGAGCACATTGTTGTCTGAATCTGTCCTCGCCTTCAGCCAAGTTTCAGTATAACTTCTTCCCAAAGCTGTAGCTTCGGAGAGAAGGTATCTGGAGCAGCATGCTTTGTATGGCTCAGGAATTAAGTTTTGGATGCAAATTCTTGTGATTATCAAATCCAGTCTCCATACTGTAGGGAAATCACCACACTGAGTTTGAACTTTTTGTCTGACAGTTCAAGAATGCCTGCCCAAGTGATCATTTCTACTTTCAAATATAAAGAATGTACCTGAATATTACGACAATATTCAAGATGAGGGAGCACAAAAGGGAACCTGACCTGGACAATAGAAATGCTTTAAAAAATTCCAACAAATCTTCATGAAGGTTACTTGTGCTACTCCCTTCAAACTTCATTTAAATTTCAGTTAAAAAACTGACAATAAAATTGTTGCAATAATAAAACTGACTTAATCCTTGCAACAAAACCAGGAAGTTTTTTCCAAGATTGGCTGTGATCTACCCTAAAAAGAGATTTTCACCATCAACCTCAGAATGGACATTTGATTCCTGTGAAAAGCTGGGGAAGTATAATCAGAGTAGCTTTGCTAGGCATAGGTGCAGGATGCCACACATCAGATGTTTATGCTGTTAATCTGCAATGTGAAACTAGAAAGAGGAGGAGGAAGAAGAGAGGAGCGGTGACACAGTATTGTCAGCTCTCGTCTCTGCAATGCCTTCCCTCTTATGTTCCCTCAGAGCTTTAGGCCATGTCTACATGCAGAAGTCATATCAGCTTTACTGAAACCGATATCCTTAACCCAACAACTTGCAAGCGTGTTTTAAATTAATTACTCACACAACCTGAAATGATATGTCAGTCTTAAAACCCACAAAACACTCTTCCCATTGTAATTGGCGTAGGATTACAGCATTATTTAAACAACAAAAATATTGCAAGACCTCCACCTTGCTATCCCTGAGACACAGGGCAGGTAAGCTTAGCTCTGGCTGAGCTCTTAGCTCTGGTTGAGCTCTTTGCTCTGGTCGGGCAGTGCAAATCCAAAGGCAAAAACCGCATAAGTAGGAGGGTTCAGGGAAGTTGGATGAACTTCGGCAGCAGACCTGGTACAGCAGACGTTTATTTATTTATAGCACACTAGTAGTGCACATGCATTCCCTGAAATACAAATCCAGCTTGCCTGAAGCAGGCATGTTTCCAAAGGTGTTTGGAAAGAAGGCAGAACAAGAAATACAGACATGCTACAGTTGGACTTTAGCTGCTCTTCAGCTATTTTTCCTTTTACATAACATATTTCCTAGCTTCATATTTATTTTTTCTTAATAAGTAGCTTCCTACCTATTAGAGCTTGCAGAAGGAAGGGGGCTGGGGAAACAAGGGTTTTCCTGGTGACTAAAAGTTGGTGCAGAAGAACACAACCATGTTCCTTAGCTGGTGAAAATTACTGTACAGCATGAACTGGCACAGACATACTAGTGTGGAAGCTGCTTTCCTTAATTAAGCACACAGCAAGGTAGATAAAATTTAGATTGGGGTGGGGTGCCCTCAGACAGGCCGGCTCTGGGGCTACCGGCAGCAGCTGCCATCCCCGGGCTGGGATCAGTGCCGGTGGCAGGAGGCTGCAGCCTCTTTGCAGTCCTTTTGTCCACGCGTTCAAACATTTCTATACTTAATGGCACTATGTTAGAGATCGGGCCATGAGAAACAGTGTGAATGCCTTGCAAAACTGCAGGCAGACTGCGGATGGGTGCCAGCCAAGGAGAGAGGATAGGGAGGGTACAAATTCCTGACGATTATCTGTGTCGCTTGGCCGCACAGGGAACTGGCTGCTGGTCCCACAGACAAAAGTTCATGTCCTAATTTTCCACCTGCCTTTTGTCCTTCATCTGGACTATTACACACTCGGGGTGGCAGACGCTGTTACCCTGCACCCCCAACTCTTCCACACCGTCCTGCAAACAAAGCTCTCAGAAAGACACGTGTGATCTTGCCAAAAGCCTTTAAGCAGACAATGGTGTAGGTCAACCCTGGAGATTTATTCAGATCAGCGGGTGCCTAAAGAGAGCACAGCGCTGGCTGCAATCAATGGTGACGAGGCTAGCATGCATTTCCCTGCCGCTGGGTCCTGCCAACCACAGGCAAGGGGTGACAAGTAACTCACCTAAAATCCTTGCAACATCTCCTCCCCTCACCTTTTTGGAAGCAGACAGCGGTCTCGCAGGACACCAGCTAACTGAATAATTTGCCAGTTCATTCTTAGGCACCTTCAGATGCAAAATAATGAATGTAAAAGATCAATGCGTGAATTATTGATCCTGTCAAAACTCTTTATAGCTAATTACAGCACTGAACGCTAACTGAAGTGACTGCTGGCTACCTACCACTCACAATAAGGTCACTAGCATGTTTACAAAAAAATCCCCAAAAACTTTAAATGTGGCACTGTGACAGTATTTCACCTCATTTATTCCAAAGGCAATGCACAGCACTTGGATTGTTTGGGACGAGGCAGTGTTTTAAATACAAACTCATTTGTCCCTGTCATCTAAAGTTGGGCACATTTCTAGCAACAGCAAACATCACCAGCATTTGTGTGCACCTCCAGCTGAGCAGGAACTCACTGCAAGTCTTGTGTGTGTTAGACACAGTACATGTCCCCACACTGAAAATAAAAAAGCTTTGAAATTATTTCAGTCTCCCCTTTACTTTTCCAGTGTCATTTCCGTTAGATTCATGAAGGCTTTCAGTGAAATAATTGAGCAACCTGGCTTTGCTGCAGCAAGGAAAGTAACAGTGCAACCTGTATTTCATCTAGAACTGAATCTGTCTGGACCCCATCATAATTTTTATTAAAACTACTTGCCTTTTTAAAGGTGATTGGTGCATATAAGTCGAATTTAAAACTCCACTGCTCATCTCTCTTGTGTGAGGTGCTTTTAAATTTGTTAGTCTCTTTTCCTGAGGTCTCTGGGGCAGGAACAGTTTTCTCTTTCATATTCTTAGAGGAAACATTTGTTCTCATTTCAGATCCAAATGATGCTGACACCTCCCAAAGTTTTCTGGAAAATGCAAGAGATTTCCCTTTTCCACACTCACTAGAGCAGCTGATAGTGGATGCTTCATGTGTGGGAGAGAGAAGTTCAACCTTCAAATCTAACTAGACTACTCCCAGGACATGAACCCAGGTTATTCCTACTAGCTGATCAAGCCTGCTCTGTCTCTCACAGTATCACAAAGCAAAAAAGGTCCATAGGGAAAATTTGTTTGGAACCAGTATGCCCCTACCAGTCCTTTTTGCTTCTGCGAACTGTCATTTTCTAACAAATATTCATGAAAGAAATCCCAACCAGCTGCACTGTCATCCCATTTTATCAACGCTCAACACGCTGAGACTTCACAGCAGAGCTCGCCTCGTGGTACATAGGACACCTGTAATTTAGGAACTTGCTGTACTGCTGGGTACTGTCAACGGGTACTTGCTGTCTGCAGCCTGCAGGCAGTATGAGAGAAAAGTCTGAGAAAAGATGATGGTGCTTTGATGGAAAGGAGGGATTGGAGCGGAAAACTGAGAATCTCTCACAGACAGCGTAAAAGAGAAAAGCTGAGAAGGCGAGATTTGGATGCCTTGTGGCCAGCCAGACAACCTGAGCTCACCTTTTTAAAACAATGCATACTTTCATTTGGGGATTCATTTCTCTTAACTTTACAGTGGACATCTAAAGAAGTCTCTACCATCAGGGGAAGGAAGTAGGCACTCCTTGGGCACAATCACCTTATATTACATTGACATCCAAGAGACTTTAGAAGTAGCAATCCCACGTAGCTACTTATTCCTCTCCATTGATTATTATAGGGTGGGTTGACAGATCTCTCAGATGGAGACATTGCAGATGTCTGCAGTTTGACAAGAGGAATCTCATTCTGCTTGTGGCTGAATCACACACCATGTACCCATGAATGAGTCTTTGAAATACAGGACAATCCAGAAAGCTCTATTTCAGAGATACTTCATGGATAAGTATGATTTTTCCCTCCTACACTATCTCTCCACTGAATCGGTCAGCAGTCTGAAAGAGGACAAAAAAGTACTTCTTCTGAAGAATCAGACCCTTGGTATGAAAAGAGAACATTCTGGCAGGACACAGAGTGCCTAATATTAATGAACTACTTTTTTTTCTTCTTATTTAAATAGAGATTTCCTTGTAACTTACTCAGATGGCATACTCAGTGACACAGGCAAGCCTATGCAGCTGGCTCTACAGCTTGCAAAGGACTTGGCTACATTACAAGTGTCATATTTTCTCACAGATAAATTGTTCTTGAATAACATTGCCTAAGTAATAGGGCTTCCATCAGTATCAGCTTTTCATACCTCCTTCCCCTTTTTCACCTCCCTTTTATCGTACAGATGCATTAACTGTGACCACTGCAAAGAAGCTCCATTTACGCTTTAGTTCCCCTGAGTCCCTCTTGCCATCCCCAAGGGAATGGATAGCATACAGGATCATGTTCCATATTCCACCCTCATGTCTTTTTTTAGCACCCGCTTTTAAAAAATCCAGGGCCACGGTGCAATGGACAGGGTTTAGTGAGTGTCCACAGCAGTTGTTATACAGTAGGCTAGTGACTGAAAGGAACTGTCCTCACCCAGCATGCCCACTTCCAGGGCCCATTCTTGCAAGTCCCAGGACTTGCAAGGACTCACTGGAGGTAGGGGAGTGGGTTTTGTGCATCCGCGAGTGAGAGAGGTGTGGGTTTGCAAATTCCCGGTAAGGATTTGACTTCGACGTACCTACAGAAATACATCTGGTTTTGTTTAGCTAAATAATCTCTCTTACTTCACATCAAATATTTAATCCACATCCTTTCCTTTGCAGTGCTGAGAAGGGACAGCGTGACACTAATATATGGCCCTTTTTATCGTGAAGGAATTCTGCCCTCCCAATTAAAATCTCTTCCTCTGTCCAGATGATTCCCCTGATGACCCAAGTTACACACGGCACGAATGGCAGGACAACAGACTGTGTAATCTCCTGAAGACCATGGGAATAGCACAGAGTGGACATGCAAGGTTATTATTAAACTTACAGACAGTGCACCCAGCACCTTGTCCCTAAACCCGACTGAACAAAAGATTTCAAACTTGCGTTACGAAAACAAGTCTTAAAATCAACTGCATCCTTGGCTGCCAGTCGGCAGCCCCTCTCTGCTCTCTGTAGCTCTTCCTCACCCCGCATGCCCCCCTGCTCAGAGCGGCGCCAGCAAAAATTGCAGCTACTATTGAAACGGTAATACGGCCACCTTCCTCACCAGCTCCTGAAGCTAAACACTGAAAACTCTGAGGAATCCAGACACTGTGTTTGATCTCCTTTTTAAGGTAAATTTTGAATAAATGGCAGTCCCCTGTTGCTGGATGGGAGTAGAGGGGTTTGTTGTCCTACCCACACTTTCAATAAAAATGAACCCAAGCTTTACCAGGAGAACCAACAGGGAAAACAACATGAGTGCAGGCTAATATTTACAATATTTGCAGCACCGTGTCATCCAGCTAAAGACAGTAAGATGACACAGTGGATAAAATGCCAACAGCTTCCACAGATTTTTCTGTGTTACTGCTCCCAACATTGTTACCACTGACGGGGGCTAAAGTGAGGGCAACAACCAGGGGAAATTTTAGCCAACGTTCAGTAACGTGGCTGCAGCCCAAGTCGTCATCCAGAATGTAATTCCACTCCTCTGAAGACTCAGCAGGGTTCGTTGCAGCAGATAAACAAGTCGCTCTGTTACCCTGAGGCGTGACAAATACCACTGCGAAGCTGCCTGGATGGAGAAGAAGGGATTGAGCGCAAGATCCAAGTCCGCATTCCTACCTGAGAAGGCAGAAGGGAAAAAAAAAAGAAAAAAAATCTCAGCTTTCTACTAGGTGCTGTTTTTCACAAGCAGAGCACATATCCCATTTCTGACCCAGGGGCACCGAGGCAGGGCTTGAAACAGAATGCACTGCCACCACTGATGGCTTTCTCTCTTCTTGATTAGGCAGAAAACATTGAGGGTTCAAGCAGGGCAATTTGGGTTCATTCCACTGCAGTACCATGGACACTAGGCAAATCACTAAGGGTGTGTCTGTATTAAGAGGCTGAAGACACACAAACTCGATCTTCTTTCTCTGGGGCCTCTCTAGGCCTGGGAGAAGCAAGAGAGAAGCACAGCAAATAACTAGCTGCCCCACAAGAGTCCAGGAGCGCATATCCTTTTGACATAGTGGCTCTGCACAGTTCTGCATCAGCAATTTTGTATTTTTCCAGCCCCAGCCTGTCATATCCCTGCAGAACCATTCAAATTTGCCTATTTGGAAAAACAAACAAACAAAAAAACCCACAACCAACCAAACAAACCCTTTAAGGTGCTTAGGTAGGAAGCAGTATAAAAGCCCCAGAGAACTATCTTGTATGGTATTATAACCAGTGAACCCTGCCTGAGCCTGTGACATATGCCTTCCATTAATGTTCTTGGAAAATCAATGAAACTTGTGCTCCTAAGCAACTTAAGGGGTTTGTTTTTTCCACAAAGTGGAGAGACAGAATTCCCAAAAGGTATCAACAGCATCCCAGCACAGAAGAAATGTCATTTGTCAGACAACACCACTGTGAAATATTTCACAGCTGAAACTATATTGACTTGACAGAAACTGAAGCCAGTTAACACCTCTTATTAGAATTTTACTCAAGAATAACACTTGGGCAAGACGTCCTTAGCCCAGAAGAACCATATTTAACATTTCCTGAACCACCATAAATTTTACCATCTGCCTTCTCTTCCTAACATGCTTCCTGCCTCTTGAGAAAACGCAAAACCACAAGTGAAGATTTGAGCTTCTCTCTGACTACCAGAGTTCAAGATATCTACCAGCTACACTATGCACCAAAACATGACACACGTGGACTACTTGCAGTCATACACTCAGTAGTCAATGCTTCTCTTAGACTATTTATAATTCCATCTCTTGAGGACAGAAAATTAGTGCAGGGTCAGATTCTGCCACTGAAATCCATCGTCATGCCCCTAGTTTGTTCCTAACTTAAAGTCCTACTTGATTTGGATTGAATAACAAATAATGTACAGAAAGTTGCATGCTACTTATAAAAGCTCATGAGCTGAAGAAGCAGCTAAATTCACAACAAATCTCAAGTGCTGTGAATGTTCATTCAGCTTAGTTACTCTGTGTGACTGTCATCGCAGGAGTTTTACTGGCAGTTAAATGTTCTCCTCAAACAGTTACTTGCTGAAAAATCGACAGTGTATACTCAGTTAAGATGTAGTTGATACGTGTTCAGGGACTCCTGTCCGACTCAATCCCACGCAGGCTTTGGTCGGCCAACTGGCCTCAGTGACTGCCAAGTAAAGGAGCTATTAAAGCTCTAGTATTTACATCATCACTACCTGCATTGGATTAATTCTTGCTTTTTACTACATTTTTACTTAAATGACCAGTCAAAAAAATCAGGATTTTGCAGCTTGTTTCTTTCAGACTGAAGATGGTGTCTGCTGTTTTGTTGGTGCAGTCTGCTTCTTTGCCAAGACACTACAAAGTTGTTTTTTGTGAACACAGCAGAAATAAAATGAGAGAGTGTCCAAGGCCACTTAACACTCAGTCCCAAACACTTTGACTCCTTACTGAGACCATCACATCTGCCTATGTGTCCAGAAGTCTGCTTCTGCCCAGGGTGTGTGACCCCCAGAAGCACCAGGGGGAATGCGCACAGTGAGTCCATCATGTGTGGGATGAACAGGACCTGCTGCCCCAAGGCTGCACCATCAGTCAGATATGTCTGTGGTGCTGTAGACAGGAGGTGGGTATCTAGGATTTCTGTGTGTAAAGCAGCCCAGGTGGAGTTACTCTTGCAGGAGCTGTGGGTAGAGCAAAGGAATTGAATCTACTCCTCCTGAACCCTAGGAAGGTGCCTCACACATCAGCCTGTCTTTCCTGAGGATAATGAGTTGCACTTTTGTACCTCCCACTTGCTCACTGACGACCATTATGTAAACTATTTGTGACACTAGCAACAGGACAGAAAAACAAAACCTAAAAGAACTGTCACTTAAAACTGTGACAAACCACAGCCATGGTTCTGAATACCCTCAGGCCACCTCAGCAGGGAAAGGATGTGCAGGGATGGCTTGCAGCAACACAAACCAGATGTCAGAGCAGATCCTCCCCACACTTTTTATTATTCCTCACTGCAACCACAAAGAGAACCTCCCCACTTTTTTTTTTTTGCAAGCAGCTGAGCACTGTTGTATCCGTGGATCCGTTTTCCCTTGCCAGGCTGCAAATTGCAACTTCAGGACCTTCATTAGCAGCTTCCCATGGATCCACATGGTGGATCCATGCAATAGAAAAGCAAGGGTGTTGACGGATGAAACCTGGCAAGCCTCCCCGAGTTGTTCCAGAATTTCTGACTTCAGCTGCTTGCTCTGTCAGACATAACCATCCCATGGCAGAGTCAGCAAAAGAGATGTGCCCAGCCTCAGCTTCTGCAGTCAGTGCCAATGCAGCGTTGCAGGGTGCAAAGGGCTGTCAGGCCTCGAACAGACAGACCTTAAAGACCTCTCCACAGCAAGTTTTATTGCTATTCCTTTGCCACATCTCTGCAGAACTGGGTTTACTTCTTTGTGTACTTGTTTGCTATTAAAATTTCCATTTTCTTACTGGACTACGGGTTGCTTTTTCTTGTATATGCTGTTTATTCATGCACAAAGAAACTGAATATAGTGACCAACCTTTCAGTATACACTTTCTGTTCTTGCTACCAGGCTCTCTGCCAAATAATTATTGAACTTCTAAAGGAACAGGCAATAAAATCTAAGAGGAAAATGCAGGTGAATTCCACGTTCACTTACCCTCAAGAGTGATGTTATTATGAGCAATATACCAATGTCAGACATAAAAGAATTGCTGGGCTCTGCATGCCTTTGAATTAAACCTCTAGTCTTGTGTAACAAGGCTACTAATTCCTTTTGCAATTTAAGTTCCCCGAGTCTTCCCTCACACCCACTCTTTATCCCATTGCTGGTGTAGTCCTGATACTAATGCAGGAGCGACAGTGAAACATTAATGCCTGTACATCCCAATACATCAAGGTGAACCACTCTTCATCTTGGAGAGCTGCAGTTGGCCTCACACACAGAAGCCAAGAGGCTTAAACAGCAAGATGTAATGTTTTGGTAATTGCTAGTTTTCTCAGCCGCATCAGCTGCAAGGAAACATTTGTCGCTTGCTTCGAGAAATCCCCAGCAATCAAAGCCACTGACCGACAGTACTTGAGAGGCTGCGGTGGAGTCAGTTCTAACAAATGACACCTACTAATGAGCAAACACTTGCTGTAAGAGAGCTGGGAAGCAGCTTTTCCAGAACGCTTTCAGCCAGTCTGCCTTCTTGACAAACACCAAAGGACTGTGGAGCTTCTTTTTAGAAGGGAAAGAGAATTTTCCACTGAAATCCACTGAGTGGCTTTGGAGTTAGCTTATTTGAGTCAGTAACTAGCTAGTGGTGTAGCCTTTTGCTTTGAAAATCTTGTCCCCTCCATCTTCCTTTATGTTCATATAAAGCAAGCAAAGTCAGGCGAGGCAGCCAGGACCTGTGTTGTGATTCGTAATTGTGGGACTGAGAATCTATTTTCATTGACTGGACAACAGACAGAAATGGTGACTCTGCAGCTGACTCCCAGGACAGTATGTAAGATATGTGTGGCATGTTGTAAGCTTTGTAGTCTCCTTTGGCAGAGGAAAATTCCCTAGATAAGGACAACGGTAGGGAAGGGAAGGAGAAACCAACTGAAAAATCTTACAGCAGAGGTCCTCAGAGAAAGCTAAGAGGTTTGGATTAGGATCTTCTCTTTTATGGGTAAGAATAACTCTCTCAAGCTAAAACAAGAGAAAGAGCAAACGTTTAAACATCTGAACTTGAGTAATTGTGCCTAAAGTAAACCCTCACAAGCACAAATGCAAACAACCTTACTTCACCCCAGTCTTTCTGGATCAAGGCATGTCTTGATGCAGATCTTCTAACACATACAGAAATAGTGACAAAGAAAAGGGAGAAACCTTAACTCTGATCTGAAAGGTTTAGATCATTCGGCAAAGATTTTTCTCATCCTGAAAGACCAGAACAGAGGTTTCTCTCTTTTTAAAAAAAAATACTACTGTTACTTCAGAAATGTCTAAATCCCCAATGATTTACAGGTATCTTATGCTATGCATGGTGTATCCGTCTCATATCTAAACCGAATAAACTTTAGCAATCAGAGATACACATCAATTGAAGGAAGAAATTTGCCAGTTTTCACTTTCTCTGCCAGTTTTTGCCCTCTGTTGCATGTCAAAATGTCACTGTCTGTTTGGATTTACAGGACAACATACTCAGAAAATTAAACTTTATTTCAGGAGTTCAGTAAGTTAAAAAGAAATAATGAAATGTGGGTTCTTTGTGCAGACTGGCATAACACAAGAATTCTCTAATTTATCACTTCATTAATTCACAAATTCTCTAGCTCACAAACTCTCTAGCTTGCACACCTACAGGTAAAGCAGCTACCAGCTGATGGTGAGCATGCTCGCCCTTCCTCCTCCCTCCTGGTGCAGTCATCCCTGTGTCGCACCCGGGAGCATGGGAGCCTCAGCGGTCTGGCTGCTGACAGAGCCACCTCAGAGGCTTTTCAGGTAAGCTGGCATATTTCTACCTTCCAGCTAGTTTATACATTTCCATAGATTAGTGGATTCTGAAGAAACTGATGGTTCCTCTGCAGGAGACGGGAGCTGCAGGGGACATCAGGCTGCAGGTGACAACAGCTGGGTAGTGGCCCGTATCTCTTCTTCCCACTGTGTCCTGCCTGCACGTTGCTCTCACTGTGCCCCAATGGCTGCTCCAGCACACGTCCAGCCGTGGCACGAGCTGTGTGTTGGGCCAAAACCGGAGCTGAGTCAACAATCGCACTTGCCCCTTGGTATAGACCAAACATCCAGCAAACCCAGTGCCACAGCAAGTGGAGGTACTGTTACTCCTCTTGCCTCGCGAGGGGTGAGGGCAGGGGAAAGATTTGCACACTCACTTAAGCCCAAATCAGGTAACAACTGGTGACGCATGCTCTCAGCACGGTGAGACAAGTGATAAACATGGATATGAAAACATATTAATAGCAAAACTAATAAAATACAGCATAATAATACAATGATCATAGGATGTAACATAAGATGCGATATGCCATTTGCAGATGGTGCATATCTCATAAAAACATCATACCAATGATGTCCAGCAGTTTGTTCTATTTCCGTCGCAATTCTGACAATCCGGCCAGTATCATGTTTGATAGCAATGGTCACCTGCTTTTCACAAATAATAACCTTTTCATATTTGGTGATAAAAGTTTGCGGTTCCTCAATTTGAGAATACACTGTGTCCCATATTGGCCCTAAGGGACCAATTGGGTCCAAGTTGTAGACCAGTATTCCACCAATATCAATACGAGGTTAGCTTTATGGTCTCTCTAAAGGTGTTCACAGGTCCTCAGTGACATTACATTGCACCAGCAGTCTCGTTAAGTTTTATTCTGGTTGTCCCATAACAAAGTTCAAGACAGAGTTTGTGTACTCTTTAGATGGACACTTTCTGTAGTATGCAGGTTGAATGACAGCTTTTGCTTGCTCCTATCAGCAGTTCAGCGCTCGCACATCCTGCCATAAGTTTCTTCCCCAGTCTGCACCACCATTTTGCCATTTGAGTTGCTGTTTAAGCAACCCATTCCATCTTTCTATTATATTATTACTCTGAGGTTGATAGAGTAAGCAAAAAGTCTACTTAACTCTATGCTTGAGTCACATTCCCGTACTATTTTATTTTTAAAATGTCACTCATTACCTGACTGTATCTCTTGTGGCATGGGCTGCATAGCAAGTCATTGGTTTAACCCTGCCAAAGGATTAAACCCAATCGGAATGTCATGCGGGTAAGGTAAGCATTACGCAAACTGCTCACTTTTTCAACCCCAGTCATAATGTACTTCCACCCTTCAGGCGTACGTGCCATGCATCCAATATAGTCTACCTGCCAAGTACCCCAAAGGACTTTTCTTTCCCTTAGGTTTGCTTGCTGTTGACTTTGGACAATATAATCCTTTATTGCATTACAAAATCCACAGGCAATCAATAGCTGAACTGCTTCATGGCAAGTAAAGTCCTTAGGAGTACCAATGATCCTTCCTACAGAAGTAGCTTAGTGTCTCCTGGGTGAACTGCAAAGCTACTCTAGCAGGTAATGGCTGGGCAGGGAAATCCATACTTGAGTTCACCTTAAGGCTTTAGATTTCACTACATTCTCCTTTTCTGCTTAAGCTTTCATCAGTCATCAAATATTCCACTCAAGTCAAAACACTTTCCTTCTCTCATGTATGTATAAACCTCAGTGAATCTTTTTATCCATGAGTGATGGCAGAATATTATTGTGTGGAACCTCTTTCTTCAGGTTAGATTTAAATTCACATTCCATGGAGTAGCCAGAAAAAGGCAAAACACTTCAGTGATATATGAAATCAAAAGTCTCATCACTGCTGGCTATTAAATAGACAAGGCAATGTTCTGTAAATGAAGGGTTAACCAGGTAAATCTAATAAAACACCTTCTCTCTTTGTTATATTTTGCTAGCACCAACACCTTCATCGTTAAACGCTTAACTTTTTGTCACTTACACTGCTGTACATTATTTTCTGAACCCAGTGAAAAGGCTGCTTTATATTTTGTAGAGTAAGGATTTCTATTTGCTGAACAGTCTCCAAATTTGAAGCCACAAGCCTGTAATTCTTCCTTTCCTGGCACACAAGTCAGAATAAATAGCACATTCAGTTTTAACACTGACCCATGGAGATGTAAAACCTCAGTTAGACGCAAGATGTTCAGGAGTTCCTTTAGAGAAGGAATACATACAAAAGTCCATGAGGACTACAAGGCACTGAAGTCTCTACATTTAAATAAACATCCAGTCCCATTGGGTTGCCTGTTAATCTGTTGTTACGAGGAAACTCAACCACACGTGCTCTTGTCCAGCTTGTCAGGGGCAGAGTTTAACTTCTGTGCCTGGTTCTGGTGTGGTCAGAGTGCTCTCCCAGGCACCGCTTTCTGGTCTGCCAAACGTGCTTTAGATCAGTGACTCCCCAGTTCAGCCACTCCAGAAATGAAATCAGCATCTCCATGTTCTGCAGCTCTCTTTGCATGGCCATCGCATGTAGCCAGGTTTCTAGTGAAACCCCTTTCAGGACAACATGACTGGAGACCTAGCAGAAGAATTTTGGATTTGTGGACACTTCAGCTCCAGCAGGAGCATCACCCATCCATTCTCCTGCCACCTCCTAAAGCAGGCTTACACTTGGCAGCCAAATTACCCCAGTAGCACAGAGTGCCTTTATGAGCAGATCTGAAGGACCGCTCTCAGTCACAACTGATAGCAATGGCAGCAGAAAGTTATCATCTGAAGACTAAAGACATCACCTTTGGAAATCACTGTTTGACTTTTATGGATCTTCTTTTTCCAGATTCTTTGAATAAACTTTTAGCTCTTCTCAGCACTTCAGTGAAAAAAATGTGAATGTTTCCTTCTCATTGCGTGGGACACACAGGCACTCTACAGCTCTAATAGGAACATCCTTGAGGTCCTATACCTGCTCATTAGCAATTACATTGCCTATTAGCAAGCAGGGAGGTATCATATTTCAAAGCTAGGAAATTAAAAGTCCTATTGCTGTAGGACTGCTATTGGAATACTTTCTGCAGAAGCATAAGTTTAGATTAATTTTTAATACTTGAAAAAACCTATCCAAACTGCACTGTGTCAAATGGCCTCGCTAGAACCGTTGCAAAGACTTTCTGGCTCTAAATAAAGTTAATGGGTTTGTATCAACTCCCACCACATGGAGTTTGTCCAATAGTTGTAAAATAACAGAAAAAGGTGTGCTTCCTTCAGTTTTGAACAGACCATGACCAATAAAACCAGACGCAGGAGCCAATTCTGAGAACCTCTGATGTGCACGTTGCACGTTCAAATGCACTGGCTTCACATTATCACTGGATTTTTCAGCACTCTGAATGTTGTAATACTCTAAGCTGTGGCTGCTTAACACCTCTTATCACAAGGTACAGCTTGCAAGGAGAAATAACTTGTGCCAATTTTCTCCAGGTAAGAGGCGTTTGGGTTTTTTTTGTGTGTTCGCATTTTATAAAATTCAGGAAAGGTTCAGGTGACCTTTTATCTTTATGGATGAGATCAACACCTGTACATACGGAAAAATCTAATGAGGATCTTCTGTGCAGACATGACTTCCACCCTAATACTTCAACATATCCATGCTGCAAGGGTAGTTGCAGCCCTGACCCAAATGGGGAGAGTGAAGGGAGCACGTGCACCACGGTGACTGCATCTGGCTGTGTAAGAGCCCAAACTGCACCAGCCGGTGCTAAAAAGCAGCTCCAGCCCCTTTGCTATGTCTGCTGCTAAAGCTTTTACATATACAGGTAGATACTCATACACACATTATTTCTTTAATCAGCTATTATCTTTATTTCTGTTTTTCATTATGAATAAACATTTCTAGCATCTGATGATGAAAAGAACAATCATTTTTGGCCACAGGTATCATATGTAAAAGCTGTATGCAGAACAAATTTAGTTTAGCAGTTTTAAGTAAAATTTAAAGAAGACATTTAAATAGAATAGCTGGAGCTTGTCTTGAAAATAAAAATTGAAAGAATGCATAAGGGCATGTGGCTGGTATGGGGGTGGGAACTGAAGATAGCAGCAGAAGCAAGAAAAAATGTTTAAAATTAATACTAGACCTCTAAAAAAGAATGGCAAAGCTGCATCTAAAAATAATGTTCATGGACATACCATTGCAGGATATATTCATGGTAGTGTTCCAGGCAACAACAACACAGAAAAACCACAATGCAAAAATTAAAGAAAATGTGCTTCCTGTTAAATTAAATTATTAATTAAAGAAGACATGTTTTCTGCTTTCACCAGAACAGTAACTTTATGCCAAATGCCAACACAGGAATCACTTTGCACTATAAAATACCTTTATTGCAGCAGCCACTGTACAACTTAATGAACTTGTTCACTTTTGCAAGACAGGCTTTGGTTAGTTTCCTATTATATCTTGCTTTCTCACAGCTTAAGCACACCAGGCTGGTACAAAATGTTAATCAGGGTTTTTAATTTGAATCGCTATTAGTTTCTTTAATATTCAAAGCAGCCCTGTTAGAGAGAGAAACAATAGCTCCAAGGCAACGGAAGCTGTTCACTTCCCTTCCACTGAATAATAATATTTCCCAGCTTTACTTTCAGGCTGATACTGAATTACAGGCAGAGGTGCTCACAGCTGTTGCGAGATCCAGATGACTCTCCATTTCCATACCAACAGATGAGACAGCCTCCTCTTCCTCCTTCAGTGCAAACAGGGAATAAGGGAGAAGGAGAGGTGTTAATGAGCCTAGACCCGAGATGGTGCCTGCAGAAGCAGCTCAGGTGCAGCTCCAGCGCTGACTTCGGTGGTGGTGCACTCACAGTCGCAGTCAAGCTAGTCGGCTCCCAAGAGGGCTCAGCATCAAGCTGTGGAGCTGCTCAAGCAATTGCGGGAAGGTTTTGCCACAATTAGCATATAAACCAAGTACCATTCTTTGGACAAGGGATCCTTGACCACACTCTACTGCATGCTTCCTCAGTGGCTCAGCATCACTGCTATTGCTTTTTCTTATAAAGCTGGTTGCATGATGTCAATCACTCTCCGAGTTAATTAATCTGGTTTCAATTAGTAGGATAATTAACACCTCATTTTAAACAAGAAAATAGTTCTCTTAATTTCAGTGCTGTATGACTAAATCTGAGCTTTGCCTCCAGCCCAACAGCAGCTCCTGAAAAACTTGACCTGATAGTGCTGACCAAGAATTAGAATTCCAACAAATCACAATGTTATGAAGACTTTCCAGTTCTGTCTATTCCAAGCATCATAGGATTTTTTAGGAGTCTCAACCTGTTTTTTCCTCAAAGCGTGACATGTGGCATTACAGACAGTTTTACTATACAACCATGCAGAGAAAAACTCTGCTTGCTGCAGCAGAAGAAACATACGTGACCATCACGGGAATTACCGTCTTCATCTAGCTTTCTTTTCATAGAAAGTGTGAAAAGGTGCTGATTCAGCCAGTGGGCGGTGCTGCAACAAAACCTTCTTCAAAACTTTAGCCTGTGCATGGAGTTCAGTGACCCTGTTTTGGGAGATTTTTACACAGTAGGTCTTGTAGTAAGGGGAGGTGGGAAAATTTGCTAATATGTGGAGGGATCTGCAGGAAACAGGAGACCTTCAAAGGGGGAGTTTTCTGGAAAAGTTAAGGCAACAGAACTTGTCTTTAGGAGAGATTCTTGTTCAGGTGTTCATATTCTTGTCCATGTTTTCCTGTGAAAAGGCTAAGGGAGCATTTAGGTCTCTTGCATTTCATTTGATGACAGCAAATGATATCCCAGGAGGCAGAAACTATTTAATCTGTAACTAGCAATCACTAATATTCCTGATTATATAAGGGACTGATTTCCACATAGTTTAAACAGGAATTTCTCCTTTCAGCTTTGATATTTTAACGCAATCAATTTTCAGGAAAGACATTTTCAGTACAACTAAACTTTGATCATGACAGTGACCATGATGTGCCGCGCCACTCAAATGTATGCTTATTTTTGTTTTCCTTCACTTAGACGGTGACAAGCTTACAGGGTGCTCAGAAACTGAGTGAAGATTTCTGTTCATCAAAGCAAAGATTTCTGCAGACTTGGGGAAAATGTTGGTACCGCACTGCTCAAAAGGTGATATGTGCTTGGGTTATTAAAGACTGAATCGAAAGGCCGTAGTAGAAATGGGCATATTAAAAATGAGTGACAACCCTTCCCAATTTGAGTATATAACTGTACATGCAGCCTTAATATTCTCCTAGCACTGCCTGGAATCTTTGCATAAAATTTCTTGCAGCAGGAACTTTTGGTTGCTTGACAGATTCAAACTGACAGTCTACAGGTGAAAGGCTTTCTGCCACATTACTAGTCTTTTGAGTCATTCAGGAGCACGGTGACAAGTGCATATTATGCATAGGCACTTATCTTATCAAGGGCCAAGCCGTAAAAATCTTTCTAAAAAATGGCTTCATTGACTTAAGCAAGTTTGTGTCATGCTTAAAGATGTGTAGAATTTGGTTCCAAGTACAGAGCTTCCTTTCACGTTCTGATTGCTCATTTTTTATTCAGCAAGATAATAACCTGTCAATCGTCAGCAAGGATAAGTTCTCCTAGCACTGTAATTCAGAGAGCAGTTGTTGATTTTACAAAGTGAAGCACTAACTTACAACCTCCTCTTTTTATTCCAGGCTTGATACAAACTTTGGAAGAGTTTTTAAGAATTTAAAGCCTAGACAGAGCTTATTCCATTTCTTTCTTGAACATTTTAGTATTTATTTAGTATTTATCGTACCTGCTTAAATAGTCAAATATTACTCTTTTTTTTTTCCCAGCAGAAATTAATAGAGTAAAAACAATATAAAGCATGCAGGCAATATTGTGCGTTTTGCTTTGATGTGCATCAAGATGTCCTGAAGGGACTAATGCTCTCTTGACAACTCAAAAAATGTCCCCTGTGGGATATGATGTTTCATTATTTAGCATATATGCATTTATAAAGTAGCAGTTCCTGGCTTGTGTGAAAACCCCTGCTGTTCTGCAGTAACTAAAATGCACCCCCAGTAACAAGGCAAACCCCTCACTCAATGGGGAGGCCTTCACTTCAACTCCAAGTGTACAAATTGCTTCACAGTTTTAAGGGAAGGCAGGAAATGGGAATAATCACAACTTCATGTAGGGGATTTAAGATTTAAGAACTTGGAAAATTTGGAAATCTAGCAAGATGAGAGTCAGCTTGGGGTTTTTTAACCCTTTGATATTTATTTCTTCTTGGTAGAAAAACTTATCATGTGTAGAAAGCTGAGGTGACCATGCAACTATTAGATTCTCTCTGTATTATTGTGCATATGACAAGAATCATAGAACCATAGAATGGTTTACGTTGGAAGGGACCTTAAAGATCATCTAGTTCCAGCCCCCCTGCCATGGGCAAGGACACCTCCCACTAGACCTGGTTGCTCAAAGCCTCATCCAACCTGGCCTTGAACACTTCCAGGGATGGGGCCTCCATCAAGACACTTACCATTGTGCGGATTACTTTTGTTTCTATTGTTTCCAGTATTTTGAAGCTCAGGATCAGATGCCTTCACTTTCTTTAGATAGTTTGTATCTGGCCAAAATGTAAATAATACTTTGTTATGTAATTAATGAGTCTGACCTCTTAATTATTTTTAAGTGAAAGAAAACAGATTAGGAGACAAGACAATTTCATTGTATCACTGCTAATCGTTTACTTCCTCCAAGATCCCTCTTACAACATAGGCAAAGATTGCCTAATGACATTTCAGTTTTATTACAGTGAGCTTAGAGAAATCAGATTAATTTATAAGATCACACTACTTCAGACCCATACCGTGGTGAAGGCTCAGAGCTCTGCAGAGAAGCAGCTGCTGGTTGTTGGCTGACAATAGCTACCCCAGCCCACTGAGGAGTGACACTGCTGTTGCTCAGGTCCACAAGTCTACAGTGGTTCCTGTGAATGACCTCTGGGAAACTGAAAAACCATCCAGTCCCACCAAGAGACAGCAGACCTAAAAGTTTCCACCTGATTACAGCGAACATTAGGGCAAGGAGCCTAAAAATACATTGATTTACTCTTAGTCTCTTAACCTTGAGATCAAGACTAAAAATCAAGAAAACAGTCACTGAAAGGGTCAGTTATTTGGTCTAGAGCTTGTTCTTCTTGTGTTAGGATCTTTCTAAAACATAGCCGCATACTTTATTGTGGTGGAAAATATGGTAGTTTAGTTTACCTACCATCTTATAGTTCACAGAACTGTGATCAATGTGATGTCCATTAGAAACATGTGACACCATTGCAAAACAGGCTGAATTTGATGTCAAATCCATGTAACATCAATTTAAACATCCAAACAATGCATATGGTCAACACCCATCACAGTTAGGCATCTGACTCTATTTTCAGCTTGGTATTCCAGCAAAGTTTTGTGCTTAGATTCTGGTATATACTTTACTGTGTCATGCTATATGCTTTTCAGACTGTTAATGCTTTGAAATAGGAATTGAAGTGGGAATTGCATTGGAAAATAAGAATTAATGCAGTTTGTCTGCCATCCTCAGCAGAAATTTATCTTGTACTGCACTGAACCAGTCCCCTCATTGTGTAGGATTTCAGGGTTGCTCTTTGGAGATGTCAAACAATCTCACTGCAGAATTAACGGATTCTGGGTCACTCTCTTGGGGATAGATGCTTAGTAGGTGCTTTGGATCTGGCCATGATTCACATTTCAAAGAACCCTTAAAATATTATTTTACTAATTTCATAAATATTTATACAGTACGCAGCAGGGAAGCAACAGTCCTGATTACAAGCTACTTACAGAAGGCACCACTGCAATCCAAGTATCAAAAAAGCAGATCATTATAATTGTAATTACTGAATACCTGGAGCTTATGGTGAATTTTAGCTCTTCTCACAGAATTATGGTGCCTTAGTCATCCTTGTTGTATTGACAAAGTATTTAGAGAAAGTCTCCTCTTTCAAATAAACCTAATATTAGTGCTTGACTCACTGATATTGCAATGTTTTGTCTATAAATATTTCAAACATCTTGGATTTAATTGTATATTTTACGTAACTGTTTACTGCACCTATACTTTCTTCTTTATTTTCTTATACCTTTTCAAAACTGAAATTATATTAATCATTTCATTCTGTATTTTCTCCCCAGACTACTGTGATTTTTGGGTGAAGAAGTGGACTGTCACCAGGATTAGCTGTACCTATCGATGGAGCAGCAGTAAAACAGGGAGCAGACATCTTTCCACTCCTGTCACGGCAGTGACAGTGTCTGTGAACTTTGCAGAATGCTGCTCCTCCGGTGAGGCCAGAAGAAGGCATTCCCTCCTGTGTGGCTCCTCTGTCCCTCTCACAGACATCCAGGCTCAGCATCTTGAACCAAGCAACTTTTGTATAAAACATTTGCAGTAGAACCAATACCAGCCCAGAAGGAAATACCATTTATTTTATCACAGACTTCTCATCTATACTTAAATAAAATTTTTTGCATTATGACTGTGCCAAGATTGGAATATATGAAAATATATATTGCTGAGTATATCCAGCTCTCAGCTTCAGTAAGATTTGGAGACCCTCAACACCTCTAGTAGGGGGAGCTTATCAGAAGCTGGTCAATTGGGTCCAGGATGTCACTAAAATATGCTTTAACTTTTGGTCAGCCCTGAAGTGGTCAGGCAGCTGGACTAGATGATCGTTGTAGGTCCCTTCCAACTTAACTATTCTATTCTATTCTATTCTATTCTATTCTATTCTATTCTATTCTATTCTATTCTATTCTATTCTATTCTAAATTTTTGTTACCCTAGCCATATACTCCTAAAGATGCATAAGGAGGACGTGTATTAGTCTATTTGTTTTATTTGTTCTAGCATTTGCTTTTTATAAAAGCAAAAGTACTAAAAGAAAAAAAGCTTACAAAGTTAACAAATATATGATTTGATCTGCTCCGCCTGACATCTTTCTTCTTGTTTTACTGTTTGTAAAGTCTTAATATTGCCCTTTGCGTATTGATTCCACAAGAAGGCAGATAAAGTCATTTAGAACGAGGCTGGGCACATGTACCCTATAGGGCAATTCAGATTGTCAAGTAGACACTAATATGAGTACAACTATCACAGCTTGACTCCTGACTTCTCAGCAGAATCACAACAATTTTGTGGCACAACGGTCTTTCCTTGAATAATGCCAATTTGTCAAAAAAAAAAAAGAAGAAAAATATTTCTTACTTGCTGAAGCATCTCAAATTTAAATGAGTCGAAGCCTGCTATTTTTATTTGGTCAAAATAAATACACAACATTTTGCAGTTATCAAAATTATTTATTTCACCCAGCTACCTTTTTTCTTCCTTACTACTCATCTGAGAATACTTTTTCTTTATTTTAATATTTTGGATTGTCCTAAATAAGCAATTACTTTAGATTTTTTTTAGGAATCCTTTTCCTTCATAATTAGAATATCAAAATTGCCAAAACTTTTACAGGTTAGAGAAACTGTGTGTCTAGCAGTCAGACTCACTGCAAGGTAGCTTGGGGAACCAAAAAGGCATACTGCTGCTGACAATCTGTTTTTCTTAGAGTTGCACATGAAACTTTCATTAATGCTGTTCATTGTTCATGTTATATCTATGCTATTAAAGCATTTTTAAGGATTTAAAGACATAAGGAAAATTCCACTACATCAAGTGTCCACAGACATATGGCAGATTTCTTCAATGCAATTTATGATTACAAAAGATAAGTACCAGTCTGTTCAGCTGACATTCAGGTGTGAAATAAAGTCAAGTCATTCTAAAACAGGGTCAAATTAATTTAGGGTCAAAGTGAACAACAGCTCACTCTTGTGTGCATTATGTTTTGTTTGATTATTTCCTACTTCATGCATCTCATAAGTGAAGGGCAGATTTTTCAGTGCTATTGCTTTCAGAGGACTAGTGCTAAAATTTTGCTCTTCTGTATTTAGCTTTACTTATTGTAGGGTTGTGGGGTTTTGTTTTTTGTTTTTTGTTTTTTTTTAATTTGCATTACTGATATTGTTAAACTACACTACTATATTAAAAATACAAAAAATATGGGTAAAACAGTGAAATGACTAAATCAAATCTTGCTGAACAGAATGTATATAAGAATCAATCCAACTTCATAATCAGTATGAGGTACTTCTTCAGGACAGATGCCAAACCTCTTGGAAAACAAAAACCACAATAGATGTGCCCAGTTAGCAGAAGTTACAATTTAAGAAAAAATTATCATCTACTCAGTAGATACTCAGTAGTATTTGAAGGTTTTGTGCAGGGCAGGAAAACGGCCAGATGGGGACCTTAATACTCAGAATGAGTGACATTCCCTCCTGTGAGCAAAGAACCAGGTTTGCTACTAAAAGTTTTGCTTTCTCAGTTATGTCAGCAGGAAGTTATGGTAGTAAGAAATATAAATTTAAAAAATGGTAGCTAAGGCAGCTGTTTAGGCTAAAGATCAAGAAAAAAAATGGGGTTTTTTGCAGACAGAAGCTTTAGGAAACTGTTACAAATTATCTGGTCAAATACGTAGGTGTATATATGTATATTTATTAAATATATATATATAAGGTCTCTCTTTGCCAGTAGTAAAATGCATCTTGAGGAAAAGAGGTTATGGACATACCCACCTACCGCAGCCATGCAGCAAGGCCCCTGTGCCTGGGATCCTCAAGACTCAGTGACTATTTTCCGGGATTTCCAAAGTTCAGTCATTTCTAACGCCAGCAAGGAGAGTTTCCAAATTTCCTTTCTCCTGTCCTCTCTCCCCTGAGCTCTGCAGCTCTGCCCTTCCTTCCTTCCCTCCCTCCCCATCTCTTCCCTTTGGAAATGTCACTATCCCCATCTGCTGCCCCTGAACTCCCTGTGCTGGCAGGAACGCACGGGCAGAACGAAGCAGCTGAAGTCGTTCAGCATAATGTGCTGCACTGACACTTCAAAGGCAATTACTGGCATTTTCCGCAGAGAAAAAAAAAAAAAAATTGTGCAAAAGGGATTAATGTTGCTATGTTTCTCTTGTGATGCTGGTAACAAAGATCAGGGCACGTCTCCTGCATCAGCAAGTCCAATTCCTTCTTGCTGCAGGCACCGTGTAGTTTATTTGTTCAGCACGAGTATGCGTGGTTTTTACCAGCTAAGCTAACTGGTGACCAAGGGATTGTTTATGCCTTCCAGTACGCCCCTGCAAACAAGATATTCTATCGTAATACTTGAATTACATGGAATTTTCCTTGTATGACTATTTCAAATGATGTTACAATTTCAGCCAGCTAATGTATATGTTATTGTGGTCAGCAGGACTTCTCCCTTTTGAAATTGTGCATGCTTTACTGTTTTTAGCAAATGAAACTGTAATAACACAGCTCAAAAAGTGTGCGCTCTTATTGGAAAACACATTTTACAGGAACTGCTTCTTCTGATAATTACATATTTGGCGACAGAGGGTGAGGGGGTGAAGAAAAGCTATTTTCCCATCTGCAGCAAATCCTGACAGCTGCTTAAAAACAACAGTAATGAGGGAGAGAAAAAGAGATATTTGTGAAGGCTTTAGGTATTAGTTTCAGATAAGTATGCCACACGCGAAGCCTTCCTTGATTTATTCCAGTTTGCAGGGGAGAGGGCTTTGTAGAGCGCACCGGAACTCCTGGCAAAATACAGGTATCTCAGGACATGTAGGTCTCCCTGAATATTTTAAGAAAGAAATACTTAGTGATTGGCTTACTTCACAGCTTTCACACCATTCAAACTCTGGACAGAGCCAGGAAATGAAGAAGTAAAAAAATTGATCAAAGTTTACTGGCTTACTGATTTCAGAAAAGGGAAACATTCACATCAGTCTTTACCAAGTCCAAGTAATTCACCGCATCCTAAGCAGACTCCTCTTTGCTGTAGAGCCCTGAGTATGGGCTCAGGAACGTTTGGAAAGGAGAAAAGTTAAATGATAACTGTTGTCAACTCCAGACAACAGCAGAAGAAAGGAAAGCCTTGTAACAGGTCTGTCCTGGGAGGAAGACACGCAGAGCAAAGCGCTGTCTTCAGCTGTGCCCTTCACCCTACAGTATTGCAGTGATTTCGGGGTAAGCTGTTTCTGTGATCTTACACCTTACAAAAACCTGTCTCCTTTTGTCCATGGGGGAACATGGCACGGCAGCCACCAGCACTGCAGTAAGTGGAAACCCCTGGGCATGCACAGGAGAGAGCTCGAGGCCTTTGAAAGGTCTTTGCTTTATAAAGTTGTGGCTCCTGCGTTCTGCCTTGCAATCCTGTCTGCTGGCGTAAGTAATCATAATGCTTCAGCTGAAGATCTACACTATAAAAGTCTGCAATGCAAGCTACTGAATACATATGTTTATCTGTAAATGTCCCTATTTAGATGCAGAAACTCTATTTCTAACTTTATATATACTGTGTATTTTCTGTAACATCTATAAGCCGTTAAAACCTGTGTTCATGAAAAATAGAGCTTGTGAATGTCCTTGGTTTCCCGGAGCTGTTAGTCTCTCCTACTAAACAAAATGTTTCTTCTAACACCCCAAATAATTCAGGGCAGAATAAATCTCAGAACACTTTGTCACTAAAGACTGTTGCTGGACACTGTGAAGCGGGTACTTAGGGACATCATATAGTAAGACTGTTCCCTAGACCAGTAATGCTATTTGAAATGAGCAAAATAGAAGAAGAAAAGTAGGAACTGGTTATCAGGCTCTCTGCCTGCTTTGTAATTCATATTTTAGATTAAGAGGAAACTGATTGCAACTCCAGCAGCTTGTTTCAAACGTGAGCAGGAGCTGCTGTGATACTCCGTCATGGACTGCTCCTGGAATGGTTTGTGGACTGAGCGCAGGCACAGATCAAGGAATCATGGAATCACGGAATTTTCAGAGTTGGAAGGGACCTCTAGAGATCATCTAGTCCAACTCCCCTGCTGACGCAGGAATGCATAGAGCACATTACTCAGGACTGCATCCAGGCGGGTCTTGAAAATCTCCAGAGAAGGGGACTCCACAACCTCCCTGGGCAGCCTGTGCCAGTGCTCTGTCACCCTCACCGTAAAGAAGTTTTTTCTTAGGTTTGAATGGAACTTCCTGTGTTCCAGCCTGTGCCCGTTGCCCCTCGTCCTGTCACTGGGAACCACTGAAAAGAGTCTGCCTCCATCCGCCTTCAACCCACCCTTTAGCTACTTATAAGCAAGAGTAAGGTCTCCCCTCAGCCTTCTCTTCTCCAGGCTAAAGAGTCCCAGCTCTCTCAGCCTTTCCTCATAAGGGAGGTGCTCCAAACCCCCAGTCATCTTTGTTGCCCTACACTGGACTCTCTCCAGTAGTTCCCTGTCCCGCTTGAGCTGGGGAGCCCAGAACTGGACACAGTATTCCCGTTGTGGCTGATGTATTCCAGATGCTTTGCCATTGCCACTTGGATGTAATCGTGGCTTCTTCTCTCCACCATAACACAGCTCTGCTTCTTATATTTTTATTGGCTTTTGATGATTTTGCTTTAGATTGCCAAACTAGCTGTATTGAAACCAATTTTTAAATAGCCCATCTACATATTTGGATGTGCGGTTTTGGTTTTATTTTTTTCTGATACTCAGTTAGAAAATCTCTTTGAGTGTAAAATGAGATTAAAATCTTCACTTCTGCTTATTTTCACGCTTGGTATTTAGCAGCCTGAGAGAGAGTTGTTTTGTTCTGGTTTTTCATTTTTCCAGGTGTTTGGAAGCAATCTGCCAGACACAGCACGACCTGCCAGCCAGCGCAATGTGCACCTTCAACACCAGCCCATTCATTAGAGAAAAGTGTCTGAACTCACTAAGCAACCGCTGGCTGGGGGCTGAGGATGAAAAGAGGACATGGCATCCTAACGCCATAAGGAGGGTAGCCGCCTAAAGGCAGGAAGCATTTGCACGCTGCACCGGCTAGCTGTCTTTCACCATACAGTGGCTCCAAAGCACCATGAGGTTTGAAAGGATGCCAGCTCTCTTCCTAAGGACCAAATCTTATACTCCATCAAAATCCTACCAAAGGCCTTGGGTGTGAAGGCACAGCAGACAGGGAAGGTGAGTACTGAACATCCGGCTGCCCAAGAGGCAGAAGCCACAGCAGGTAACTGAGAAAAAAGATCAACCTGTTGGGCAACGACCATTCTCCTGCTTCTGAAGGTGACAACTTGTGGAGATTCTACCCCTTGGACTCTGAGCAAGAGCTAAAAACATGCTATTGGGTTGTGATTACAGCTCTGGAAGGCTAAATTCAGCCATACCGGATCAGTGTAACTGGAAATATCTTTGGATTTTATTCACATCAGCTAGTATCACAAAACAAATTGTTACTCCTCTGGCTCAGCTCGGTGCAAACAGAGCAGAACATTTGGAAACCTCTAAAGGTAATCAGAAAATAACAGGAGAATAAAAACCATTTCTCAAATTGATTGTACAATAAAGTTTTATTGTTAAAAGAAAAAAACCCTAAACCAACAGGGTTCCCAGATTCAATTGCTGTTATATTTTAAACTGAGTACTGGTGAACTGATTCTTACACTCCAAAACTTCAAAACTTCTTGAATTAGTTTAGCACAGTCTGAAGGAATCGGCTTTTTCATAACTCAAGGCACAGCACCGAAACGCAGTCCGCAACCTGACGTCCAGACAGGGTTATTCTGCGGATTAATCAGGACACCTGATTCCTAGAGATTTTGTGCACACTGTCCGAGCACCTGATTACAGCAGTGCTATAAATGGATAAGACTATCCGTCATGTAGCTTTCCAGACAGTACATGATGTATTCTACCTCAGGAAAATTAGCGTGCTTATTATTTGTCAGCTCATATTCCAGTTGCTTGCAGAAGTGACCTCCATGCTCTGGAATTATTTGAAAAGTTTGTCGTATTCAAAAAGCGTCTTGTTTTACTATCATGGTGAAATTCAAGCATATGACCATATTATTCTCAGAATCATCAGAGAATCCTTGTAAAATAATGTTATAGAAGCCCTGAAAGCAAGCAAGAAAAAAAGAAAAGAAAATTAGTGTATAATGCTGCCCGCTTTTGTCCAAGCAGCTACTTGGAATCATTCTGGTTATTTCTGTTAAGATGTAAAAAGAAAGATTCCCATGGTTATCATGGGTATATTCAGATATATGTGTACACAAAAAAATATTGTTCAACTTTCTTCTCATGACTGGGGTACTAAGGAACAGCAGCAGGCTGTGGTCCAGCTTGCCCTTGTCAGGATCCTCTCTCAAACCTGATCCCCCTTCCAGAGCCCTTCTCTTGAGTAACATTTCTGACTCCACAAGCAGGAATTACCCAGGCTGATACCCCAGGCTGTGTTCTGCAGCAATGCGCTGCTTTTTGTCCCTGCTGTGAGATGGTAACCTTATTAGCCCTCATAGCTTACATCTAGCAAGGACTCAGCCCTATCAACACTTCCATTTTCTGCTTCCTGCCCTCTTTTTGCCCCAATACCCATATGCAGACCATAGGTAGCTGCAACAACAGCCTCTGTGTTTTACAGTCAGTCCTAAGGAAATCTTCCAGGCTACACGCCACACAGCTTCTGACCAGTCTTGTAACAGCACTGGACAGTCCTGGGTTTAGCTGTTGTCTACCCACCTTCACACTCGCACATAGACAGTCTTTTGTAGGCACCAGGACAAACAATAGGTTGGTGGCCCTTATTGAACCCAGGTCTTACCCTACCTTCTTGGACACCTGTTGCCTTCCTCTTCTGATACGGCAAACTGGGGATGAGCACTTGAGAGCTGAAGGGCTCTTAGGACTGAAGACTGGGAGGCTTGCAAGAGTTTCCAGTTTACTTTAAAGGCCATGATTAGGGCTGGTTCCTGGTCTGGCAGAGTCCTATCAGGAAGTGTCACGTTTGCCACAAGCACCTCATCTATATGAGGAGTGCTTATGGCAGAGGAGATTCCTGTCTACTACTAGCTCTGGCGCTAGAAGAGCTGCTGGGCTGGAGTTCAACACTGTTAGAGGCCCATGAGCTTTGAGTTAAGGGGAGGCTGGAGATTTTGTGTCAATAGGAGCTCCTTAGTGCCATTTGTGGGGACTAATAGGGATAGTAAGGCTAACGTTAGGGTCTTGGGAAGGCTCAAGTGGCTCATGAGGCAGGTGTTGGATGAGAGTGGGCTAACCTGAGGACTGGTGCTGCTTTGCTTTTACTTTTGGATATCGTTATCTTCAAATCTTTGAAAAGGGTTTCAGAGAGGAACAGGCCAGCATGTGATGAGAATGTAAAATAAAGAACGGAATGGGCAGAAAGAATATGGATGGATTTACTCAAACAGGTAAAAGGAAACACAATAATTTATCAAACAAAATAGAATGATTAAGGTGACATTAACTAATACTTTTGGGCTTTTATTTTATACGATAAAGGAGGAATAATAGAGCAATAATAACCTGAGGACATTTAGCATTTCAGAGATGCTACCATTCCAGAGTTATCATTCCAAACATGAGAAAGTTTTCTGACATTTCCTTTTGCTGTTTTCTACAGTTTCAGTGAACGTCTCTTTACAGAAAATATATACAAGTAAGTATGTTATTTTACTGCTGTTATTTTTTTATATAAAATACTGAAAAGTACCTTTGGAAATGTTATTCTTGCACCTTTAATGTCAAATTCTGTTGCAATTGTTTCTGTAAAACAGAGATAATTATAATATAAATGGTTACTTAATCATAAAGCCATCAATTAAACTTCACAAGTAACTTCAAAGCAATATGGCATGTCTCTCAGCAGCACCGCCAATGCCACTCACTCTTTCAGTGATAAAGCCCTCACCTGTTTCTCCTCCCAGAGCTCTGCCTATTTGTCTAAACCAGATGTTAGAAAATAGAAATTAACCACAATGCTCCTGCAACATCTCCTACAGACTCATCCTACTGTGATAACTCCAATAATTTAACTTGTAATAGTAGTTCAGCTGAATGACAGCTGAAGAGAGCTGATACTCATTTTTAAAGAAAGGAAAACATGGATGGCGTATTTTGATGTCCCTCCTGGTCTTTTTGGCTTTTAGTCTGACATCCAGCCTGAATTCTCTGGATCTGAGTGTGTGTCATGTTAACGTTGGTTAGCCCCCACAACAGGATTGACTGTTCTCTAATTAAAAAAGCATTATTCATGGGTGTAGAGAGTCTCTTTAAAAACCCATCCAGACACTTATGCAAATAAACTGTGTTCTAGAAATTAGTAGTGCCTGTAGCTTGTCTCAAGTTTTGTGTGCAGTCCAGTCAAATGTAGTCTTTTCATGTCATTTTAGAGATGTTGACAATAAAAATGTCATAATGAGATGAAGGATATTAGTAATCCTAATTTATAGAGATGGAAACTACAGTACATGGATGTTAAAGTGTAGCATTTGGAAATTCTCTGTTTTAGTGGGGTTCTGGCACTGGAGAGCTGCCTGTTCTGAAGTCTGCCGCCTGCCAAGCAAGGTGAATCAGTCTAGGTCATGGAGAGAAAAACCTGTCTGCGTGGTTTATCAATTAGTATTTTCAGAAATCTGCTTAGTCGTGAAAAAGGGCTGGCAGGATATGGCCCTGTTGTGGAGGGAACCTGCCAAGCAAGTGAAAAACACCGTGTATTTTCCACACCAACCTCCTTTCAGCGTTGCGCACACTGAGTATTCGTCGTCAGTTCCGCTGCAGAGGATTTCTTTCCAGTGCAACGCTTTAGCTCCTTCGTACAAAACGTTGAAGACAACCTTCAAAAAGGTGATGTCGCTTCCTAGTTAAGACATTGCAAGTAAGAAGATGGTAGCTGGTGGGGAGGAAAAACATACATGCAGATGCACTATTTTGATAAAACCTAATTTTCTCTGAAACACAATATTTTTTAAAGACTCCCCCCCAAAACTAACAAAAATACATGTCTTGAAAACTGTTACTTCCAGAAAAACCAAAAGCTGTTTTTCAACAAAAAACAACAGTCTTAAAAAATATTTGAGTGAACAATTTCAAAATCTGTTTTAACTTCTTCAGCAAAGATAACAGAGTTCGCTCAGCTCCACAGCTAATCCCGATAAATACTCAGACGAGGACTCTGTAGTTTTAAGCAGGTATTGCAAACAAACTGTCCTGAATGCTGGTAGCCACCATAAAGCTCTTTCTAGGGAAGCAAACTTAATCTAGCTCCAGAGTTTTTACTCAGAAAGTGAAGTTTATGATACAGCCATTTCATAAGTAACTCAGCTTGCCAGCTTAAAGCTGGGTTTAAAGATTAAAGTTGGGTTTGTGTATACTATCCAGTCCCATCTCCAGCTTCTGGAACATGCATATTCTTAGTAGAAGTCCTGCTGTACTCAGATAGCTTAATGATATTCTCTCTCCTTAAAAAGACTTGGATCTTCTTCAGGCCAGAAGATCTTGTGTGCTGCAAATCGTGTCTGCTTCTTCCAGACAAATGCACGTGCACCTAAATCATCTCAGATTTCACAGAATCATAGAATCACAGGGGTTGGAAGGGACCTCTAGACATCATCTCGTCCAACACCCCTGCCACAGCAGGGTCACCTACAGCAGGTTGCACAGGATGGCGTTCAGGCAGATTTTGAATGTCTCCAGAGTCGGAGACTCCACCACCTCTCTGGGCAGCCTGTTCCAGTGCTCTGCCACCCTCAAAGTCAAGAAGGTCCTCCTCATGCTCAGATGGAACTTCCTACATTCAAGTTTGTGCCCATTACCTCTTGTCCTATCACTGGGCACCACCACAAAAAGACTGGTCCCATCCTTGCGGCACCCTCCCTTTAAGTATTTGTAAGCATTGACGAGATCCCCTCTCAGTCTTCTCCAGACTAAAAAGACCCAAGTCCCTCAGCCTTTCCTCATAAGAAACATGTTCCAGCCCCCTAATCATCTTTGTAGCCCTCTGCTGTACCCTCTTCAGCAGTTCCCTGTCCTTCTTGAACCGGGAAGCCCAGAACTGGACACAGTACTCCAGGTGTGGCCTCACCAGGGCAGAGTAGAGGGGGAGGATAACCTCCCGCAACCTGCTTGCCACACACCTCTTTATGCACCCCAGGATGTCATTGGCCTTCTTGGCCACAAGGGCACATTGCTGGCTCATGATCATCCTGTTGTCCACCAGGACAGGGTCCCAGGTCCCTTTCCACAGAGTTGCTTTCCAGCAGGTCAGCCCCTAACCTGGACTGGTGCATGGGGTTATTCCTCCCCAAGTGCAGTACCTTACACTTGCCCTTGTTGAACTTCATGAGGTTTCTCTCTGACCAGTTCTCCAGCCTGTCCAGGTCACGCTGAATGGCAGCACAGCCTTCCGGTGTGTCAGCCACCCCTCCCAGTTTTCTGTCATCAGCAAACCTGCTGATGGTACAGTCTATCCCTTCATCCAGAACACTGATGAATATGTTGAACAGGACTGGACCCAGTACTGACCCCTGGGGAACACCACTTGACACAGTCCTCCAACTAGACTCTGTGCCACTAATCACAACCCTCTGAGCTCTATCTGCCAGCCAGTTTTCAATCCACCCACTGGCCATTCATCCAACCCACACTTCCTAAGCTTGCCTATGAGGATGCTGTGGGAGACAGTGTCAAAAGTCTTGCTGAAGTCAAGGTAGACAACATCCACCACTCTCCCCTCATCTATTCATCCAGTCACGCCATCGTAGAAGGCTATCAGATTAGTCAGACATGACTTCCCCTTGGTGAATCCATGTTGGCTACTTCTGATAACCTTCTGTTCCTCCAGATGCTTTGAGACGACGCCCAGAACGAGCTGTTCCATCATCTTTCGAGGGATGGAGGTGAGGCTGACTGGCCTGTAGTTTCCCGGGTCTTCCTTCTTGCCCTTTTTGAAGACTGGAGTGACATTGGCTTTCCTCCAGTCTTCAGGCACCTCGCCTGTTCTCCAGGACCTTTCAAAGATGGTGGAGAGCAGTCCAGCAATGACTTCTGCCAGCTCCCTCAGCACTTCCAGGTGCATCCCATCAGGACCCATGGACTTGTGGATATCCAGTTTACTTAACTGGTCTCTAACTTGATCCTCCTCAACCAAGGGAAAGTTCTCCTTCCTCCAGACTTTCTCTGTTACCTGTAAAGTCTGGGACTCCTGAGGGCTGGCCTGAGCAGTAAAGACTGAAGCAAAGAAGGCATTCAGTAATTCCTCCTTCTCTGCATCATCTGTGACCATGGTCCCTGTCTCATTCAATAGCGGGCCCACATTTTCTCTAGTTTTCCTTTTGCCTCCGATGCACTTGAAGAAACTCTTCCTGTTGACCTTGACATCCCTTGCCAGATTTCATTCCAAGGAGGCCTTGGCTTTCCTCGTTTCATCCCTGTATACTCTGGCAGCATTCTTGTAATCTTCCCAAGTGGTCAGGCCCTTCTTCCACTTACTGTAAACTTCCTTCTTCCACTTGAGCTTTTTCAGAAGCTCCCTGCTTAGCCATGCATGTTTCCTGCTTCCCTTGCCTGATTTCTTGCTCTTCGGGATGCACCGATCCTGAGCTTGGAGGAAGTGATACTTGAATATCAACCAGCTCTCTTGAGCCCCCCTACCCTCTAGAGCCCTAACCCATGGGATTTCTCCAAGCAGTTTCTTGAAGAGATCAAAGTTAGCCCTCCTGAAGTCCAAGGTTGCAACCCTACTTGTCGTTTTATGCCTACTACACATAATCTTGAACTTGATCTTCTCATGATTACTACAGCTGAGTCTGCCCCCAACCTTGATGTCCTCCACCAGTCCCTCTTTGTTGGTCAGTACTAGGTCCAGTAGTACACCTCTCCTTGTTGGCTCCTCTACCACCTGAGTCAAATGGTTATCATCAATACACTGGAGGAACCTCCTGGACTGTACATGCCTGGCTGTGTAGCCTTCCCAGCAGGTATCAGGGTGATTGAAGTCCCCCATGAGAACCAAGGCCTGTGATTGTGAGGCGGCTCTCAGCTGCCTGTAGAAGGCCTCATCAACTTCTGTATCCTGATCAGGTGGCCTGTAATAAACCCCCACAACAGTGTCTCTCATGTTAGCCTGCCCCTTAATCCTTACCTATAAGCTCTTGACTCTTTTCATCTGCCCCCAGGAACAGCTCAATGCATTCCAGGTGCTCTCTCACATGAAGAGCAACTCCACCACCTTGCCTTGCTGGCCTATCTTCCCTAAAGAGGAGATAGCTATCCACGACAGTGTTCCAGTCATGTGAGCTATCCCACCATGTCTCAGTAATTGCGATGAGATCATGGCCCTGCGACCGCACACAGATCTCCAGTTCTTCCTGTTTGTTCCCCATGCTGCATGCATTGGTGTATAAGCATTTCAGAGAGGCAGATGAACGTGTAGTTTTTGCCCTTGAAGGGGGTGGTAGGCCTTCTGATTCTCAAAAATACTAGCATTTGCATGTACAGTGCCTGTTAGCGTGCAGAGATCTGGTAACTGCTCCAACAAGTAAAACTCAAACACGCTTATTTCCACAAATCATCATTTCTGTCCATCACTGTAGTTTATCTATTCAATTTTTAATCACAGAAACTGATCTCCTAAATCATTTGGCATTTAGGATGAAGTGTCAGCTTTTTGCATTTGCAGAATATAATTGTCTAGTCAAGAGGGACTCACTTGGAATCCAGGTAAGAGTAGCCTTCCAGACAGGTTTGTTCACGATGCTGCAAGGTGTCAGATTAAACATGAAAGCGTGAGCTGTAGAATCTACAGGAAAAAAGTATTTCATATTGCCAGTGTGAACAGGCTTCTCCAGGAAAATAATAAAAATGTACATATATACATACCCACAATAAACACATACACATTTTAAAATGTATTTAATATAAGGTATATACTATAAAATTGTCTAATATAAATATCCATATTAAATATTAAATATGTATTTTAAACAGATTTTTAATTATTTACATGCTTAGGGGGCAAAAATAATATCACAATTCCTCAAGTAGCAAGAAAAGACAATTATTTGCTTGATGATATTTTGCACGCAAAACTCAGAAGCAAAAGTAGCTTTATTTCTCTTTTGAAGGTACACAAACTTTTTATTAGCATTAAGCCAGCATGGTCCTCTGCTGAAAATATCCCCACTTATGCTAACCATGGAATCTATCTAAACTTGCTGACAACAGCTAAAAATGTTTTTAATGTACCAGCATATTTTCCAGGATAATGTAAACAAGCCTTTGAGTAGATTTGCTTTGTAAGTGACCCAACCCACCTGGCATTGTACAATGCACCGTGTCAGATGCAGTGTGATAAAGCATCATACAACCTGCATCTAATCAAATTTAGAGCCCGTTAGCTGACATATTAATTTTTAAAAAACTAATCCTTTGGAAGGATTTCCAGTTGGTATTTTTATTTTTTTTTTTTTTTTACTTTTATTTCTGGAAAGAAGTCTATTCAACTTAGCTTGCTTCTGCCCTCCCTAGTGTGCTGATGCTGGAGAGGTGCCCTGCTTGCCGGGGCCCTGGGGGCAGGCTGGGGCGTGGGGCTGGTCCCCATGCTAATCCAGCGGGAGCAAACCGGATGGCAGGGTGACTTACAGTGAGGCGTTCTGCCTTGTGTTTCGGGGATTAAAGCAAGGGGCGTGCAAAGGGAAACCGGCTGGCTGTTGGTAACCGGCAGTCAGCTTCTCATCTCGGATGCAATTACGCATGGGAAATTGCGACAGAAAAAAGGGCAAACAAAACTCACCATGGTCTCCGCGGTTTGGCTTGCAAGCTCAAGTACCACCACTTTTAGCCTTGTCAAATTTTTAACATGAGTATTAATGTAAAGCAAAGTACCCAAAATAAACATCCCCTCCTGTGCCTCAGTCTATATAGCTATTTTACAGGTGATATACACTAGTAATGCACACAGATTTTCAAAAGACATGGGCCTTTCCTTGTGAAATATCTCCTCAAAAGCCCACCTTCTGGCCACTGAGTCTGTATGGGCACACTGAGCCTGCTCAACATGGACACCAGGGAGGTGCCGAGTTCTTGCAGAATGGACCAAAAAACTCAGTGGACTACACAGATTCAGTGGCCTACAACACAGACACAGCAAGAAGGGACACGCTACGTATGCCTGACTGAGCCTCCAGCCTGGCAGAATGTCACATTCCTTCTTTTTTTCCATATACTTAAAGCTTTTCCTTGTAATATATTGGTTAAATCAATGTGGATCATTTATACAATACAGCCCTTGCAAAACAAGTTTAAATCCCTTATCTTCTAATAGTTCCTGAATCAAACCATGCCTGCTTTATTTGGGAGTAAACTTCTGTCTTAGCTGCTGCAACCAGCGTTGCGGTAATATTTACACCTATGCAGTATAATTCTTATAACAGGGTAATTAATAACAGAAATACACTCCAGCTGAACTTCTTTTTACCTTTCTGTATTCATCAAAGAAACAAATTTGAAAGGAAGATCACATTTTCTCAGACTACAGTAATTATTGTGGTAACACCAGTAAGAAAAGAATAAGCTATTTTTTACTTACCACAAAAAGTATATGACATTTCTAGATCTGACGATGTACAAAGAAGTTCACTGATTCCAGGGGTGAATAAAATGAAAAAAAAAAGTCCAAACATGGTTCCTTTTTCAGCTTAGTATTTGACGGAATAAAACTTTGTTTTGGGGAAAGAGGAACAAAAATTCAGCACAGTCATCCTCAGTCACATGTCTTCAGGGAATATTCAGTTATTTTGTTAAATTCTGTGCAATCTTAATCCTACTGCAGCACTATCAGTTATCATCACAATAAATTTTGTGAAGAAAAAGAATTTCTGCCTTTGTTGCTACATTTTCCCCAGACAACAGCGCTCAAGCCACGAGTGAAGAATGAAAGAGAAAACTGTGTGAAATGGGGAAGTGAGAAGTAAAATTATGATTACCAGAAGCACGTAAAGGGCAAGTTTAGTTGACTCATCAGATGTAACATCTGTTAAGGCATAATTTCAAACACTCACAGAGTTTCCTGTATATAATAAAGAAGGGAAGAATCCACAAATGATGAAAAACAAGTCCATTCTTATTGATATGGCAGTCAATAAGCCCACTCTTTTATTGATATGGTAGTCAATAACTCACGCAAGGTTTCAGAATGAATCTCTTAAAAAGCTCACCACACTTTAAGAACACGCCGGCACTCCAGAGGAGTGTAATGAGATGATGTATTTCCAAACGGAGGTAAGCATGGGAGCTGCATGCAACCATCTGATATGTTACTGAGTAGAACCACTGATGTCCTGCACTACCTCAGCTGTCATCTTCAAAGCTGTATCTGTCCAGGGAAGTGGTGGAATCGCCATCCCTGGAGGCATTTAAAAGACGGGTAGATGTGGTGCTTAGGGACGTGGTTTAGTGGTGGTTTTGGCAGTGTTAGGTGGATAGTTGGACTCGACGATCTTACAGGTCCCTTCCAACCTAGGAGAGTCTACGATTCTATCACAGTTATACTTCTTAGTGAAAACAATCTTAAAAAATCCATAAAATTATAACTGATATGTCCCAAGTCCCCCACTTGGCCTCCTTCTGTGGCTTTGTCCCGTGCTCTTTCCCAAAGTCTCTGCTGGAGAAGCTGCGCTGCACGATCTGCCCTGGAGCACAGAGCCCCACCCCTGACTGGTGTGCCGCTGCAGTGTACAGGCATGGGTCCTGGCGGACACCAAACATGAGACAGTTAACAGCAAAAGCTGTCAAATTTTGAGTGAAATGTTTCTATAAGAACACAGAATCTACCTGTCACAACTGGAGATAGGCCAGGAGCCCGATTTCAACCTGGGATGTTGAAAACAGTCCAGGTTGCAGATTTTGGTATTCAAATTTGAAACACTAAAACAAAAACTCTTAAAGCACTTTTGGTATTGGATACCCTCTCTTATTTCTGGCTGTTAGTGCAATACACAAAGAATAGCATATTTTTCCTGTAGCTGCTATATTGGTTCTGTGGACTAAACTGGGTCCGCTTTTACTGCACAAACCCAGCAATATTGCTAGTTCCAACTACAGAAACAGATCAAAAGAATCTAATACCTCATTCAAGACAGCACAATCACCATCCAACTGACAGAAAACACAATTACGTTTTTTTCTGAATATCATAAAATATGGAAACCTGCTGAATTTATGGAAGAATGACTTACAGAACTCAAATTATTTTCTCATCAGTTACCTTCTTGATTCATATGTACGTAGGGAGGCTGCTCTTAGATCAGAAATTGTATTTGTTATGAAAAAGAAGCAGTATACAAAATAGACAGGTATTTGGTTTTGTGCTAAGCAGGAAACTCAATAAAAATTATTTACAACAAATATAACCTAATTAGTTGTTCTAACTGTCCCCACTCCCCATCACAGTGTCTAAAAGCTTTTATTCTCACCAATTCTGTGTACACCAGGGTAATATTTTACATATTTTAAAGATAAATTAGCAAAAGATTAAGAAATTTGTTTTCAGAAGTCCAAACACAGAATTTAGGAACAGTGACACGCACAGAAATGTGACATTGTACCCCGAAGAAGAGTGAGTGAGGATTCTATTAAAACTACCTAAAAGTATCAAGTAATGATTTGACGCATGTAATAATTCACAAAATAAGATAAAAATTTGAAAATTTAATATGGCTACAGATTTCTCTTCAGTATTTCCAAATCTTTCTACAGACCACAAGAAGAGTCGCACTGGCCTGACAGAATTCAATCATGGAATGACAGCATTTTCAGAGTTGGAAGGGACCTCTAGAGATCACCTAGTCCAACTCCCCTGCTGACGCAGGAATGCCTAGAGCACATTACTCAGGACTGCATCCAGGCAGGTCTTGAAAATCTCCAGAGAAGGGGACTCCACAGCCTCCCTGAGCAGCCTGTGCCAGCGCTCTGTCACCCTCACCGTAAAGAAGTTTTTTCTTAGGTTTGAATGGAACTTCCTGTGTTCCAGCCTGTGCCCGTTGCCCCTCGTCCTGTCACTGGGAACCACTGAAAAGAGTCTGCCTCCATCCGCCTTCAACCCACCCTTTAGATACTTATAAGCAAGAGTAAGGTCTCCCCTCAGCCTTCTCTTCTCCAGGCTAAAGAGTCCCAGCTCTCTCAGCCTTTCCTCATAAGGGAGGTGCTCCAAACCCCCAGTCATCTTTGTTGCCCTACGCTGGACTCTCTCCAGTAGTTCCCTGTCCCGCTTGAGCTGGGGAGCCCAGAACTGGACACAGTATTCCAGTCGTGGCCTCACCAGTGCCGAGTAGAGGGGGAGAATGACCTCCCTCAACCTACTGGCCACACTCTTCCCTGTGCAGCCCAGGATTCTGTTGGCCTTCCTGGCGACAAGGGCACATTGCTGGCTCATGGATAATTTACTATCTGCCAGGACCCCCAGATCCTTCTCCTCAGAACTGTTTTCCAGCAGGTCCACCCCTAGCCTATATTGGTGCCCAGCATTCTTCCTTCCCAGGTGCAGGACCCTACACTTGCTCTTGTTGAACCTCGTTAGATTCTTCTCTGCCCAGCACTCCAGCCTGTCCAGGTCATGCTGGATGGCAGCACAGCCCTCTGGAGTGTCAGCCACCCCTCCCAGTTTGGTATCATCAGCGAACTTGCTGAGCTCTGTCCCCTCATCCAGGTCATAAGACTGAAAGAAACTTCTAGACTGAAAGAAACTTCTAGAAACTTCAAGACTGAAAGAAACTTCTAACAGTTGGCTTTTAAGTGGGAATTTAAAATTATACAACTAACCTGACAGATCTCCAGAGTATATACATGGCACACAGATTTTTGCTGTTGTTTAAAAGGATGCTATAAAACATACAAACCCTTTGTAATCACAGCAATAATACAGTTCTGTTTCAAAATGGCCAAATTTTGCTTCGTAAAATATGTAATGAAATTGAAATAGATTGGGAAGGCTGTAGTAGTTGGAAAAAGAAATGGAGTAATGAGACAGCCGCTAAGGGGTGATGAAGCAGCTCCTGAAAAAGAGCTACTTGGTGCATGTACAGTCAAAAAAAAGGTTCCTTTCAACCACAAAGCCATGGCCACTGGTGTGGAGTGAGCCTAATCAGCGAGAAGCCAAGCCAGGCTCCCTTCTGAGTCTTCTGCCAGTCCGAGACATTCAGCAAAATCACAGGTCAGTTTGAAGTAGGCGTGAGACAGCGCTGACTGTACCCTATTGACATGTACCCTTACCCTGTGCGGCCAGACTTGTCCTTGCTTCGCTGCACAGTGTGTTGGGTGGCTGATGCACTCATGGGCAGACTGGAAAGGGCGCTGCAGATTTACAAGGTTTTATATAAAAGCTCTTTTAACATCAACAAGCTTTCTGCTGAACTCTGCGTCTTTCTAGACCTGGTTCAAGAACAGGTGGGTTTTTTCAGACACTTGCTGCTGTAAATGATATAGATGAGGAATGAGTCCCCCCTGGTGGCTTAGACAGACAGACACATGGGGAAACCTCTATCATCTCCTGTTCCTTATTGCAAGTTTACTGCACAAGTCAGGACTATTCCAATGCTTTAAAAAACCAGCATAATTAGGTTCATTTAAAAATGTATCTGGCTGGCTAATGGGAAAATGGGAACAGTAAGTTCTACTGGTATCAGGGCTAAGATACCACTTATGAACACGACTATGAAGTCTACAACCTTGACCATTATGTCTGGTCAAATTGTCCTTAAATCAAAATAACCTCAACAATTTTAAAATCTTTTCAGCAAATTCAGTTTTAGATGCTTGTGGCTTTTGATGCCCATATCGATGCCATTCATAGAACTGACCTCTTGTGATGCTCACTGAAGGCCCAAACCAGTGCGTTACGGATGAGAGGAGTCTGCTCTGTCCTGTTGTAATTAGTATGAAGGGCACTGGAGAGGAAGGCCATAGACTTCTATATATTTTATTTTTACTAAATTCTCTTTGTTTACTATAGTCTTTTTCTTATATGCTCTGATCCAGAAAGAAGATGAAAAGGAGAGAAAGAAAAGTGGAAAGAGCTACATAACAGTATTACGTCACTACAGTTTTGTTGCAATTTACTTCATTTATTTTGAAATCCTTTGCAACTACGTTCAGTAGCGACCAACTCTCATATCCAATTAAAAGTACAAAAAAAAATCCAAGTCTAGAAAATTTAGGACTTTGTACTGATGACTTTTCATTTTGTCTGCATCCAAGATGGTGAAAGTAGAAGTTTAATTCCAAGCCTCCTCACTGATTTGTGATTCAAAACCTTAAACTAATTTATGATATTTTTTATCTTCTTTCTCAATACATCTAAAAAGTGCTTAACTTGCTTGTGATTGCTTTTCAAAATAATCACTTTGTATTTGGACTGTTGGCTGCAGATGAGTACTTTGACCAGATAAGCGCTTCTAAGTCACTGAAATCTCCCTCAGGAAAGATTTATAATATACATTATCATAATACCCCATCACAGAAAAATAAATAACAGTATACCAGTACAGCAGAGGAAAGTACTGTTTCAAAGTGTTAGTCAGCCAGAACTAAAAATTATATCCTAGTTCTTGGCATGTACCAGAACCTCACATTAATGGAAAGCTCTTTTAAGACGTTAAACACATTCATTCAATAAAGAAAGAGGCAAGAATAATTTAATTTTCCTTGCAGGACCATTTGTGACAGTTTTTGAAGCAAGTCTTTTTGCAGCTGGAAGCAGACATGTTTATTACTTCTGATCCTGGCTTTAGGGCTGCTGCTGAAGACACTCCAATATAAAGGGGCTATACGTAAGGCATAAGGCATGTATTCACGAAACAAAAACATAGTTGGCAATGAACATAAAAAATAGAAAATTGTAGCAATTCATGAGTAAATCTCTCTTCTCAAATCCTCTCATCCTATCTTTGACAATGTTCATAGTGGAAGTAGAAAGTGAAGCCCAGGGATACTAAAAAGAGGTAGAGGATTCAGCTCTGCCAGATGCAGCTGATGAAGTACCCGAGGGTGCCAGGGGAGTCCCACCCAAGCACAGTGCACCAGCACATATCCAGTGGTGAGTTGGTAGCATTTGAGTAAGAAAGCAAGTATTTGTGGAAAGAAAGAAAAAGTGTTGTGCATTACTCTTAACGCATTTTCTAAATGCTGTATGCACTTTGGCTTAGTGGTTTGATTTGAATATAACACATTAAACCATTGGAGGCTATTAAAGTGAAGCAAATACACACCAGGCGGTATCCTGTGGAAACAATTATGTTGGAAATAACTCTGTCTGTTGCCAGTAGGCTTATAGTTTATTCTTTCTGAGCCAAGTTTAAGATTAAAGCTCATAGTTATACTCTAAAGTATACATTAAACCATTAAAGTTGTCAAGACAAAGAGAAAGCAGAGGGTGAAGGGAGAGGAAGGGGCTGTGTCCTACCTGAGGCTGACAGAAAGCACACCACAGCAACACTGTCCACCCTGGTATTCCAGAAATGGAGACAGCTGGACATGTTTTGCCGTCATTTGCTCTTGTTCTCTCTTCTTCCCTACTTAAAATAGCTGCTTGCTGAGGTCTGTATAGCTGTGGGATAATCTTATTATAGTGGATCCAACTCCTAGCTAGCACACTTGTCCCATTTCTCAGGGGGGTGCAGCAGGCTGTGTTGCATGTGGGGACATGAAGAAATTTGTGGTATGACCACAGACCTCCAGGGCAACCGAATTGCAGCAGCTTACCAAGTTTCCACCTATTAAGTTATACTGAGCAGCTGTAATAATTCACATGTGTGCTCTTAATTTTTACAGCACAAACAGAATTTCATGAAGTTTCCATCACCTAAATTAGGGTCTCACAGTACTGTGCAAAAATCTCCTCAGATTTTCTTCATCTTTGCCAATGTGATGACTTTTATATTTCATAAAGCACACTCCAGTGAAATTAGTTACCTTTTGATTCTAGAGAGTGTGGTTAAGAGTGTGAAGTACCTCAGAGCTTTAAAGGTTTCTCTTTAAAGTATCAAAAGGGGACAATTTTCTCATCAGAATTTTTTACATTTGCAAGAAAAGGCTGAGGGCTGTGGGATAATTTAATTTTAAAAATAACATTAAAGAATGACAAGAAGTATTGTACTTTATAATTAAAACCAGACAGGGACTAATGAATAATATTGTGGGCAAAGCCAAAAACTTGAGAAAAAAGAAGAGGGACGCTAGCAAGAAAATAGCACGTAGTCAAAGACTGAAAAGAAAAATCCGCATCTATCCTGTCTGTTTTCCCAGGAAAAAAAGCAATAATCTATGACCTTCTGTGGAAGCTCTTAAGGCTGGAAAGGGACAGGAAGCCAAAGTCCAGGAAGGAGGCTTGAATCATTTCATACTTTCTGGGTCTTCACACCAGAGTGAATGAAACTGGTACCAGGGTAAGATGCTGGGGACAAGTGCTTGGTTGGTGCTGGAAAGGCTGCAGGAGCTGGCAACCTTCCTAGTAGGTGTAGCCTTGCAAATAAGACAGCTTGTAAGTCACGTATTTTAGAAGACTGGGCTTCTACATCAGTATTTCCTTCAGAATCTCCACGCATATGAACACATTCTCTAGATCTTATAAATGAATTGCTTCTTCCATGGCATAGACAAGTACCCACACCCAAAGAACCATCAGCAACTTCCAGGGGGGAAAGTGTTAGCAGGTAGTAATACTTCTGCAATTAGAACCATTTTTCACCAAGTGTATAAAACTGAAGAAAAAAAAACTAGAAGAAAATAGTAATTTACAAAATTAATAGGATTGTGAAGGATGTGGAGCTAACATAACCGGACTTTGGGAATGACTTGATAACAATCTGTCAATTGAAACCACGATAACAGTACAGTCAATTCTCTTGCAGGATTTTTCAGTAGCAAGAGGGCCTGTTTTGGTTTATGCACATTTCCTAGCTTAGAAAGACACCAAGCATTTTAGAGTTTCCCACCAGGAAATGCACTCGGTGCACTGTAAAACACCTGTATGAAGACAGACTATCCAGAACCCAAAGAAAACCAGAAATGTATCTACAAGTCTTTTTGGATTACATTTCCATGCCTTTATTTTGTTTCTAACATGAAGAATAAGCTACAGTTGTTTGACTACTAGTCTCTACTGCTCTCAACAAGCTCCAGGGATCTAAACTAGTCACATATGTGCAAATACACTCAAATACCGTGTTCAATTTTGGGCCCCTCACTATAAGAAAGACATTGAGGTGCTGGACCACGTTCAGAGAAAGGCAACGAAGCTGGTGAGGGGTCCAGAGAACAAGTCTTATGAGGAGCAGCTGAGGGAACTGGGGATGTTTAGCCTGGAGAAAAGGAGGCTGAGCGGAGACCATATTGCTCTCTACAGCTACCTGAGAGGAGGTTGTAGAGAGGTGGGGGTCGGTCTTTTCTCCCAAGTAACAATAGGACAAGAGGAAATGGCCTCAAGTTGCGCCAGGAGAGGTTTAGATTGGATAACAGGAAAAATTTCTTCACTGAAAGGTTGTCAAGCATTGGAACAGGCTGCCCAGGGAAATGGTTGAGTCACTGTCCCTAGAGGTGTTTAAAAGACATGGAGATGTGGCACTTAGGGACGTGGTTTGGTCCTGGACTGGGCAGTGCTAGGTTAAAGGTTGGACTCGATGATCTTAAGGGTCTTTTCCAGCCTAAATGATTTTATGATTCTAAGTACACGCTATAAGCAAAAACTGCAAAAAAGACAAATCTGAGAATCCTGGGATTATACACAAGGACAGGCAGAGGTGGAAACACTAACAGCGATGTGGGCCAAAGCCATACTTCTTTGGCAATCATAACAAGTATTATGATTTTAGGATTTACAACTTGGTTGTTTCTGAAACTGAGTTTGTCAAGTTAGCAGCAAACGAGATAAAAGCAGGTAAAATATTATGCATATCTAATAAGTTTGGTCTTCCCTTTCTTTAATATAAAAGTACTATTAAAAGAAAGCTATGGAATTACCATTATTTTCAAGTTGCACATTGGAAGTATAAAATACTTTTCTGAGACTAGATCAAGATGAGAATCACCTATCTTCTGGTAGAAATCTGGATTTTTTAATTTTTTCTTTTAAATCACCTATGTGTCAGAAATCCACCTACTAGCTTAACTTGCGTTACACTGCCAGAAGACAAGCAGATAGAAGAAACAGAAGAAGTAATGTTTAACTTCCACAGTTTTTTTGAGAAACTTAGCGCTGGGATGGAAATCTATTACTATTGCTCATTAAATCTGAATCAGCCAAATCTCAAATTTAACAGTGAAAATTTTCTGCAGTCAGAATAAAAGGCTGACGATTTTGGTATTTCTCAAGGGGTGCATAAATAGAATTTTAGGCCCTTTCCTTTACTTTCCCTTGCAAACTATTTCCTGTTCTCCCTGTACTTGGCATTTAAAGAGGAAGTTCACTTTATCCGCAAGCACAAGAAGAGAGTGAACGCATCAGACATGGAAAGAATGGAAAGATTATTTTTAATTAGGTGTAAAACATAATTTCAATAAGGACAAGCAGTACAACCAGGTGATCAGAATTGCTTGTTACTGGCCTTACATCTTCAGTATCATTTATGGACTTTTTTTTATATTATTATTACTTATTAAGTGATAGTGGCTTAATAGGGCTAGATCAGGCTTTTAAAGTTATAGCTGTGCCAATACAAAAGAATTACCCTAAAAATATCTGGATGGGATGATTTGCTTTTTAATTACTTGGCAAGTACATAGCGAGCAGTTTCAACAGTCAGAAAAACATTTAAAACCACTGATGTTTTAATATGACCTACAGTGTCATCCTATGACAGGGAACTGAAACAATAGTCTTGGAAGACATTTAGACTTTTAAATCCATTTTTTCAGCTAGAACTTAGGAAACATCTGTAAAGGTAGTTATAATTATTTTTTCTCTATTTGCAGTACTGAGATGACTTAATTAATAGCAAACATCAGATTTACTTATTGCAAAGAGCACTGCTAATACAAAAGGATTCATTTGAATTTTGCTTTTTTTAATAATTTTTAAACCTCAAAATATTTAGACCGCTCATGATTTGAAAACAAATAGCTGTCAGTTTACGTGACAAACTTCTCCTTGGGCTAAGAACATTTAAATCCAATTCCCACATACTCAGAGTGCAGAGCTAACCAGTCTAGTCACAAGAAGAGATCTAATCCTCTTTTTACTTGCGCTAAAGGTGGCTTGCTTTGCAGTGCTAAAAATCAAGAGGTATGCTTTTTAAAGGCACAAGATCTAAACGGTACTCTGCAGGAGATTCCCTTTTGCTTCCCCACCTGACATAAATGCTGACAGAGTCCATTTTAACCACTAGCTGCTAGTATCTTCTTTAAGTCGGTTCAAATACAGCACGTTTTCAACGGGATATTCACAGAGCAAATCTTATGCTAAGGTGCTTCCCCTCACCCAACAAAAGAGAGGCTTCTTGTTTTCCATCTCTGGAGACAGGGTTCCTTGGAGTGGGACTTTAGCTTAAGAAACCATTTGATAGCCATGAGTAGCTAGAGATTATTGCAACACAACCATTCTCCCTATCTTCTGCAGAGGCCTGCAGGCCTCTAGGAGGCTGTAGCAGGAACTAGCAACAACACCTGCCTGCTTTCAGTAGACTCCACCTGGCAACCAGTGGTCTCACAAAGGGAACTCAAAGCCATCTCCACTCCCTTTATACCAGCAGCAGCACTGATGAAAAAGCCCATCTTTTTGGATTAAATACAACTAATCTTTAAGGCTTAAAAGCTCAACTATGTACTTGACAGGTAATGAGTACTGATGATTTTTTTTCTACGAACGGTTCTTTTTGAAATGGAGATGGTGAGATCGCCACAAAGCCCCCACATTTTACAGTTCTCCTGGACAGCTAACAATAAAAACCAAGCAAGAACATACAAGCACAAGACAGATCTAAGCATTTTTTTTTTTTTTACTACGTTTTGTGTCATCAACTCTGAAGAAACCCTTATATTGTTTAGAAGTTTAAAAAAATGGGTTGGTTTTTTTTTTTTTTATACATTCCAAAATGCATTTGGGGAACTCTAGCTATCTGTTACTTAAGAAACTGTAATAGAATTTTACATTCTTTCACATATATAGCACTACACCATGAATAATGATAGTGACATTCATTTTCTTCAAATTATTTCCTTTCATCAGCTTCCTTCTCCTCCTCCAAGTTAAAATAAAAGGATTTGTCATAGCCCATGAGATGGTTATAATCCTGAGGATTCGGGAAAAGTGTTGGATTAACAAGCATTGATTTCGTTTTAGCATAAAATGTCGTAAACATCTTTGTGATGTCTGGAATCTTTACATCTTTCTGATGGAAAACAGTTGCTTTTTCTGCCAAGATTGCATTGTATGTAATGGCTGTATACGTGTCCATTTCATCTTTATAATAGAGTCGAATCACATAGCCTTTTGTAAGGACATGCAAAGTAACCGGTGTTACAAATGTAAAAAACCCAATCAACCCATAAAAGGCAGCTTGTATAAACAGGCTTTCAAATCCAATACCAGTTTTGAGCATGATGTAGGGCATCATGAAGAGGTTGAATATGCTCGTGGAGTAAGAGAAAAACCTCACACCTACACAAAACAAAAAGAAAATGAAGGTTAATGCTTACAAGTAAAATTATCTCTGTAATTACATACGCTCTGCTACTATGTATCAATGGCATTACTTGAACAGCTGAACTTACTGAAAATCTACTTCCTTTTTTTTTTTTTTTTTTTTTAAGCTCACAAAGAAACCACTGAAAATTCAACCCTGTCTTCTTGCCACTGTTCTGGTTTGTTTATATGTTCATGTTGAGTTTACCAAATGGTAGCTGACTGTATTTCTATGATGAAATTGGCTACTAGCTATATGCACACCTATGAAGTTTTCACTTCACAGACAGGAAACTATGTCAAAAGAAACTTGACGCCAGCCATGGACACGCATAATGGTAATCATCACAGATATGACTGGGAATTTCTTTCTTCATCAGCAACTAATGTTGACGTTCAGTGTCCATTACAAAGAAGCTTGCTTGGTCACCCACCATACATAACTTGAAAAACCTAGGTTATTCAATATTAACCAGTATTCCACAGCCATCTCGCGTGCAGCTTGAAAGACAGTAGCCAGTGTTGTGGATCACCCACAGTCCTTAAGCCACCGTGAGAACGAGTAGTCTAAGATGCTGTGATAATTAAGTATGTTAAGGCATACTTCCTCCTTCTTTAAGACACATTTCAAAAACGCCTGTCAGAAAACATCCAATGGATTACTTTTCACTAGGTCTTTGTAACATTAACTAGTCACAGAAAGACCAACAAAGTCTCATTAAAGACAGTGCATTTCATTATAGTATCTGTCTGCTTCAGAAACATTTCAGTAACATTTGAAAGTGTACAGAATGCATATAGCAGTTACAGCTAGTCTTTGTTTACTACTGGGTTGGGTAATGCACTCCAAAGGCTGCAAGAGAAACAGGAGGAGGCTGAGGGGTTAGAGATGCACAGTACCTACAGAACTCCCTGCACACCTAAGCGTAGAAGCAGAAACCAAGCACCACAACCACCATGTATTTTCTGCGGTACAGGGGAACCAGGTTTTAGCAGAACTGGAAAGAACATTCTCTTTTATAATGTTGCATTTTAAAGTTATTAAGCACTGTTAAGATTAAAAAAAAAAAAAAAGCAATATAAATCACTTCAAGTCACATACCTAACACCGCCTTTGCCAGATTTCCTTTATAAACTAATCTTCCGTGTTCTGGGTGTTCATGAGGTGAGGACGTGCAGAGGCTGCGAACAGCCACTCCTTGAAAAGATGTAACCTGTAAGATGAAAGCAGTACATGGCCAAGCAACATCAGTACCAATCTACACTTTATATATATATATATATACATACACACACACACATATGCATTTGTATATAGACGCACAAAGTTTCTCCTTGGCCCAAACCAATTCACAGCATCCTAAATCAGGGATTAAAGTCAGGTTATACTACAAAGCACGTCACAAACTCCAACTACTATATTGCTTGACTGTTTTAATCATCTTCCATTTAGATACCCCACTTAGCATTGAATATTTGCAGCCCCGCTGACGAACATTACGCTGGCAATCACTTTACATACGGCTTTGCAGGGAGACGGTCACAGCCCCCGCGCCTGCCCAGCTCCCCGTTTGATCTCAGGTATCCCCTGAGGGGAACCCCACTTCCCTCCTTAGCTTCGCATTTTTCGCAAGTAAAAAGCCGCGAAGCCGAGAACTGCCGCCCTCCCTCCGGCCGGCTCCTCCGGGGGAGCGGGGCCGCCTCCCCTCACCGCCGCCCCCACACCACCTGCTGGACCCCCGCGGTGGCGGCGGGCAGGGCGGCCCGGCGGCGGCCGGCGACCAGGGGCCCGCGGTGAGCGGCACCCCGTAGCCAGGCGGCGGCGGCGAAGCGCCGGCAGCCGGCAGCCCGTAGCAGCAGCATGTCGGGGCCGCGTCCCTCAGCGACCGGCGAAGGGAGAGCCGGGGCGGTGCACCCGGCGGCAGCCCCCACCGCCCCGCAGCCCCGCGCTTTGGTTCCGCCGGCAGCAAGGGTCCGCCCGCCTCCACCGCGCCCCCGCCCGGCGATGCCGCACCCCGGCCCCGCGGGTGGTGCGGGTTTCTCAGACGGGTCCCCAAGGATGGCACAGGCATTGCGTTCGTGGGGACAGCCGGGCCGGGGCCAGACCAAGGGCGTACGCCCGCACAAGTAGGACCCGCGGCCAGCGAGTTTCGGACTTTGCCTGCCCCGGGCGCCGCCCTCGGACACCTCGGCTCCCGCCAGCCCCCAGGCAGGAACGGCCGCCCGGGCAACCCTGTCTTAACATCTTCCCTGCGCCGCTCCTAACATGGCGGACCGGCCCCTACCCCCCCCCGAGAACTACGCGCCCCAGCATGCACCGCTCCCCGCCGCACAGCATGCCGGGAGCCGTGTGCGGTGCGCCTGCCAAGGGTAGAGCGGAGGGGGTGTCTCGCCCCCGGCCCGGAAATGCCCTCTGACCTTGCCGGAAGTGCTTGTGAGGCAGCTGGCCCGACACCGCGGGGGCCCTGCGAGCGGGGCGGAGGGAGCCGCGCTGCCGAGTAAGTGGCCGCGGGGGCGGCGGGGGCTGGCTCCGCTGGGGGCGGGGAGGCCCTGCCGTCGCCGTCCGAGGGGGTGAGGCGGGCGGAAAATGGAGAAGGGGGAGCCCCCGGTGCCTGCCCCGCGGAGGAGAGCGGGCCTCGGCCTCTGGGCCGTGCTCCCCCCGCTCCCAGAGGCCGGGGAGAGCTGGACGGGAGCCGGGCCACGGAGCGGAGGGGCTTGGAGCGGCCGGGGGGACGAGGGGAGCCGTCAGGGGTCATGTGGAGGGGTGCAGAGTTAGGTCGGGGTTCCCCCGCCGGGACGGTGGCGAAGGGCGCATTTCTCTTGTCTGCGTAGGGGAATGAAGTGGTCTCCTTGAAATCCAGGCGCCGCCGGGAACGGGGCTTTCCGGAACGGTGTTTTAATTAAATATTGCTCTTAAACTTTTTCCGCCACAAATGACGTCCACCCTCTTCCCACGCCAGGCCCTAGAGAGAGGGGAAAAACTAAGGCCGAAAGAATTTAGGATGCACACCCAGGGGTTGTTATACCAAGGTGAGAAGTGCTGGCTAAAGTGCTTTAGCTGTAATGGTCGACGAATATAAGCAAAGCAAGGTTGATGGAAAAGGATGATACACTTACATGTAGTAACAAAAATAAGCTTTTGAGTACCATGTGTTCCTCAGAGGGAGATTCTGTTTTAATATAAGGGAACCTGAGCATTGGTAAGTTATTAATGGCTTCAGATACATGTATGAAAATAGTGATGCTAGCAGTTAACTTTGACGGCCAGTTTAATCTTACACCATGTAATACTATGTGCAGGAACTTTAATAAAGATCTTTAATACTGTAGATTGTGAGTTAAGCCTTGTATTGTAGGGAGACTTAGCTAGTCATAGGCCGTTTGTTTACTTGGGTTTGCCGAAGATCACTTGCAAAAGTTCACTTTGGAAGCAAGCCAGAAAAACATAGATAAATACACAAGTGAAAGACCTTTAGGATAAGAATCACTTTGTGCGCTTATTTCTGAATAATCCATTATGTGCTCAATTGTCCTCCTTTTACTCTACTAAGAACAAAAAAATATGTTTGGGAGAGAAATAATATTTATTAACTGAAGAGTTACTTAGAAGCGTTAATTGTTTTTTCTATATTACATTGTTTACCATCTTTGCAGGTGTAGCGCACACCTTATACCTTGAGATCAGCCTTTTAATGTGCCTATGTTATGTCAATAAAATTTTTGCTAACATTTGCCATTAACATGGGGAGCTTTAAGAGAATCTTTAGAAACTTTCAGCATTTCAGCATTTAATTTTTTTCTTGTATCAGAGAATTTGAGATTTCTTTTTATGCTAGAATGGGTGATGAACAGATTTAGGTAGTTTCACTTCGTCTTAATGTGAAGACTCAATATTGGTATGGTGAGGAGATCCAGTTGATTCTCTGAGGTACCTTCTTCTATCTCCTAGCCTCCTATTTCTTTTTCTGATACGTTTGTGTTCATGCTTCTGTCTCTTATGCTTTGTGTGGGGATAAATGAATATCTTTGGAAAGTATGCTTAGTTTCAGATGTTTTACTGCATTTTTGCAGTTCTCAGTGTATATTACACAAAACCCTTAAGTTTTGTCATAAAAGTATGGGTTTTGTCAGATTGAAATAAAGGAATTTTGATGTATTTTGACAAGTTCTTTTGCACCTAGAAAGGTTCAGAATTTAATTATCTTCATTATGGGGTAGTTTGCATAACAGTAGTTTTTGATGAATGCTTATAATGAGAGGGCAGAAATCCATGCCCTATAAAATTTTGCAATATGCTAGCAGCCTTTTTTCCCCTAATGGCAAGAGGTGTACAGTAAAGGGCTTTTATGGCATGTTAAGAAGAAAACTGTAAGACCCCCACTGACCTTTTTTTTGTTTGTTTCCTTAAAACTTTCTTGGGAATTACTGAAAAGGAAAGTTTCCTTAGATAGAAAAAGAACATCTTATGTGAGATCTTGGGAGATGAGCATGCAGCTTTGGGAGTGAGGTGAGAAGGTCATGGACATGCTTTGGGTTTTTTTTTCTTGCATTTGATGCTCAAGAGAAGCAGGAAAGAGCTCAAACTAAATTCACTATACCATAGTATTTCTTCTTAGAGTTGTAAGGAGGAGAATAAGATGTTTAAGTGCGGTAACAAGAACACTTGCCTTGTGTAGGTTAATTACCGTGTTTTACGATATTTTGCTATATTCTACCTCATGGGTGTAAATATTCTAGCAGCTTGTGAAAATTTTCAGTTCTGTAACATCTAATGAGAATTTTATGTTTTCTGCAGCACGTTTCCTTTTCAGACTGGTTGGAAAGTTTCTATGCCAAATACGCAGGTTTTAGTTGTATTGTATTCTCCCTCACTGATTAAAAAGTGGCATATCCTATTTATGTAGTCTTTCTCTTAACGAATGCAGTTTCTGCTTTTTTTGTTTGTTTTTGGTTTTTTTTAGGCAAGGCAGGAGAACAATAATACCTAATATACGTGATTTTTTTGTGATTAAAGGCAGGGAGCTGAGCTACCCAATTGGTAATGCCACATAGCTTCTTGAAGAGTAAATGGAATCATGAATGTACTTCAACAAAAATTACTGGTTCTTTGCAGGAGTCTGAAATACTCAGGTTAGAAATATATAATAAGAAAGGCAAATGTTTGAGTGTTTAGAAAACTTGGATTGTTCTCTTCCCTACTGCTGCATTGGTGTAGTCTTGGTGAAGTCAGACAGGGGCAGCTATAAAATGTGGAAAAGTAATTAAAATATAAGAAGTTACTAGGCATCTTCAGAAATCTCACCAAGTCTCTTCATGTTGTCTTGGCAAATGTTGTCATTTACATTGTTTTCATTATACAAAAGGTAAATACAGTGACACGTTTTGCAATAAATAGTGTATTGGAAAATACACTCTAAGAAAAGAATTTCTGGTAAGAGAACATACCAGGTCACTTGACTTTCCTGTTGCTAACCTATTATTTAATACTTAAAGGCAGGCAATTGTCAATTAAATGAAATTGTGCAAAAAAATTCCCTCTGTACTCCTTTTACTGTACACACAAGCAATAACTTGTGTGTGGCAGGGATTTCTACATCCTTCATCTGTCTAATTTCTTTTCTATGCAGTTTTTTTTCTGATTTTGGGGGTTGTTAAATAACAAATCAAGATTTCTGTCAAAAATAAATAAACCAAATGTTGCATGTTTTCTGTGCTAATATTTCATTGTATTTCTTTTGCTGTTCCTACTTATTTTTCTGTAAACTTATGAACCAATAAGATAGTTGACTGAAAGAACAGGCTGAGGCTTGCGCAAGATCATGTTAATACTGTCTCACATAACTGGAGTGTAGTTGTTGGGAAGAAGATGCTTTTCACAAAACAATAATTTTGAATTGCAGTATGTTCTAATCTTCATAAAGTGTCATAACACACTGAACGCTTCCTGATCCAGAAGAGGAACCAATAGATGCTAACAGGTTATTATTGTTTTTTTTAAGTTTTTCAGGTTTCTCAGGTTTATTGTTTTTCTTTCCTTCTCTCCCCTTTTTTTTGTTGCATTGACTCTGATTTTTCTGTGCTCTCTGCTGTCCATATTTTGTCAGGAGTAAGTCTATACTAATAGTATTCATGATTATCTTTTTAGCTTGTTTTTTTTTAAATGACACAGTGTTATATCAGAATAAAACTGAGTGAAAACAAACTGTATCCCTTGCTTACATGTCAAATGCATCATATAATAGAATGTATGATATCTTTTTCTTAAAAGCAAGTACTCTTTCTACTTCTTTTACTTTTGGCAATAGAATGTTAGTTTTGTTCTATATTCGAAACCAAACTTGGATTCTGGGATAGCAGTATAAATTTTATTCTTTTTTTACTTTCTGTTCATTTGTTAGACTTAAACTGAGGACTAATGTTGGCACACTTCTCTCTCTTTGATGTTTATCCTTTTAATGAAATGTTATATTTATCTTCATTCCAGTTTTATTTTGCTAAGCTGACCAAGCAAGACAAATTTTTCTTTTATACAACAGGCTCTTTGGTCATATCGGTAGCTCCTTTCTGTAGTTCTTGTAATTAGAAATTCTTTTTCTCGAAAACAGGAATGCAGAATTGTGTGTGGTATTCCAGACAAGTTGTTGCTAGTGTGCAACAATGTTCATATTTCCCTATCTCTATTGCAAAGAAATTCTTGATGTGCATGACTATACTCCCAAATAACAAGCCCTGACTCCATGAAAGAAGCTTGTATTGGGCCCTACGTGAGGGAATCTTGCATTTCCTATTATTTCATTTCTTGTGGCTTCTAGTATGCCATTTTCCAAGACTGGTCACTTGTGTGTGTGATACTTTGTTCCCCTATTGTTGCAGTGCTTTCCACTTCTGTCTCATCTAAATTTACCTATTCTTTCTGGCAGTATTGTTCTTTTACAAAAAAAGTGTGATATATTTGGAGGAACTAGTAGTTCTTTGCTAGTCCAATTGTTCCATGTTTGCAACATCATACTGTACTGTAGAAAGTTTCTTTCTCGTTTTAAGATTACCCTCTTATCACATTTATTTAACCTCAGATGATATACTGAATCCAGATTGCATCTTGTTTGAGTTTCCTTTTTTCAAGGAAATGACTGATTCATTTTTTAGGTATTGGATTAGTCCAGCTTGTCCTAAATCTGCTAATGCTTACTGCATTTTCATCCTGTTTTCCTTTTTAAAACAATTGAACTCAGACCACTGAGCCTGATTTTTTTTTTTCTCCTTTAAGTGTTAACTACTGTATTTTTTTTTTCCCCTCTCTAATGATATGATAGCACATTCCATTTGATTTTATTAAAATGCTCATTGCAGTTTTTTGGGACAGCTCTAATGTTTTGGTATAGACATTTTTTCAGTTCCCCAGCTTCAATATATTAGCCTCCTCAAGTTATGCTTTTACCTTGCAAAGTGTTAATATATTTTCATTCCCACTAACTAGCCTGTCTTTATTCCTGTATTTAGTAGCATTATTTATATTGGAAACCAAGGCGCGTTTTATCGTTACAAGTACCTCCACAAAATGGTATCACTTCTTCTGTGGTTTTTTTTAAATTATTGTTATTTATAAATCATAAGTGGTTTCACTGCTCTTCTGGAATGTAGGGAAGGGTTTTGTGGCTAGAGAAAGAGGTAGCACAAGTGATCCTCTTCTGCAAAGTAGAAGTAATACTGTAAGGTATCCCTTCAGTTTCTGAGCAACAGATACTCTCCAATAAGATGCTTGATTTCCATTTACAAAAACTGTTGAAATAGGGTGAAAGATCCCATCAGTTTTGTGCTGCAACTGTTCCAGCACCCAAATGAATTGCTTTGGATGAGTTAATGGAATTACTGAAAATGGCAAAGGCGTTTAGCACTGAATATTAAGGTATCTCTATGACAGTGTACACAAGTTAACTCTCAAAGGGCATTTCTGAATGTGCCTTATATTCAGGAACTTTTCACCTCCAAGAGTACAGGTGAAGATGTTCCTTATACCAGTGGGGAAGGAAGATATTTTATAAGATACTTTTTTAAACTCAGGATAATTTTCATAGACAGCAGTGTAAGTGGAGGATGCTTTTTACTCAGTTCTCCACAGACAATTAAAAACTATTGGTTATGCATGTGTTTGATTAGGTGTACATAACAAAGTGCCTTCTTGTAAAAGCTTGAGGAAACATTCAGACTGTTTCATATTTGTAGTTACAAAAAAAGGGAGATGGAACAAATTAACACAAAAGTGCTGTTGAGAAGTGAAGCTATCGGCAATAGCAAAGAGCTGCATATTCTGAAGAGATGGAGATCTCTGTAAAACTTGCAGCTTCCTCCTCAACTTGCATACATTTTTTCCTAAGCTTTTACCAGAAACATAGGAGGGAGAGGATGGGGGGGTGGTCTCTATTCTGTTTTTTCACACCTCCTGCTCTGGGGTCCTTCTCTAGTGAGTAATCACAGTTCGTGCTTCTGCTGTTGCTTGTTGCTTTTGAAGCAACAACATGGATTGTCAGAATTCTTAACTGTCTCTTTGTTGCCCCTGACCGTGGATATCGGCTGGGAAATCACCCAGAATCACTGAGCCTATGGGCACACAAGAGTAGTTCATTGATTTGTATGGGTTAATGTTTGGAGAGTAGCTATTGACATGAAAGGAATTTTAGGACAGCAGGCGAGTGGGTGGAATTTCTCTTCCAAAGTTTTCTTTTCCAAAGCAGAGATGCAGTTCAGCGTAAAGAAATACATGTTGTATCTGAACATACCAGATTTGTTTTGCAAATAAGTGCTTCTGTTTCTTTAACTCTTTGGATTCATTTACATCGCAAAATAAGTATGCAGCAAGCTGGATGTCAATTTACAAGCTATGGAAGCTCCTGGTTAACTTACCATGTGAATACCTACATTAAATGTCTGAAGTAGATTATCTAGGTGACATTGGTGGCTGTATCAGGAACTGTCAATCTTCTGGGAAGGACAGGTTGGATACCAGGTATTTAGTGTGCACTAATTAGACTGATCCCTGAGCCGTCTTCTCCAGCCTAAACAACCCGAGTTCTCTCAGCCTCTTCTCAATATGACAGGTGCTCCAATCCCTCGATCATCTTTGTGGCCCTTTGCAAGACTCAGTTCAGTCTGGCATGTACTGGGGAGCCCAGAGATGGACCCAGCACTCCAGATGTGTCCCACTAGTGCTGAGGGGAGGGGCAGGGTCACCTGCTTCGACCTGCTGGCAACACTGCTAATACAGCCCAGGGTGCTGTTGGCTGCCTTTGCTGCAAGGGCACGTTACCAGCTCATGTTCAACTTGGTGTCCACCAGCACCCCCAGGTCTCTTTCTGCATAGCTGCTTTTCAGCTGGTTGGCCTCCAGCTGGTACTGGTGCCTGGAGTAATTCTTCCCAGGTTTGCATTTCCCTTTGGTGAACTACATACATTCCCTGTTGGCCCCTTTCTCCAGCTTGTCAAGGTCCCTCTGAATGGCAGGACAAGCTTTGCTCTATTCACAGCATAGTGAACTGTTCTCTGACTTTTAAATTATTTTTCTATAGACAAGCTGTTCAGTCTCTTAAGTGCCTTTTGCAGCGTGGCAAAATTTGCTCTCTTTACCTCCCCAATACTATTGCATGGATGGTGTCCATAGTGATAAAAGTCACAAGGCTTTATAGCCAAGCTTAGGGGAACAACTTCTTTACAAAGTAAGCTAAAATTTAGAGATTCTTGAATATGGTAGGGATCTCTGGATAGCAAAGATAAGTTTCAAAATGTACTATTTTCAAAATGTAATACTCATCAACATTGCATGCTGTGTATCGTCATATTCTTTTCTGAAGGGTGCTTATGATAACGTAAAGGCTAATAACTAAAGCTGACTTAAGAAATTGTACTACTGACTGAAAATACTGCCACTTGTGTTTTTTCAGACGCTCCTACTGCAAAAGCTGCTGTTGAAAAGAAACAATTTTTTTTTATAAGAGGAGAATGGGTAAGTTCATCATCTTAGAGGTGTTTTATATCTCCTGTAATGTGAAGCATTTTCTCTCTTACATCAGTAAAGGAAGTAGATTGTAAGACTTCAAATGTTGGTCTTCTCACTGTTTTTCTTGTAGCCTCAAAAGCTAATGTTTTTAGGAGGATTTTCTCAAGCAACTGTTCATTTGTTGAGAGACTTGTTCAGAGTGCATCTATCTAACAATAAATTTCACCTGCTTAATATGCATAGTGCTGAAAATGCACATGCTAAAATAGGATGCCTTTAAGCTTTTATAGCACTAAACTTTTCAATAGTCAACAAGAAAATTTCACTATGTACTGTTTTAAATGTTTGTTAACTAAGGTCAACCTGTTGAATTCTGGCTAAGAGATCATAATAAGGACTGATTTCTGATAAATTACATTGTGTGTGCGATCTGACTAAATGTCTGAAACTGTTGTATCTGCCTCTACAAATAACTGGTTAATGAAACATGACTGGACAGATTCTGGTTTTATCTGTACTTTTTCTGAATGTATTTTAGCATGTTTGGCACTGGCAGTACTTCATTAAAATTGGCAATAACTACATGATAATTCAGTTTTAACTTGAAACTCACAAAGCAACTTAATTGATTCGGGGAATGTTCTATTTGCTATAACACTAGATACCATGCAAGGTACTTATTCTAATATAATTAATATAATTTCTATTCTTTGTTTTGTCAGAAGGAGAAACAACACTAGCAATCAAATGTCAAGTTTGTAGTCTATCTCTGTTTTATCTTTTGTACTTCTGCATACAATCATGAAATACTGGCAGTATATTACTTTTCTAGAAGCATACAGATCTCTTCTGTTATACTTTTCCAAGCTGGAAGAACTTCCAGGACTTTCATTTTTAACTTTCTGTCAAGATTAATACTGTTCTGAAAGTCAAATTTTATGTGCAGTGTCACATTCAAGTATTTTTAATGGAATTCTAGCAATACTTGCTATATTAGTCCCTTAGAAAATACAGTATTTGAAAGAAGGCGTTAACTTTCCAATTTGAATTTGATAGGAATTGTATATTTAGTGGGGTGAGGGGTTTTTTACACTAATTTTTAAAAAAAAATATTTTAATACTACTACAGTCTTTATTAGTTAAGAGTTTACAGGAACATATAAAGACCAACTACAGAGACAGTCTCCTAGTGCGACGGTGTCCGATAGTGCTGAGCACTATACAGGCACAAAGTAGTCAGTGGTTCCTACCCCAGAGAGCATGCTGCCTAAGTAGACAAGAGAGGTGCAAGCTGGGGAAACTGTTAACACTGCACGGAGTGAACAGTGCAGTGGTGGCAACAGTAATGTTGTTTTTTCAACTTTTAAAGATAGCACTATTAGGAGAGAATAAATGAACAAACAAAAAGGGAAGGGGGATAAGGGCATCTAGAGAAACAAAGTAGAGAGTGGGTATGTAGTGAGACAGAAGGGAACAGAAAAAACACAGTCAAAACTGCTGTAGGGAGAATTTCCAAATTTCCTTTGGTTTAGCACTTTTGCACTTTCCCTGTTTTCCACCAAAGAACACAACACAGGTGTGCACTAACACTATATGTTTCTGGGTCTGGCTGGGCAGTGGGGGAGGATGAATCTTATTTCGTGTCATTTTTTCAGTACAGAAATGCTGACTGCTTTTATTCTTACCTGTGCTTCAAACAGCGATTTTTTTTTTTTTTCCTTGGGGTCCGTATGTTTAAATATTAGATATGTATTTAGGTAACTTTTAGTAAGTACTAGTATGATAAACATAGCAATAGCCTTATGAAGGGAAGCAGTAGCATGTTCAATTCACTTGAGAATGCCTAAAGGAAAATTTCATACCTACGTAGATTTTTAGAAATCATGTAAGAATTTGGTGATGGAGAAATGAGAGAGGAGAGATGTTTATAAAAAAAATTCCTACTTTTGCAAAAATTCTTACTTTAAAACATTGCTGAGTACTTCAGAGAAGTCATCTTCAAATATGCAGAATGCTTCTGTCTTATTTCTGGTTGTATTGGTTGTATTCAGTCTGCAAACATAGTCATAGAAAAGACTGCAGCTTGCATTCTTAGTGATGTGAGTCAGTCATTGTGTTCTGAAACTGTTAATTTGGTTTCCATTATAGATGGAGAAGAGAAAACGTACGGTGGGTGTGAGGGCCCAGATGCTATGTATGTGAAGTTAATATCCTCTGACGGCCATGAGTTCATTGTAAAAAGAGAACATGCATTAACATCAGGAACGATAAAAGCTATGTTGAGTGGACCAGGTAGGTACAAAAGATTTAGTGCCTTCATGTCCTTTGTTTTCACTTTTGGACAGTTTGAATTTATATTGTGCAGTGAGTGAAAGTTGGAATAAATGATAACTTTTCCAGATCCTGCCTACTTCCTGTTTCCAGTGGAACAGTCCGCCTCTCTGGGGTATTGTGCTACCAGACGTATAATTCGACTCTTGTCTGCTTTTGACAGTTAGCGATCTTACGGTGTCATTACTATTAAGTTTCCCATGGTATGAGAACTTGAGGGTGTTACATGAAATGTGTAGCTGTCAAGTTCAAAACACAAGAGTTGGTAGTTCTTCATTGCCACCTCCATGGTGGAACTTTTAGTGGGACTGAGTAAGCGAGTCTATCTCTATTTTAAGAAGTGTCTGAACTAATTCTTGAAGACCAAAAGGGTGGCGGAGGGAACAGGGAGAAGTTGACATGTGCTTCCCCTCTTCTATACCCTCATCCCATGTGCTTACCTTTGGCCGCTTGAGGGGTGGGCAGTAGGCTCCGTGAAGCTCTGGTCTGAATATGGTCATTCTTACATTCTCCTTTAGATTCTGGCGATGGGGATTACTGGAGAGATCGATTTGCTTAATATATTTCTAAATTACTTAGCAATAGTTGGGCAAACTGAGCAGTTAAAAGTCTCAGCTTAATGTTGTGCTAAATGTCGTTGTAATGGTTGTAATGGTTGCATTTGAAAATATGTAGCAGATCTGTCTTGGCTGATCCACTCCATGTCAGCCTCCCAGACATGTAACTACTCTTCCTCTTATAAGACCTGCTCTGAATTTGTTCCACAAACAATGAGAAGGAATAAAAGGTGAAGCAGCCTGCTTAGAGGGCTAGAAAACTGACTGTAAAGGAGTCAGCATTCAAGAATATCTTGTGTGAAAACTAGCAAGATAAATGGGTTTACAAGGAAAACTACTCTTGCTCTCTAGTTCAGTAGGTCATAATTTCACTGATGTGTAAGTGTTCTCTATTTCAGTACTGTGAGATTGCCAATATGCTAACATTTCTTCTGTTGCTTCCTACTGTTCCTGTACTAGAATTCAAACTAGATTGGCTTCAGTGCATGCAGATATTTCTACACAAATGTGTGCAGACATTAGTAAATAACTCTGCTTTGTAGTTAGGAGATTCCTACAGAAATAGTAGGAACTGAACATTGTTAGGTCTCCCATAAATATGGAGTACATCGTAGTGTTTTTTGTATTGTCTTTCAGCTTAATGAGTTGAAAGTCCAGAGAGACGAAAAAAAAGGGACAAAGATAACAGTAGAAAGGCTGTGGGACTAACCACAGGATGACTTTGTATCATCCAAGTTTCATGCTTATAGGCACTACAGAAAGCTAATTTCAAATGTACTTGTGTTTTGAGACTTGAGATTTGGATAAATTCATCAATATCTTAACAGAGATAAACTCGTACTGTATGTAACCTTTCCTCCAGTACAACTAGGGTTTCCCTGTCCCTCTTGCCTGCCTGTTTTCACAGCTTATCAAGTTAATGCATCTTTGAGGTTTCAACCCTCTGTCCAATCTGCCTGACTGCTGATTAGTGTGCATGTGCAGTTACAGAACATCTATAAACCTTTTTTTTTCAGTAAGACAGCTAGAAATTTGGATTGATACTGTTTTTTTTTTTTAAATGTTGTTACTGTGACCTTTAGAGCTGAGCACACTACAGTTCTAGAGCACCTAGCAAGCAAGAATCAGAATTAAACCTACATTTCTGTTGTAGTTGTTCAGAATATTGTTAATAGGCCACAGCCAAAATAAATATTTTGTAATGCAGGGGATCTTAATATTCTTGAGGGTTGTGAATGTGGCACATCCTGCTTTACACTGAAGAATCTAATACCCAGAAATATGGGACTTACGCAAGTCTATTTAGAATGTGTTGCATTAGTATGGTAAAGCGTTTCATTTTGCAGTGAAGTGAGATTCTGACTTCTGGTTTGGTGTTTTGTGTTTGTTTTTTTCTACAGGACAGTTTGCAGAAAATGAAACAAATGAGGTGAATTTTAGAGAGATCCCATCCCATGTCCTATCCAAAGTATGCATGTATTTCACCTACAAGGTCCGCTATACTAACAGCTCTACGGAGATTCCTGAATTCCCAATTGCACCTGAAATTGCACTGGAACTTCTGATGGCTGCAAACTTCTTAGATTGTTAAATAAAATAAATTATAATAAAAAATGTAAAACTTTTTTCAGTATTTAATACATGTAGTTCAGTTAGTAACTTTTTTTTCAGATAGCATGTTGCGTGTGTGCTGTTGAGAACTGTAAAGTTCACTGCAGAGGCAATTGCCTTCAGTCCTTTTGCATATAGCAATCATTCAGTTGAAGTTTGTTTTGCTGCTTACACAAATAAGGACCTTTTCACAAACTGAGACAAATAAACAAATATGCCAATTAGTAGATGGCTATGCCTTATCCTTTAGGTGTGGTAGAACTTTCTTTTAATACAATGACCATAGAAAATACTGGAGTTTAGTCTAATGCTCTCTAAAAAGTAATTATCGTTAAATACGAGTAGCTGTTTAGGGTTTCTAACTTTCTCTTATTGTTAAAGTTTCTAAACATCTGAACTTAATCTCCTTTGTAGGATAGCTGTCCGTTAGTGTAGTTATACTAACTAGATTAGAAGTGCCCTCCCTAAGGTTTGTATACTGACAGCGATATTCCATTTAGGTTGAAAGTGGAGTATGTAGGAGAATGCTTAAGGCTTTTAATTTAAATCATAGTATAGATGTGCATAAAGGTGTTCTTGATATGTTTTTCTTTTATAACCTAAGTTTTCCCTGTTAGTAATTACAAATATTCAAGTCACTTGTCTGTACAGTAAGACACTGATCCTACCGACAGTGGCTTTTAAGGGGAAAAATAACTCTTGCAATCTGTGTATATTATCTTCTGTATAACATATAAGGTTATTCTTAATGTATTGTCACTTGACCTGATATGGATTTTATATGGTTTCATTTACAGTTTATTTCCACTGTTGTGATTGGTTATGTAAAGTCTGTATTTAATCTTTAGAGTAGTAGTCACTTAAATTTTGTAACATAGCAACTGAAAAGATAGCAGTTATCCTATCTTTTACTTCTTCCTTGACCTCTCCTTTGTATCCACAGAAAAAGACCCTGAAACGTGGAGGTCTTTTATATTTGAAGGAAAGGGCATTAAGCAGATGTTTAAGGAGCTGTTTTATAAATTTCATAGGTATTTCCAATGTTTTTATAAATATTTTAGGGGAAAAGGACTGGCAAGCCACTGACACAGTACTAGAGTGGAACACATCGTCTCTTGGTAGTTTCTGCTGGTAGTTGCCTATACTATCAGTTCTTTGTTCAAACAATTTTCCATAAAGAAAAAATAATGAAACTTGAGACCAAAAGTTGCTTTTTGTTCCGCTGCAGCCTGAAGAACCCTTCTGCCAAAATCATCTGTAAATGAGAATAAATCTAATGCATCATAAAAAATGATGCAAGAACAATGTAGTTAGCATTTCCATCAGCTGCCACTGCTTCAGCTTCGTTTTCATCAAGAAGTGGTTGTGGTCTTTCATGGAAAAATCCCACCGACAGATGGTGGGACCTCTTTATTGATGTATTAACTAATGGTGAATTTAGAGGGATGAAACTCTCCTCTACACCTGTTTGCCAACGTAAATACAACTTTGAAGAGATTTTTCTGGATAAAAACTAGTAACTTACATAGACTATGCAGTCTGCCCATGGAGGAGTTCAGATCTGACAAATGAAATTTTACTCTGGGCTTGAACAATGCTTGATAGACAAGCTGACATTTGTCAATGTGTTGATAGATTAGCTCACATTTATTCACATCACGTACTTTGGCACAGTTTATTGTGTTTAATGTGGGGATGTTTATGACTAGATTGGTTTTGCACGATAAAGCTGAAGTGCGTTGCAAGGCAATTGTCTGAAATCCGATGTTTAAGCACTCTGGTCAGTGCTGTTAGTAACTCATTCTGAAGAGCACTAAAAAGATAAACACAAACCAGAGATACCCTGTTATGCTGCTTTTGTTAGAGCCACTAGGAATACCCTAAAAGGTCAAGGAATACCGACATGGATATTTTAGTCCCAACTCCATTTCAGTCTGAGCAAGTCTTAAGTTCTTTGGCCATTTTTAATAGCCTTGAGGTTAATTACTTGAAGTTAAAAATATTTAGTTTAAAATTGAAGTAAAAAGGATGTAATTTTTTTTTTTTAAAGGTGGATTTTTTTCCTTCCCCCCCTTCCTTTTAAGCATTCCAAAACAATCTCCTGCTAAAATACATTGCATTTTATGATTCCATACTTCAGCAGTAAGATAAAATAGCTGGTTTAGTTCTGAATAATAATTTTGTTGTTTTTCCTTCAGCTTCATATATCATACAGTAGCTTTGAACACTCAGGAAATGCAGTAGTGTCCTAGAGCGCACTATTTGCAAAACCACCGGCTGTTAAAACTAACCTGCAGATTTCTAAGGGGGAGGGGGGCAGAGGGAATTAGTGCAATTTCCGTGGTAGTGACATGGGTATGCTATTATCAGACAATTGGAAACTTACCACGCTTAACCCCTGAGTTCTAAATAAATTTCAAAATTGAAAATTTGTAAACCTGTGTTTCTGTTGATTTATGACTTTTCAGAGCAAGTATTCATATGTAGAATCATAGTTTTCATGGCTATGTGGTGAGCAAATTCCTAATATAATTAATATTTGGGTAATAGGTGGTGAAACAGCCTATTTTTTTCATAGTTCTGAAGAGTTTCACAGATTTAAAGTGTTTAGGTATCTTTGTGTTCCTCCGAATTGCAAGTATTCACTTTTTCATAAAAGAAGTAACCAAATACTACAAAAGGATGATATTGCACAGCCTTGCAGAGGATATTTTGAAGACTTCATGTGTCCCCTCATACTCCTTTTTCCTTAGTAAGTGAGTCCTGTTTCTGATGGCTTGAATTTCAAACTGAACCACTGATTTAGCCATAAAAAGTTGCAAATTCTTTACCAACTGTAAGCAATAAGAAAATTCCTGCTGGTTTATGGGTTTTCGTTGTTTGAGTATAAGCTGCTGAGGGAGTCTCTGCTGGTCTCCAATGTGAAATGGTCTGTTGTTGCGGGATGGAGGCATTAGACACAGTTATGATTTGGCAAAAGCTCAATTTTATTAATGATTTGAGGTAGATCAAAGGATTGAGTTTAGCAGCACTTAATCATTAACTGATTTGAAGATTTACAAAATGATTTAACAGCGTCTTAATTACAGATTCGAAGATGACAAGACTCACACTAACTTACTATAAGGTATCCCAAACCAATATATATATGTAAGCAAGAACACAGGTTTCAGATTAATATGTATATAAGCGAAGCATATAAGCATATGCACACACACACCCCTACACATACACACACCGCAGTTTGAAACTGCTGAGATCAGAGCTCTCTTAATGTTGCGTGACTATCAAGTCAGCAGGTACCCCTTCTAACTCCTACACGTGCACGGAAAATGGAAGAACATCCACGCTAATGCATACAAACGTATAAACGGAGAGGTGGATGAAGGAGACACTAGCCTATAGTTAAAATTTCCCTTTTCGAGTTAGAGTAAGTACTCGCTATGCATGGGCATTCCTCAACGGGCAGTAATTGAGACTCGAGAGGGATTGTCTCGCCCCGGCCTTCCAGTCCTTGAGGTGTTTGACTGAGGCGGCATCCCGACTCAGGGGAGGTACTGGCCATAGCCCACTGCGATCCAGAAGAGCTCAAAGGGTCTTTACTAGAATTGCTACTTGTAGGATCCGAGATAATTGACTTTCGGCAGGTACTTTTCCAGTCCAGCCCAGCTTGGACAATGGAGTAGTCCAGCACTTTCCATCAGTTACGCAAGCCCAGGACTCGTTAGGACTTGTGGTCATAGTACCACCCCCTCTCTGTGGCCACAATCCATATGTTGTCAGGAGTGATGGATGATAGTTATTATCTTCAAACGGTAGGAGCCATGAGAACCAGGTACACTAAGGGGTTGCCATAGTGTTCTAGTCCGTTGCTCTCCACCCTTTCTTCCTTTCATGTTAGACCATTATGTATTGTTCTGGTCATGGTATTATTATGTGGCCCAGGTGGGGAGGGAATCATGCCAAGTATCGAGAGGCCTGAGAGTGGGGGAAGGAGGGGTTGCACCATGACATCTGTGCATCCAGAACAATCAGAGGTCTGCCCTGCAAGACACGGAAGTCTCTTGGTTTTGAGGTTGAAGAAAGGAGGATTCACCATCAAGATTCACCATGCCATTGTATTCAACAGCTGCGTTGAACACGATGTCTAAAAGGCATTTCATAACTAACGGTAGTAAGTGTGGAAAATTGATGGCTTTTGTGTACATTTTATAACTGTATATCATATCTCACTGGTGTAAGTTGCAGCAGTGGCTATTTGGTTTTTTCACCCTTTCTTGTTTTTACTTGTCCCATTGAAAGGGGTTTCACGACACCTGCCTAAATCTGCTGGTTTATATGATAGGTAAGTGGACGAGGAAATTAATGGGACAAGAAAGGTAACTTTTCAGTCCATGCTTTGTGTCTGCGGTTTCATTTAATTTTTAAGTCCCAAATGTTGCAGTATCATTTAAGAGAGTAACAGCTACTGTAGAGTCAACAAAAGCACAATGTTAGTGTGTAGGTACTAATGAGAAACAGCAGGTTTTCATAGCTGAAAACTAAGGGTGGGGGCTGTGGTGTAAACTTAATTTCAACAACTGAATAAGGGAAAAATAGCAGGAACTAATTTTAAGATTGAGTACATTTGGAAATTAAACTTTTGCTGGTTTTTAAAGGCAGGCGAAAGCTTTGCAGTTAGCAAAAAAGGCATTAGGTAGTTTTTGCCATGGAAACACTGAACTTTGAAGGATTTTTTGACAAAAAATAAACTGGATTGGAGTTGGATTTCTTTTTAAATGTAGCTTATTAGGTGGCAATTTTATGGGAAGAAACCAATGCTGTGAACTCTGTCTTGCACAATTGGAAGAGCTAGAAAAAAGCACGTAGTAGATTTTGTGATTATTATCAGTCACCTATGAAGCTTGTTTGAGTGTCATCACTAGGGCAGCACAGAGCAAAGAATGGTGAGTTTTTATCACTTCAAGTTTTAACAAGCGTTATGTGTCATAAAATAAAGCTTTGAGTACGTTACATCTAAAACGTAGGTTGTGGTGCAATCTCTATTCTATGGGAGAAAGGTCACTGAGATAAAAAAAAAAAAAAGGAAAAGATATTTCTTTCTGCCATGTTACTGTTTTATGTTTACAGAATACAGGATCTTCCTCCCACGCTATATGGGAGGAGACTCAGCCATGCAAGATCGTGATTGTTCTTTGACAAATGGGAGTACTTCAACGTTTCATCCAACTAAACACACTCAGTTTTCAAGACATTAATGATGTAATGTTTTGTAGCCTTACTTGTTAAGGGTAGAATTGGAAAATTAAGTTAAAATTGACCCTGAAATATGTACTGCGTTTAGACTGGTGACAGTAACAACTTGAGAGTTTTTAGATAAATTAAAATCTTACTGTACGGTGCTAAAATTACTGGTTTCCAGCATAGTTTGGTGAGATGAGTTTTTTGGGAATACAGGCATGGATTAATGCTACTCCTTATTTATCTGTTGCCAATTTCTTTCCTCAACCAGAAGTTACTTTGAAGTTAAAAACAAATATTGTTAATTCCTTTAATGCTAATTCAAATTTTAAAATGCCTTTTCAGTTAAGAATTCATAGCTAAGGCTTTTTTTCCCATGAAAAAAATACTACTGGTATCCTATTTGCACTTAATAATAGAAAACCTTTCTCTCTCCAATATCACCACTACACAACCCATAAAGTAATACATAATTTGTGTCTTAGGTTGCTATAAATTCTTGTTACTCTGTCTGGTAAAACAATGGGATAGGTGTTACGCAGGTTAATTCACTCTTACATAAAGAGTTCTCAGTTTTGTTTGGTATCACCAAGCCTGAAAAATATCCAGAATCTAAATGCATTTGGCACAAAGGATTTAATTTCTCTTTTTATACAGGGAAAAACTTCCTGCATTACCATACTAAATTGACATACAATGTTTTCCAGAAGCGACACTCCATTTCAGTCAGAATTATTTGTAGCAAACTACTTGAAACATGTAAATGATATATCAAGGTTGCACTAACATTTAAGCTGCTTTCAGATTTGTCACAGAGCACTTAAATAATGAAAAATACTTGACTTGTAATAAACAACTATGTCTTAGCTAAATATTTTCAGACAGTTCTCTTGTTGAAATAGTCAAGTAACCGCTCATCCATTGTGTTTTCATAACATAGCTCAGTTTCATCGTAGTTATATCCCATATGAAGTCTTGTCTTTCCTAAGGGACATTAAATAAACAAACGCAAACCAACGGGCTGGACCAGTGTCATCTTGGTGTACAGGCCTGCAAAATGAAGTTCTGCAAAGTCCATAAGTAGCGTGCGGGGTCTGGTGATGGCAGTATGCAGTCTGATGTGTGCATGTGGAGGATTTGCTTCTCATCGCTCGGGAGCTGTGACAGCCTATTCACAGCTGTATAAGTTACCCGAGAAGCCTCTTCTCCAGCAATTTTATCTTGCTTCTAGACGAGCAAGACCAAACAGCTACTTAATTTCAAAAATTCCTTGTAAGTACCTTCTTCATTCATTATGAAGTCAGAGTCACTTCCTAATATTTGTAATAACAAAATCAACTAAGTATTCATACACCTCTTGGGCTTACCTGAGAAGCCTTCAGTTCACAGGTTACAAAAAAAAAAATTAATTATTGTTGTATTTCACAATTAAAGGTATTTATTATCACTGAGCAGAGTCTCAACCCATGCATTTGATAGACACAGTAGTCAATTAGCTCACACGGGCTCTGGAAACGGATGCTTTTGGTGTGGAAGAACTTAATAATTACATAACCTTGCACTTTTTAATAGATTCATCTATTTCATGGAGTATAGGTCCTACACAATCCTCATTATTTTAAGTTTTTATAGCTTTTATCTTTATAGGTATTTATCTTTACAGCATTTATAAGAGTTAAAGGATTACTGGTGCCAAAAAAATATGACGTGACAATTATTACAAATGGGTAATTACAGCATATTACTAAAACAGGCAATTCCACTCCTTTCCCTGGCCTCATGTCCTTTTCTTCCCCTGCAGTAATTGTAACAACTGTGTGTCCACAGAACGGGAGAGATTCTTTTCCTGATCTGACGGAAAATTATTCTGGTAGTTTAGCGTTGCTGTGGATAAGCTGAAAGCCACAGATCCCACAGTGACTGTAAAATTGTCAAATCCTGTACAAGAGAAGAAATGGAAGCATATGACAGCCGAGAGCAGGATGACCCTCTTCTGCAGATGCCGCACTTGCAGCAGATGAGGAATAAGGTGAAACCCTTCCCTTAGCCTCCATGTATCCCTTTGAAAGTCCCTGGTTGGAAGCGATAATGTGCCTGTTACTATAAAAGATAAAAACTGAATAAGCCATTGATGAAAAAGCTACATTATCACTAAGGAATAAAACAACAATAAAATCTCAACAGGTCAAAGATATCTTGCAAATTTAGGGTATTTTTCATTTTTAGCTATGTATGCACGTTCTTTTGTGTTCTCCGTATTACTTTGTCTTGGTTTGATTCTACACCTTTTACTTGCGTGATGCAGACAGCGTCTCCTCCAGGTGCATCAAGCTGGCGTTTATCAGAAGATCTCTGTTCCACAGACTTTTTAAACTCCATGTCCTTCCTGAAACTGGCAGGCAGGAGTGGAAGGAGAAGTTGGCACAATTCCTCTGGGAGGTATGTAGTCCTCCATGCTCGTGAGATGCGGTCTCCTGGCACTGCAGATTATGGTTGCTATGCCACTGGAGTAACAAGAGAAGGTTAATGTGATGTACAGTTAACTTCTGTGTGAGAAAGCTAAAACGTACAGTGGACTTGGAGAAAACAAATCAAGCTCCCATGTTATTATAGTGGCAGAAACTGTAAAGAAGCAGACAGTAAAAATTCAGTATATAGAAGAACAATACAGAAAAAAAGGGAGAGAAGAGGAAAAAACGTTTGGTAATGTTTGAAAACATGGATGACAGAGGGAATGGAATATAAAATTACAAGGACCCTAATCTTTGACCTCTGTGAAACTGGCTAGATACATCAGAAAATTATCAAATAAATGCAGTTTGAACATAAACTGCATTTTTTTCTGTAATTGTAAGGTAATGCAAACTCTGAAGAAAAGTGGATGTTTTTAGATCAAATTCATGAATATTTACAGAAACATTTTTAGTAGGAAGTACAATTTTCATTATTTGCTCTATATGTTTTTGATATGTAAGTCATAATCCTGTATTTGATCAGGTAAGTGCAAGATAGCTTCTGAAATAATGAAGATAACAGATGAAATTCCTCCTTAAAATTTTGAATATTTGGGACCTAGGACTCCAGTCCTTGAAGCGTCTGGCAAAACTTAGGTTGACTGGTGCAGGATCAGGCTGCATTAGCCAAATACTAAGCTTGTTTTTTTTGAAAACCAAACAACTATTGCATTGGCTATCTCTCCACCTGCAACAGATTAGGAAGGGTTAACTGCAAAAGTGTTTTCTTTTACATTTTGCATAGGCAAAGGTCCACACTGAGATGAAGAGCAAATTACAATATAACCAACTCCTTGTGAAATCAACCCACTCTGGGATTTTGGGCCTTTCATTGCTGAGATTACTGAATAACTTAGAACAAAGAATACTATGAGGCATCACAAAATCAAGAATGGAATTGTATTTAAGGAAGAAAATACTGATATTCATATAAAGTCTTTCTGGGAGTCTGCTAAAGGTGTTTGTTTTCTTACTGTCCTTAAGGGATTGAATCCCTATAGCATTATGCACTGTACAAAACCACTTAGTAAAAAGCACTCTGCAAGCCAGCTTACTGACACATGGGGAAAGGGAAGAAAACAATAAAACACAAGGTAATTCTCATGCTGCCTCTATTCCCGTGATGACGAGGAGCTAAAAATGTTGCACATATGGACTACGCAATTGCATGACACTTTAAAAAACAAAGATGTGACAACAGTGATAAAAGATACCTTTGGTAGTCCTGTAAGAATAAACTCTACTCAAAGTGAATGTAGGGATGGTGGTGTTCTAGTCACGAGTTTCAGATGCAAAGTAACGCTTTCGTTTATTACATATCCAGTTAAGTTAGGGTGGGTAGTAATTTGTTTGTGTTTTGTTGTTTATGTGAAGGGCAAACTGCCCCTTGCTTTTCATGCCTGCTATCCTTAGGAATGGGATTTGCAGCATAGATTAAGTTATTGCAGTAAACAATATTTTAGTCCAAAATGTGGTAGGTGCCTTGTTTTAACATTGCAAAGCTTTGTTTAATAAGAAAAAAGACTTCTCAAACTCAAAGGGCAGTTAAAAGCTATGATTTTTTGCTAAGGTTGCTTTTCGTCCAGAGATAATTTTTCTTTATTACAGAGTAGAAGTCATATTTGTACTGATTATGGTTAGCTTAAGACTACAAAGCTGATCTTTCCATGCACAACCAGCTTGCAGTCTATGAAGTGTGCTGGCATTCTTAAGCTTATGCCTTTTCATATCTTCTGACCTTGAACAGAGTTTTCTGGAACAGAGTTAAGAAACTGAATATAATGGATTGAAATCAGTTTTATCTCACTGTGATTACATCAACATGGATAGTCAATATGTCCATGTTTATAGCCGAACACATGTCCATTGCTTAAACTTGATGTTCTTGCTATCTTTGTGGCATATGGCATTAAGAAATGTATTTTAGGATAAACATATGTTTGGATTGTGCAAAACAACAACAAAAACAGAAATAGAGACGTTCCACTTAATGCTCTAACAGCCTAAGTTAGTTCTGAAGAAACCTCTACCAGATCTAAATGTCTACTTAATGCAATAAATCCTCTGCAACCTAAACTGTGTTGCAAAATCATATAGGACATAAATACTGACTTCCAGGGAAAACATACACAGCAAGACTCTTCTGAGTTCAGCGTTATTTAAGTCAGTAGAGCACAGCGTCAGGAGCCCATAGTTTGTGACTGAGAATTGAGGTTGAATTTAGAGGACAAAAAGTATAGGGTTCGGTTTACATCATGATACTTTTTCCATCCGTACTTTTGGTAGGCTAGTCTCCTTTCCTAGACAAAAACTGACACATACTTAATTCTGTCATCAACAAACTCCTGCAAAGCCAAGAGGCTCGTTCCCTTCTGCAGCTACCTCACGGGGCAAGGATACTACTGCTGCCTTTTGTCCTTCCCTTTAAGCAAACCCCAGAAGTTTGTACGCTCACTTCAACATAGGCAACATGGCTGACACTGGATACAAATTGGAAGCTGATGCCATGTTGTGCTGGGTTTTTGTTTTCCTCCAGTTAGCTGTTTTCAAAGTTGAGGATGCATAAAAACATCCTGGAAGGTAAAGCTTGTAGGTAGAAGTAGTATCTTGCAGCACACTAAATAATATGGTCAAAGAAAGCAGGCAGGCTTTCAGATGCACAAACCTTTCTTTAGATCTAAAATGAAAGAAGCAAATTTCAAAGGTAAATACAAACTGAGAACAATTGTTCAACAATTTAATTGGATGTGTATCAGTTAGGCCACCTCTGAAGGAAAAATCAGGTGCTACCAGTGGAGCAGAAGCAACCCAAAGGGATTCTTTAGCATCACCAGAAAGTGTGGCTGTGAAGGGACAGAGAAAGGCACTCCAATGGTTTTGGAACGCACAGCGAGATCAGCAGGGAGATGGAGATTATAACGAGCTATAAAGTCAGTATCTTTATTAAATCCTTAATTTTACATATCCACTAGGATTATGAGTTACATAGGTTTGTCTTTGGAAAAACATTTTGTAGGTTTATCTTGAGGATCCTTTGGGTCTGAAATACCTGCCTTATGAAAAGTGTTTCTGCAAGTTCCTTTATTTATTGACTGCGTGCAGGCTGCTTCTAGTGAGCGGTGCTTGTTTATTTTCACCTACACAGTTACCACAAGATCATCCACTGCAAAGGACAGAGGATGTTCCAGTCCAGGAAAGGAAAACGTAGAATCCAAAAATGCTCCCATTTAAACTATACCCATGCTAATTTGGATACGCAGCCCACCAGACCACACTGCAGAGGAAGACCTGCGGCAGAACAGCACGGGAAGCACAGATAAAGGTCTCCCCTCGCCAGGAGGGCCGCCCACCCTCTCAAGCCGCAGGGAGGCCTTCTCCCACAGCCAGCCAGCCGGCGGCCCCGAGCCCAAGGAGGAGAGCAGGGCCGGGCCGGGCCTGCTGCGGATCCCTAATCCGACCTTCCCGCCAGGACACACCAGACGTGAGGGGAGCTCGCAGAAACCCGTAACAGGGCACAGCCGGCATTAACTAAATCCCTTAAAGACTCTGGACGCGCAGAGCTAAAAACCTTAACAGAGAGGCCGGGCGGGGGGTCAGCCCCCTCCCGCCCCCCGGCGGCGGTGATGGCCGGCCCTGAGGCCCGCTCCCACCGCGGGAGACGACGGAGCTCCCTCCCCGGCCGCAAGGCAGCCCGGTGCGGTCCCCTCCCCGTTGCCACCGGGCGACCCCGGCCGTGGGCGCAGCGGGCCGCCGGCTGCCCGAGGTCGGCGCCCGCCCGCCCTGACCTCGCTCCGCGCATGCGCGGCCGGTGGCCGGTGGCGCGAGCACGTGACCGGGGAGGGGACGGGCGCGCGGCGCTGCGTCTCTGTGGGCCCGGGCCGGCGGCGCAGAGGGGAGGGGGAGGATCCATCATGGCGTCTATGCAGGTGAGGAGCCTGCGGCGGAGCTGGGGCAGCGCTGGGGCGCGGGGGCGGGAGCCGAACGGTGGTGGCGGCGGCGGCGGTGGCGGCCCGGAGCCGGGAGGAGCTGTTGCCCCGGGCGTGTGCGTGGTGGTGCGCTCCGGATGAACGGTGCGGGCGGAGCAGCTGCTGGGGCAGCGGTTGAGGGGATCGGTTGCGCGGCGGCTCCGGCGCGGTCTCGGGGGTAGGAGACCGGCGGCCGCTTGGCGGGGCTGGGGAGGGCAGGGAGAGGCAGGGTAGGGCCGGGATGGAGCTGAGACCCCCGGGGGCAGGCTGTGAGGGGCGAGGCCGGGCCCCGGCTGCGGCGGGGAGGGGAGGAGGGAGCCGCAAGTGAGGGCGGGCGGGGCAGAATGGCGGGTGGGGGAGGAGGTGGAGGGCGACAGGAGGCACCGGGTACGGGGGAGGGGGGGCGAGTTGCCTCGGGGAGAGGTTTGGCAGCGATGCCCTCTCTCCTGGGGCAGGCAAGGGGAGGGCGAAGGGATCTCTCTTTGCCTCGCCAGGGTTTGAGGGGGCTACGGCTTAGCTGGCCGCCGTGGGAGGTGGCGGGCTCGTCCCCCTCTCCTGGCGGTGTGGCCGCAGCGTAGCGGGGGTGTGTGTGTGTGTGTCGGGGAGACACCCCCTTCACCCCCCCGGTGACGCCGTGAAGACGGTGTCGAAGGATGTGACCAACAACTCCATCTTCCCGGGCGATTCTGGGGTCACGGCCATAGAGGTCTGGGAGAGACAAGTTTTGGCCCAAGCTGTGTGCCCTGTTGCCCGTGGGGAGTCCTCTTTCTCTCCGTAAAATGAGATTGTGGTGTGGTGTCCGTCCTGTGGACAGATAATGTCTGGTTTTACTTGGTTGGATGGGATTGCTGTAGGTGAAAACATGAAACATCCTGCTGCTTGACAGGTATTTCCAGCTGAATTATTTATTCATACCTTCTCCGAAAGGAGCTCTTAAATAGAGGCTGCAGAAATTGCTCTGGAAGAATGGATCACTTTCACTGCGTGTTGCTCCGAGTGGGTGGTGATTTATTGTGACTGGGGCAGGAGAAAAGATCGCTGGGTTTTGTGGCAGTGTCTTTCCTTATTTCACCTGTAACTGCTCTGCTTTTTTTTAATTTTTATACTTTTCCATTTTGTTTTTAGATCTGGATGATCTAGCACTTCTATTTTCTTTCTCAAACTGCTGCTTTCTCTTTCTTGTTTTTCTTTTGGTCCCATATAACTTATAGTTTTTGTCACTAGTAATGGAACAGCTGAGAGAGTGTACAAACTGAATGAAATTAGTTTAATTGTCTTGATAGCCTGGATTTAGCATGACTAAAAAGAGTTAAAATATCAAAGCATTGAACTTCATGGGGTAAAAATTCTGCTCATGAAGTTTAGAGGCATAAAAAAACCCATGGTGTGTCTTTCTGAGTTACTGAAATGAAATGGGATCAAGAACTTGAACGTACTGTACAGAATGTTCTTCATTTAGCAGTAGTTTAGACAGTCTGATCTGCCTTCGTTTTATCAGCTCTATCTGGCAAATGCGTTTTTGTAGTGCTGCTCTTTTCATGCTTGTGGAAGTCTGAACGTTGCTGCAGAAGAGAAGCAATAATTTATTAGGCAGCATCTTTTATAAAACTGTGTGAAAACTATAGGGAAATGACAGTTGTGAAACTTGAAGGAGATGCTCTGTGGGAGTTCGTAAACCTGTGCTGTGTTACTGTGCTGTTGTTGGCCTAGTAAATGACCTTCTACAGCTTGCCGCACCCTCATTTCTGTTGCTTCCCCTGTAAAGGGATAATGTTTACAAGTTAAATGAGGTTGTTTAGGATACACGAATGACAAATATTGCCTAAAAGTAAGACGTTATGTGTGGAGGTAGTAGTGCTCACTTCCTGAAAATACAGCTATGGTAAGTCTAATGTTGTAATTGCTTTCACTTTAGAAATACCAGCTGTAAGATTACACTTTTTGTTAAAATAGTGTTCTGTTGTCTTTTGATGAGAGATTCAAGGAAACTTAGGGAGTCTTTTTGTCTTTGTGTTGCTAGTTGTATAATGTTCTGATGACTTTTTCCTGAGGTTAGTAAATTAGTCATTTAGCAATGTAGTTTAACAAATCAGAAAATAAATTGGCTGGGAATTTTTTTTAAATAAACAGGAAGTATAAATGAAAAATTAGTAAGTGAACTGTAAAATTAGTAAGTTTCTGAATAGTGGACACCTTTCCAGGTGAGCAAGACTTCAGGGCTCTGAATTCCTCTATTAATTAACGTTTAAATCTTCAATGCGAAAAACAATGTTTTTCTGTGCGGACATTCTTTAATGGTAGCTTTCTGTAACGCTTTTCTAGAAAATGTTGACAAGATCCTGTGTTTTGTTTTCTAACCACTGTATTGTCCAAAGAGGTGGCTAATTTGACACAGCTAGATTGCTTTAAACCTGGTTTACATAACTTCAAGCAAATTATATTTTTTCCTTAAAAAACCAACAAAATCCCCAAACAAACCTTGAAGAAAAAAACGCCATTTTTTTCAAGATTTTTCCTAGAAAAAGCCCAAGCTTGTGCAACTTTTCCTGAAAAAAACCAGAAATATTCTGAAAAGTTCTGAATAGTGTAGAACAAGTAAATAGAATGGATTTGCTTTAGAAAATTCAATATAGCATCTTTAGTAACCTAAAGTCTTGAAACTACAGAGAACATTAAAATGTGGTAAATAATGAAGAAAAAATAAGCAATAAGCAGTTGTTCTCAGAACAGCTGGAAGCACAGAACTTCTATTAACAATAGAAGAGCGGGTAAAAAATAGAACCAAGGAAATTAATTTAAAAATGTATGGAAAAATATCATTGCTGTACAAAGTGTTAGATAATTAAGGCCTTTCCCTCAAGTCATAGATAACAAGTATTTTTGTCTTAAACTTGAAAGATTGACTTTATCTGTAATGCTAACTCTTTAATTACTGCCATTTTACCTTTGCCCTCCTTTCACTTTTAATGCCAGGTTACTTCAAACCCTGAATTATGACTGGACATATTTAAACAGCTTTCACAAACATATCTATTAGGAATGGGTTTAGGTTTGCATTTTATCACCAAAATAACACGTTTTTTCCTTTTAAATTAGACATGAGATTTATACATGTAGATATTTAAATCTGATGAAATACAGAGCTAATGTAATTAATGACACAAATAGCTTTAGTAAAGAATGTAGAATGTTAGCCTTCACCATGTGTTTGTGTTATCAGGATTTTTTTTTTTCCCCTTGAAAACTGCCTGTTGGTGGGCCACTATCAAAATACATGCAAACATCACAATAAAAAGTGCTACTTGAAAAGTCTTGTTACAGCAATAGAATTTTTTTTTCCAAAGTGTATGTCTGAACAGACATTTAATAAAATAATTGTGCTAGATGACAATGCAGAATTCATGTTAGCTTGAGATCATTAGGAACTTTTATCACAGCACACAAGTCAGTAGCAATACAAAAGCTTCACACGAGTTTCACCTCAGTGTTTTCAGTCAGTGAGGTATGGGATGGGGAAAATGTAGACAAGCCACTGAAATATCAGTAAAAATCGCATTATAATGACATTATAAGAAAATACTATGCTCTGGGTATGCTCAATTCTGGTTAAACTTCCTTGGTTCTATTCTTTACCTGCTCTTCTAGTCTCAATGGAAGTTCTGTGTTTCCAGCTGTTCTCAGAACAATTGTTTATTTCTTAATCTTTCTTCAATATTGGCAGCATTTTCATTTAATAATTTGGAAATAATTTTCTCTTTACTTATTTGACCCCTTTGTCCAGGAAAAATTAACTATTTTTAATGTATCTTCCAAAAATATGCCAACAAAACCAACCTTAAGTGAGGAAAGCTTTCAGTTGACTGGAATGATGATGCACATGTGTTCTGTACTGTTAAACATCACAGTACGGGGTGCTATTTGTGTTATTTCAAATATAATTAAACACTCATTTTCTTTTTTTTAATTTTATAACTGCTTCTGGGATATAAACACAGTGAAATTGTTGGTAGTTAGTAACAACTCAAAGTATTTTTAATAAAATTTTAATACAATCATTTTTTAAACTGAAAAATGCAAGTACCATAATTGAGACCAGAATGAGTGGAGAGTAAAAAGTGTTTCTGCTGTCCACTAAGAGGTTGTTAGTCCTTTATGTAACCTTCAGTTATCAGTCTGTACTGATATGTGGTATATTAGTTTTGGCATATAGCCATGCTGCAGTAAAATAAGATAAATGAAGAATTTATAGTTATTTTACCAAGGTTAGTTTAATCTTGGGGCTTTTTTAATAAGCTTTTCAAGTGAGTTGAATATCAAGTGAAGTTTAAAATTTATAGTCTTTATGTCATTGAAGATAAATAAAACCAAAGTTACAGCTGTAGGCCCTGAGGAGTCTCACTTGCTTGGTTTTGTATCTGCTTGTGCCAACAGTTTTGGGAAACACTTTCCTGTGCAGCGCCTGTACAATTTTTGAGCTAGAATGGAAGAATTCACTTCCAAAAAAAAAAAAAATGCATTAGTAGACAAGTTTACTGAAGCCAGTGTCCCTGAGCATTATCAGCAGATCTGTCTTCCAAATAGACCAACTATATAGCTAAAATACAGAAAACTGTGAATGCTTTCAACCTGTCACATTGAACATTGATGTTTGATGAATATGATTTAAATCAGGAAAATAAGAGTAGGCAGATATTTATTGTGAAGAATAGTTATTTCAGTTGACTGTAAATATTTTTTGCTCAGAGTTTGATAATGTCTTGTACTTGCTTTTAGGCCTAGCTATTCAAGCTCTGAGGAGGGGAAAAAAGAAAACAATAGATTTACAAAAGCCAGAGAATGTTGTCTTGTTAAGCTGCTCCCTCGGAAAGCTTTGTGAGTTTGTAATTAATAAGCTAAAGCAGCTTAGCTCAAACAATTTGCAAAACTCAGTGATCAAGCACTTTCTTTAATTGTTTGCTCAAATTCAACTGAGCTAAGACATTCAGACTAAAGGATCTTCACTATGTATTATACAGGTATAGGCTGTACTGGTGAATACTCCCAGAGAATATGTGTTTAAATTACATCTATTAATATGAAAGAGAGAAGGCACGACTTGCTTTGAACTTACCCATAGATATGGCTGCTTTCAACAAATACGAATGTGTTCGGTATAATGATCGTGTGTCTTACATAGCCTTGATTTACAACCAAGAGATGAGCTTTCAAGCAGTCTGCAGGCTAAATTTCCCACTGAGGCAGAGGGGAAGAGGACAACAAAGGTCTTTTACGCAGTACTTGGAGCAAAAAATTTTGTGTGTCTTGCAGGGTTTTGAAGTAGTGAAGGCCTGTGATGGAGCTGTCAACTGTGGGTTGCGTTTTTGCCTTTTGAATGGAGGAAGAGACAATATTACACATTCATTTAAACCTGTTGTGTCTTCATTTACTAAAAACAAATGAAAATATTTTAGAATAAGAAGAGCCAGTAAGCAATATTTTTGTGATGCAATGAAGGTCAGGTAACCTGTCTTCTGCCTGCTTTTGATAATTGAGGGCTTTCAAAAGGTGTTCTGGAATCTGTGGCAGCCTTTGCAGTTGTGTTAGTTTTTTGGTTTGTGGTTCCCCCCTCCCCTTCAGTTTTGTTTGTTTTTCCTCTGAAATGACCTTAATCACTGGAATGAAAACCAGGTATCAGTCTGGGGTGGCAAGGGAAGAAGGCAGGGAACCCCATAATTTGCCTTCCTGGGAACAGTATTACTGTGTTAGAAAAGAAAGGACACAAGTTAAGAGTGGTAGAGCAGGAATTGCAAGACACCTTATTTTTGATAATTAATGATCTGATTGAGAAGACTATTCATCCGTTCATACACATATTAAAAAATAACTTTCTCCTTGGGTGATTACAAATACAGAGTTGTTTGTCATCTTTTTTATTCAATTTAGTTAAAAATACTGCTTGATCAGCCTTAAGAAAAAAATCCTGTATATATGCCAATAAATGTTGATAATAGTTTACTAGCGTATACCAAATATTGTCTCTAAAAGTCTGCTGGAAGAAAATGCTTCATAGAATTTGATGCTACTTGTTCACATAGATTTATTTTATTTCTTCTTGATTAGAAATTGGTGGCCAATAACGAGAAGGGACAAGGAAACTGAATGGATTGAGGTTTCCTAAGTTGGAAATTCTCTCCCTGTCATGTTTAGGGATGAGTATTTTGCCCCTTTTCTTTCTGAAAGGCTTATTGTCAGAATACAGCATTTTATCTCGGTTATCAGCCTTTGGAATGGTTTTTATAAGGATAAAAAATTCTCTGGTAGACATATGGTTGCCCTCATTGTGCCAGCCCTTGCTATTATCTTAAATAATTTCTTTAAGTGAAGCAATTCTAATAATGCCAGGCTCTTGTCCTTGAAAGATAAAATTATTTGTGTTTGACTCTAGTACTCTGTGAGGCTTGTGCTGGACATTGTTGCATTCGAAGGCTCCGTTTATAAAGCAGACAACTAGCTTGTCAGTTTCATTTTATTCTTCATTAGTGGATTTCACTTAATTTGCTTTAAAATGACAGATTCATTGTAAAAAATTTTATTATATGGCAAAAAGCTTTTCAGACTGTGGAGTACAGAGTGTTTTGTGTGTGTGTAGTTGTTGGTTTATCTTTACTTATACTGCAGTTCTGATTTCAGGTTGATCTTGTCTCTTGGTGAGTTTAGGTCAAGCATATTATTCCCTTTAGAAGAGGACTGTGTTGCTTTGACCTTCCAGTCAAATATTTTAGAATATTGTGGGGCATGTGAAGATAGTACTCTGTTATCAAACTGAGAAACCAACAGTCCTTCCTCCCACCCCCCAATCCATAACGTAATGAAATTTTTAAATGCTCAGAAGAACAAAAGATTAGTGATGGAAACTTATTTGTAAGTAGCTTGTTAAAAGATCAATGCATTGCCTTTTGGTTCCTTTAAAAAGGCAGAAATGTACAAAATGCCTGACATTCAGGTCTTGAAGTATGGATTGGTCTGGGAAAATAGCATTAGAACTGGGTTGCCAGATGTTAACATGTTTTATTAGAAATGAGAAGAAGGAGACTAATCTGCTTCTGCATTCTCAGTACAGATTGAAAACCTGATATTCAGCCAAAAATAGATAAAACTGAAAAACAATTCTTCAAATTCAAATCCTGGTATTATTTTTTTATGGACAGAGTATTTTGTGAAGCTGTGTTGTTATGTGTCCTGCTGAAGCTTTAATTGGGCACATCCAGTCAATTAACTTCCCTCCTCTGTGCCTTGATTAAATCTTACTGTAAGAACTTTGATTAGGAAGAATTCACTCAGGACTGTGATAATCGAGTATCTGGATGGCTTGTGAGTTTGGGAGTCTGGGCCAAATGATTTCACCTGAATAATGGAATATACTCTTCAGGGGCTTTCTTGAATGATTGATTAGGCAACAAAGGATTTTTTTTTTTTAAATTTCTAGCAACTGTCTCATTTTTTCTTTAGATTTCTTAAGTAGCAAGATGGACTAACAGGTAATTTTTTCTTAAGAAGTGTCACAGTTTTTAATCTTTACCTTGTTTCTCTTCTCTTCAAGAGCTTTTTGGTATTTGAAGTTAGATTGCGTGTTACTCACTAATTAGAAACCTGCTCTGGCAATATTTGCACTGTTAATTTTTTTTTTTTTCTTTTCTGTAGAGTTGATTTGTTTGAAAAGCAGGACTATCTACCCAGTGTTTAAAACTTCATATTCTGGATTTGTGATACTTTTCACTAAGAAATGGAAGAACCTAAATACCAAAAATAGAGTTGTTACTGGTCTCACTCTCTCAGGCTAGTATGTTGTACTGGCAGACTAGTAACAGCTTTGCTTATGAAACAACATGGTGGTGTTGTAACAACACTTGTTGTTGCAGCCTGTTAACAACTCCTCCTGTTCTGGTACAAGGTTACCGTTTGCCTCAATTGAGTGAGGGAGTGCTTGAAAAAAAATCTGTCTCCTGCATGCAAAAACTTCAAAATGGAAAGAATGTTTTTTGTGAAACATTTTGTAACTTGAATGGGGGAGGAGGTGACAGCCTGTAGCTCGTAAGTGAAATGTAAATTCTTTGCCAGGACTTCATCATAGGACTGACAGTGCTTTTGTGCTAACAGAGTTTGCTGGGTACATTTCAGTCTTTGGGTGTGAAAGAGAATCATCAGTAATTACTGAAGAAATATTGTTAGGTCTCCCCAGGATGTAGCAGCTTTACGCCAGCATAAAATAAAAGGGTGGAGCCCCTGTGGGATTAATTTTTAACTTTGAACTATTTATGAGTTAATTTTTCTTCCTCTTTGATCTCCAAGACAGATTAAGATTTGAGTTTACAGTGTGTAGGAAGGCTTGGCTTTGGAAGGCTACTCCTTTCTTGCATTATCGCAACAAAGAAAAGGGAATTTGAGTGCATGGAAATAGAAAGTTTCTGACAAAATTGAAGTGCAGATGTTTTGGACACTAATGCTTCCTAGTATGTGAAGTTGCTGTTTCATCTTTCGGTTTCTTCATATCCTCATGACACTGCCTAACTGAGCATGGCTAGTAGCGTCTCTACCACTCCAGGTGAAAAGGCTGCTACATTCCAGTTTAATTGCTCATCACAGCTTGTGTTAGTGGTAAAAGAAGGTAGGGTGATAGAACATTTGCTCAGGCAGAAATGAAAGGAAGCCGTTTGCCCATTTTCTACTTTTTGCTCTACTGATAGAGAAAAATTGCTTTTCCCCCAGCTGTCTTCTACCAGACTGTTACCACTGCACTTAATATATCCTGTCTTGTACTGAATCTGCTTGTGGTTTAATCAGCTCAGCTTTTCTCTCTCTTCCTTTCTTTCTCTAAAAAAAATAAGGAAAGTTTCGAAAATAAACTTTCAAGTCTGTATTAAGGGTTGTTCATAGGTAAAGTATTTGACTAAGATACTTCATCATTTAGTTTACCCATTTAAGGTATTACGCATTTAGGACATTGCATATCTCATGCAGCATTTCTTGAAACACCAAAAAATGGAATATTCAAGAATTGCAAAGATAAGGCAGTTGAATATGTGCGTTGATCTTTCTTCAATTTTATTTTCTTTGTATCATTTACCTTTATAAAGCTTGTATTTTCAGCTCTGAGAAAGATAATAAGCCCAGGAGTGTGGGCACACAATCAAACTTCATTGGATTATGGTGTTAATGTTTTACTGCTAATCAACAAAGCCAGTGTAACAGTGTATGTATGCTTTGCCCACTCCAATTATGAAATATAATACATTAACTGAAACAATATTCATTGGCTATCTTAGTTGCTCTCAGCTATATGTCCTTAATTTGTACTTGGTAGTGACCCCTATAACTAATGGTGCCTTTTTCACTGTACACATATTTTTGTTTGCATATAGCTTTGTTAAACTTTAACTCTCTAGGCTTCAGTTTTCCAAGGGAGGGGCAAAGCTGTTGTAAGAGTTCTGACAATGGGCTTAGAACTGGAAATAGACGCTGGATGTTGTGATACTCCTTTTTAAAGGCATTGAGAGAGGTAATTTTCATGTACCTACAAGAGCTAGATAAGTTTTCATGGTGAGGGAGGAAAATAACCTTTGACTGCATTGCTACTTTGTGGGGGTTTGTGGTTAAAGTCTGTCTACCTGTCTGTCCATGGATATGATCCTTGTTTCTGGTAGAATCAGAAAAAAAATCCCTGGTTTTGGGGAATGTGATGGTGAAATTGTGACACATGCTTTAGGACTACAGGTTACTGCCTTTTAAGGTAGCTGACAGGGACACAGAGATCAGTGAAATAATTTTGTATCTGTTAATAAACATTTATGTGATATATAACATCTAGCTCAATGGTGCACAGTAACCAAACTGTCTGATTCTAGGAGATGCATTCTTAAATACTCATGTTGCCCACCTTCAAGTCTCCTCCTGCCCTAAATTGCTATCCTCTCCCCCTTTTCACATACTGCATCTTTTTGTATGCGTCTGCCCTGCCTTCTGCTTCTTCATAGAATTCACCAGGAATCAACACAAGTGAAAATTCAGCTGTGGCATTTGAGATGTTACCACACCAGTTTCAGAGTTGGCCAAGTAAGATGTGTGCCAGTTTGGAGAAAGAAGAGTGTGTATTTTTGCTTCGCAAAGGTGCTAGAAGCTGTTGGCTTTGGAGATATATTTAACTTGAACCGTGACAGACAGTGAGTGCCGTTTGGAGAAAGAAGAGTGTGTATTTTTGCTTAGCAAAGGTGCTAGAAGCTTTTGGCTTCAGAGATATATTTAACTTGAACCATGACAGACAGTGAGTGCCATCTATCAGCATTGAAATGATACAGGTTGTTGTGAGCTGTCTGGGGAGCCAGCAGGAATTTTACTCCACTGACACCCAGTTAATTTTGTGTTCTTTGCTCCATATGCTTTGAGAAGTCTTATGAGCTTGACACTTTAGAAAATCTGTGGAGGATAACTGAAGGGGTTGCACAAATCCTATTTGACAGAATTAGCAGCAGAATACAAGCCATTGCTATGTCAGTCATGTCTCAACTACTTGAATAAACTTTCTTTTGGAACTGATGTTTGGATCAGTGTTAAGCTGTGGTCTTTGATTTCATCCTTGAATCATCCTTTCCTTTAGAGGTAGGTGAATTAAGTAATCTTGGTTTCAAAGACTTCCACCTTTTTGAAAGTACTTGTACAAACAACTGGTTATGTCACTACTCTTTGCCTTTTGCAACTGGTTATTCCTTTAGTTGGACTGTGGTGTTACCCAGTCTTGGTTTCCGATCTTCCTGTTCTGCTGTGTGAATGTTATTGCCAATTTGATAGTTTTTAGTTTTGATGTACTTGGAAGTTGTATTAAAAGAATGTTGAAGCAGAAAATCCTCTCTCAAAAATAAGGAAAAGATCAAATTAAGCTTGCTTGCGTATCCTTCATGTATTCGCCCTTTATGTAAATAACTCCATGATTGCAGTCTGTGTTTTCTTTTGCAGTCTCTTTAAGTAGAAAGTGGACAAACAGGAAGGGAGCTTCTATATGAAATCTTATGATGGATTAGCAGAAACATTGGAAAGATGATCTTGTGATATGAAAAGAACAATACAGCAAGCACAGCTCCCAAGACCATACCAATGTATCAAAAACATCTGTTTGGAGGTTATTGTGGGAGTGAGTAGCTGCATTAGCTTGTATTTTGACATAAAGGAGCTGGTTGAGAGGCTGAAAGCAGCTTGAGTATGTGATGAAAAAAATTATATTCTTGATTCATGGTAAGAAAAAAAAGCAAAAGTAATAATGGTATCGACTTTAGATATACGTGTCTTAACATAGCTTGAGATCTGTAAATAAAGAAGGACTAATAATTAAGAGTGTTGAAGGGCTACAAGTTTCTAGAATAAAACGGTGATTTACAATGGCAAGCCATGTCAGTATGGAAAAAGATAGGAAATACAGGAAAAGTCAGTATGGCTACATGAGGAGCTATGTAGTAACTTGAAGATTGAAAAGGCTTTGTACAAAACAGAAAAGTGAAAATAAGTATTTACTGCTAAAGCTCAATATGAAAGGGACAGACATATAAGTGTGAAATCTACCCGTGGTGCATTGTTTTAAATTAGCAGATATGAAGAGCCTTAAGAAAGGTTTTTCTAAATCACTAGAAAGATGAAGAAAGGAATGAGCCTATGAATAGAAAAGGAAAGCAAGTGATAGATGACACAGATACTTAAATTAACAACGAATCATGCCAAACAAAAAGGACAGATTCAATACCTTTTAGGCATTGGATATTATGTCAGTTATTAGGATTCAACTGTGTATGTTTGGTTTGGGTTTTTTTGTTTTAAGTGTCTAAGCAACTGAATCTGAGTTCTTTGACATTTATTTTGAGTTTCCAGATGATAAATACTATTTTTATTTGTGTACTATAATGTGAAAGGGTGGCTTCTGGAAATCACTGGAATGAATAGTCTCTGATACCTATAGGATATAATAGACAATTAACCTGTGAGTACCTAGATAAAAAGTAGGAAAAATGGATTTCAGAAGAAGAATCACATTGAACTAACATGATTTGCTCCTCTTATTGTGCGATAACTATTGTGAAAGAGAAGCAGTAGCTGTATTCTGATTGTACAAATATTTTTTTACTTGCATTAGTGTGGCATTTGAATAAGCACATAAGAAAAACGTGGTATAAATCAGTGGATTTTTTTTTTCTTAACTGCAAAGAGCACTTCTCAAGGTGTCACAGTTGTAGTTTGGCTGTAATAAAATTACACTGTTGTTTGAACTGAGTGTCTGACTCAGAGAGGGGGCATTTGTTTCTGTCAAGCTGAGTGCTTCATGCTTTCTGAAAGTAGCTTGGATGATTGGGATGTAAGTGTTCTTACAAAATACATATGTGACAAGTCAATAAGGTTTAAAATCGAAAACATGTAATTCAGTAGAGAAAGCTGTAAAGTATTTAATAAGGGCAGAAGGGGGTGGGGGGGGGAAGGGAGCCTAGTTTACAAATATACACGAGTAGCAGTCTGACCAGTGCTCACGTGGAAGACACTCCGCATTATGAGTGCGGACTGAATGTAAGTCAAAAGTATTGTGCTGCTGCAATGAAAGAGCAGATCGCTGGGATGCATTCACATAAGTGTCATGATGAAACAGTCTTCTTTTATTTTTATATCTATGAATATATATGTTTATATAAATATAAAACCACAAGTTTAAGGAGCCAGCTGGAGACCAGCAAAAATTAAATGCTTAGAAAATGAGACTTGGAGAAGGGGGAGTTGACATAATTATGAGTTTAGTAAAGATTGGGGAAGGAGAGAAGTAAGTTGAAATAGGTAAGAGAATTTTCTTCTGTATCCATGAGGAATAAGGAGCAGTATTTTGACATAAGTTATTCAACTTACCTAGAACTCTTACTGTGAAGAAAATTCTTCCAGTTATAAAAGCAAGAGATAGGGTGATGTGGAAAATGTTAAAGGCTTTTAACTACAAGGATATTTTAAGAATCTTTGATTCATCCATCCTTATGTTAGGAAGATGGAGAGGTGACTTCTCTGAGGTATCTTCAAGTCCTAAGTTTATAAGATTCTACAAATCCATTGTGTTAGTCCATTGTACTTAGTCCTGCTATGTATATTGCTGCTAATTCTCAAGAATTTTGTGCCAGAAAAAGTTTTCTGTATTCATGCCTGTCAAATACAAGGAAGGTGTTTCTCTCTCTGAAACTGTTCCTCTTCAGATGCTTGATTTCAGAAACTTAGAGTTGCAGCGTGCCTTTTGTACATAATGTGCGTGGACTTGGTATATGAGACTTATGCTTTTTTAAAAGTACATAACTGATTATTTTGAAGCTAAGAGTGCGTGTTTCTGGTTTTGTGTATGATATCACATTAGCCTTTAGACTTAGTGTTACTCTGAGAAAATCAATATGCTTTGTAACCTCTTTGGTCAGCTAGTACAATAATTGTTAAACACCAAAGAGGAATTAATTTCAGGTTGTTGGATTTAAACTTTAGATGTTTTCTGAATTACTATGGTAACCGTGAGCTCAATTTCCTAATTTAACTGTATGAATATGGCCTTTAAGGATTTCCGCCACCCCCCCCCCCCCCCCCCCCCAGCTAGATCTGGCTCATGATAATCCGGTTTTGTGTATTAATGAGACAAATTGTTTTAAGTTGTGGTAAAGGAGAGAGGAGGGGGAAAAAAAATAGTCCTTCATAATATCTTCAGAGAGTATCTTCCAAGATTTCTGAATATCCTTAGCTGCATATTGGGCTGTGTGTGCAAGCATGTAGCCAGCAGCTCAAGGACAGTGATTCTTCCCCTCTCTGTGGCACTTGAGACCACATCTGGAGTACTCCCTAAAGGGGGTCACAGAACAAGAAAGATATTGATGTACTGGAGTGAGTCCAACAGATGGCCACCAAGGTGGTTAGGGGCTGAACTACATGACTTACAAGGACAGGATGACTGGATTTCTTCAGCCTTGAGAAAAGAAGGCAAAGGGAGGATCTTGCTGATGTCTACAACAACCTAATGGAAGGGTGATAGGGAAAACAGGGCCAAAGTAAGAAGACAAAGGGCAACAGGCACAATTTGGTACATGAGATATTCCCATAAGATATAAAAGAAATATTTTATACCATGGGAGTAGTCAAACACTGGAATACGTTGACCAGAAAGGTTGATTAAAAGACAATTTTCTAAATATTAGTTAGCTCCTCTCTTAAAACAATTTTTCAGTATTTGAATGAATTCTGGTTAGTAAGCTATAATGCTCTCTACAATTTTGTTGCATTGCTCTTGAGCATCTCCTGGAAAAGGTCTATAGGCAGCTATTCATTAGTTTGTACAGAAATAATTGAGCGATGCTTGACAGAACAAACCAAATTTTGAAAATGTCTGGTGAAAGTCTATTAAAGATACCCAGCTATGTTCATCAGATAAGGTGTGATTAACTTGTATGGCATGGTTAAAGGAATAGTAGAGGGTTGTAAAATAGATAATGTATTTTATTATTCCAGGTGCGAAAAAAAACAAATAAGGGCTTGTATTTCCATAAGTGTCACATCTGAAATGTGTATAATTTGATTCAATAAAAGTAATTCTCTTTGTGGAAGGACTTTGCCTTGTTTCTGTCTCTAGACTGTAGTGGCTAGAGTATTACTTACGAAATCTTTAAAAGCCAAGGAACTAATCAGAATTGCACTGGAGTTTTCTATGCATGATAGGTAATCATAGTCAGGTTTTCTTTGTAGATACCCTTATTTCAAAGTGATAAATCTCTTTGCTAAAGCTTGTTTGCATTTCATTACAACAGTAGCAATGTTATGAGCTTGCTTTTCTGAGTGACTTACACTATTGAGTTTCTTTGGCTTAATAGTCAGATAACATACTGTTTTATACTGAATGTGCTCTTTTCAGCTTTATATGGGAATGACATGGATGTATTTTTTTTATTGATATTCTCACTGAGAGCTGCAAATACAGGTCAAATTGAACTTAGGTTAATACTTGTTTGAACTGGCTAACTTGGATAACTTCTTTTTTGTCTTTAAAAATATGATTTTGTTTACTGTGATACTTTGGACCTAAAGTGTAAATCGTATCTCCTGTTATTTCTCTGGGATGCATTTTTGGATCTTAATATATTTTGTGTTGCAACTGATGAGAAGCAATGTATTGTCTGCATGTATTTTTTGTGTTTAATGGACAGGCCTCCATGATAGTGTCAGCAAATGTTTAAGATCAGAGGAACAGAGCACTTCAGTGCTGATCAAGTACACGTTTTAATTGATCACACACACACACCCCCCCCCGCCTTGGGTTACTGGTGTTTTAGAAAAAAACATAAATATTATCTGTGAGAACTGAAAAGCTGTGAAGCAGTCAGAGGGAATATTTTTGCATTGGTGAGATGGATAAGAGTGATTGAGAATGTATTAAACTGAAAAGATAGTTGCTGGAGAAAAAAGCCAAAGGTCCAAACTTCAAATGAGAGGATATTTTAAGTGTTGATAAATTAGAATTTTTGGTAGGATATAGAACAAACAAAATTTCCTCTTTTCAAATTACTGTCATCAGATTCTGATACCTTAACGTGGCTGTTTTTAATTTAACTTTAAAATGAATTTTAGGCTCCTTTTTATGAAGACAGAGTTGTATAGTTGGTCTACATGTATAAGTAAATGGATCTACTGAATTATTTGCTGTTCTTGTATACATTTGTTCTGTACTGTTTTTTACCTGTTTCCAAATAGCCTCTTTAAGGGAAAGAGCTTGAATTTTCCCTTACCATGTAAGGTTCTCAGCTCTGAACTTTTTAAATATTTCTTTATATGATGATTTATATGACAAGGCATAAACATATGTTTGACTACGGTAGAAATTTATCTGAGGATGGTCTTCGAAACTGTCAGAAAGAATTAACTTCAAACCATCTCTGCTACTCAAATTAAGGATTTGTAAAATGGTTTTGGAACTTTGTTCTTTTGCAATTCAATTCATAATAGTGGTGTTAAACACTGGTGTTTATGATATGAAATTTTCTTAAACTGTGCAGAAAGCAAAAGATGAACACTAGGAATCCAATCTGTTTTTCACTGTGTTAGCAATGTATATAGCTTTCTTATGAAAATGCTAGCATTGTTTTCTTGTGTTTATATCTGTACCTCAATTATAACAGCCTTTAAAATTCTTCTATGACATAACATTTCACTTCAAAACATATTTAATTGCTTGCAAATAAAAGACTTGGGTTCAAGGCAGGAACTTCCAAAATAGAGCCCAAAGCAAGTTTTCAGGGCTGCTAGATAGGACAGAAGTTAGTTAAAAATGTAAATTGAAAACATATGAGGGTGTTTTCTTTAGGAGTGGTGTGTCTGAATTTATTGTAGTCCTATTTCAAAGGTATTAGTGAGATACTGAGTCACTTCTGTGTTGACAAATGAACACCTTTTATTTTCTCCTGTGAATTTTTTTAGGTTCTACCAAGCATCTGAAAAGTTGTTTGGAAAATTAGTAAGAAATAGCTACAAATGCATGATGAACCTGCATTTAAAAAAATTTGATGTTGAACCAAATTAGATACTAAATCCCCAACCATATATATTTATTCCTCTTGAGTCAGGCTTCAATCTTATGTAAGGTCATTTTGATTACTGGGATGATGGAAGTGAACTAGCAGGCAGTAAACATTAAAATTGTTGGCAGGAAAAAGGAGAGTAAGACATGAGAAAGCCTTGAACTTTCTGTTATACAGATGGCTGGGAAATGACAAAACCTATTGCATAACTGTTTATATGGAGAAAATACACTCTGAAAGCAGTGCTAATGATATCACTTCAGAGGTTTAATTTCCCTTGCTCCATAGTTTTAAGACACAGTTCTGGTAGTTGTTATAGAAGCAGCTGGTTGCGGTTACAGATTTATCCCTGTCAAAATAGGTAAGAATTACCTGAGCTACTAGTGTAACACTTTTCTGAATATTACGACTCTGTAGGTTCTAAGATGCAGTTACTATAAAGTTATAAAATAGTTTGTGTTCTGCAAGTCGCATAGTCTTGTTTTAGTTTTGTGTTCTATCCTCTGGAATGACTTAGAACAAGGCAAAGGCTTGCATAGATGCCAGATAGAAGTGTCTTAAATTACTTAAGGGAGGAAGAGTTTTGCTGTTAAAATCTTGGAGAATTAATTGTAAATCTGATGTTATCAGGGGAATATGAAACGTTCACTGCTAGGTGAGCACTGATTGACATATTGTAATATGACAAAATCCTGGATGCTTCTGTGTATTTTGTAATGCAACAGTTCTTCACTTAGCAGTGCTGCAAATGTGAGTGCCGTTGCATTTTACCAAAAAAGTAGGTTTAAAGCCTGTGACTTTTTTTGCCTGTGACTTTCCAGTTTAATTTCTAGGAGAGGAGTCTTCCCTCTTTCTCACCTTTTAGTTTTGCTTTGTATTTAAATTTTCAAATAAAACTCCCTTTACCTTTCAGCAATGGATGAAATGTACTTTAGTGTGTGTGTTTATTGTTGAATTTTATTTAATATTTCAAATATTCTATACAATTTCTTTATAGAAACGATTACAAAAAGAACTATTGGCGTTGCAAAATGATCCACCTCCAGGAATGACTCTAAATGAAAAGAGTGTGCAAAATTCAATTACACAGTAAGTATATGTACTGTTTTATTTTTGCTATCAAGCTGAAAAGTGTAAGTAATGAGAAGTTCTCTGCATGCTTGGAATATTATTCCAAGTAACATTCTGAATTTCTGTTTTTAGTCTAGGGAGTGAAACATTGTTCTACTTAGTGAGAACATTGCAGTAAGGTGCTGGACACTCTCAGGAACTGGATAGTGAATTCATTAAACTTTTATTAGGCAGTTTACTGTCTAACAAAATGTCAATTGGTGAAAGCTTCTGCATATTTTAGAATAAAATAATTTAACAATCTCTCATAGCTACTAACCTCTGAAACCTGTCTAAATTTATTGAAATAATGGAGTAGCAGGTTTAGAGTTTCTGCATTACTTGTGTTGAGTAAACTTTGTAGCTGTTAATTTCCATTACCTTCTTTCTCTAAAGCAAGTCAAGGAAGCTTCTTAAAGAGCAAAGTTATCTAAGTACATTTCTTTGCACTTTCCTCCCTACTGAAGGTTTTTTTTTCCTGTGATTATCAAAACAGAAAGAGAAACATGGTTAAATATTCTTTGTGCTGTCCATTATAATGGACAGTTGTTGTTCCTGGTATTTAAACTGGTTTTTAATAGGCTGAAATTCAAAATATGTAGACTGTCTTGACCTTTCTTTTAGATAATTTTCTTAGTTTAATTTTAGAGAAATGTTAAAAAAATTCTTAGCAGTGTAAACATTTATGAAAGTATGAATCTCAGGCTATATGTTCTGTACTACAATATTGACTGATGGATCAATTTAAAAAACATAGAGCTGACTTCTGATGTTGCTTCACATCTGCATTTTTGGTGGTGGCACTCAGACCATGTTAATGAGGCTTTTCTGAGCCTTGTGGATACTGAGTTAAACACTGCTGTTGCTTTTTAAATGGTGCTGGTTTTAGTCATATTCATACAGATGAATATGACTAAACCAAATGAAAATAGCACTCTCCAGAGTTTGGTAAAAATAAACTGCTGCACAACTGCTGAGTTACAGCTTGTGTTTCTTGCTTTACTTTGGGTGTTCTTTGGTGTCATGGTTTGGGCCGGACTGGCCACTAAAGCAAAATACTTAAATTTTCTGGAAAAAGAAGGACACACATTAATATTGCAAATGTTTTTCACTCATATAAAGAAACTCTAGCTATTAAGTGAAAGTTTACAGCAGATGAACAAGGAAAAAAGATCTTGGAGTTTTTTCTCTTTGTGGATTTCCATTTTTCATAGGATATCTCTGTTCCCAGAGTACTACCTCATTGATTGTTTGTTTGTTTTTTCCTGCTATGTACAGTTTCTATACCTTACAATACCTTACAAATAAAAACTTTACTGTTAGATTTTGGAATTGTCACTGTTTAAGAAGCTTTCTGTCACAAGTAACATGCATTTTTTCTCTTTGAGGATTTTGATGAGAAGTAGCATGTTCTGAGTTTATTAGTCAAGTTGCAGTTTGAACTGGTACAGTAAAGATTGTGTAGCAATACTAGCTTGAAAGATGTTGAATAAAATAATTGGATCTCATGATGTAACTGGGTCATTTGAAACGTTAAGCAATCATTTACTTTAAATACACAAGGATTAGAAATTTGAGATGGCTAAACTGTAAAGCACACAGGAAAGATGGTTTCCAGTGATTTCTTGACCATAAAAGGAACAATGTCCAGGCAGAGTTATCTTCTACTTAGTAAATGAAACTATTTTAAAAACTTGGAAGTGAAGGTTCTGGATCACAAGGACCAATAAAGCTGAAGAGTATTGGTGCAGCATATGTGTAAATGTAAAAGCAGAAGGCATAAGAAGAGGTAAGTGGTGTGGAGTGCAAATAGATTAAATTGAAGGAGTCTTCACAAAATTAAAACAGGAACACTAGTACAGCCATCATCATGCTACTCTTGAAGACGCAATCCTCCTGAAGAGTGTGACAGCTAGCAGTTCAGTAGAGAAGTGGTTTTTCTCGGGGGAGGGGGGGAGTAATAGAGGGGAAGATAAAATGCGTGCACAGCTTAAATGCACAGGGAGAGTGTATATGACAGGGGGGCGGAGAGGTTGGGAATAGAATCATCAGACTGCCAGCTGAAGGAGATGTTAACTTTTCTGTACACATTGCCATTCTGAAAAATCTCAGCTGCCTCACTTGAGCCTAGTGTAAATCTTATCTGAGTATTTTTATAGTCTCTTGCTGAATCTTTACCTTACTGTATGGCTCAAATGTGTAAAACTCAATCAAGGGTGAAAGACAAAAATGGGGAAGCGATGCTGCAAAGAATGGTATTGTAATGAACAACACAACTCCAGAATGACAGAAGTTAGATAGCAGAGTGTTGCTGCATGTGTTGAACAATAAACAAAGCATCTATTTTGACTGGATTAAAAAAAAACCCAAAAACCAAAAAAACCCAATCCAAACCCAATGACTACAAAAACCCTGCACCCAACATGTCCGAGTACCCCCAACTCCACCTGTCAGTTACTTCCATATTATTATGATGGAAGGAGCAGAAGCAGGGGAAAAAGAATACTGTGATATGTTGAGGTGTTATCCTTATTGCAGTTGCAAAGCATCCTTTTTTTTGTGCTTTATTTTTAATTTTCTGTGACCTTTTTCTTTTTATATTACTAACTTTTCCAGTTTTCATTCCATTACTTGCCAGGTTATATACCATTTAATTTCTGAGTTTTTCACAGATGTAAGTGCAAGAGGAGCATTGCCCTTCCCCCTTGGATACAGGTTTTATTTTAATAAACTGTATTGATGGTTTCCTTGAGGGAAAAGTAAAAGAACACAAAAGAGGATGTGTGCTAGTTTGTTTCCTTCCAAGCCTGATTTTGTGTAGGAATAAACTTTGGAACAGGTGTTTTTTCAGCTTTGTTGTCTCACATTAACAGTCATTTTATTGGGAATGGATGGGTCTGTGTTGAGTTCAAGTCATAATTATTTATATAATTTGTGGCACTATATCAGTGCCTGTATGTAAAATACCAAGCTTGTTTCTTTCAAATGTAGGCTTGATGTGTTACTTACTTTTGTTATTGTTACGATACTAATGGAGAGTTCAGAAGATTTGCTTGTGATTGGTAATTGATTTGATTAGTCCTGTGCTCCAGGAGTAAAATTATGATTTGTCACTCCACAATACTAACAATTTTTTCCCCATTCCTTAGGTGGATTGTAGACATGGAAGGTGCCCCGGGAACACTATATGAAGGGGAGAAATTTCAGCTTCTATTTAAGTTCAGTAGTCGGTATCCTTTTGATTCGCCTCAGGTAACTGCTTTCTTACTTCTTGCTTAACGCTACTTCTAGGTTATAGATGCATGACACATGCTAAATGTTAGTATCATCCACATATCCTAATGTGAGGTTTAGTTACTTTAATTTGCGTTAAACACACTGTACAGATGCCTTTTCTTTTAAAAATGACTCTGCAGTGAGGTATAGTGCTGTGACAGTCTACTTGGTTTCATAGGTGATGAAAGAGCAGTGTAAACTGGAGACTTCTTTGAGGCTGATATTCATATCACATGAAAGAGCAACACAGGGTAAAGTAGGAAGGTCCCCTTCACTGCGGTGTAGTAGAGTAAACAACAAACTGCTTTTTCGTCCCCTCTCTTTTTGCTTCCAACTTCTCTTTTTTTTTTTTTCCTCATTTGTTTCTAAGCCTCTTGCATCTCCTCTACTGCCATTGTTAATACAGCTGGGGAAATACTGTGCTTGTGGTAGGGATTCTCATAGATACATGACATCTTTGAGAGGCCTGCAAATCTAGTGGTTAGAATTGAGATGTGAGATACTGTGTTGATTTTATAGCAACATAAAGAATTGAAGGGGCAGCAATACTACTAGGCTGCAGAATGAGCTCTACATCCATCTCTCCATTGCCTGAAGGGAATGTTAAACGAAGTGGCTGGTAAGAGTAGTGTTTGGCTGTCACCCCCGCTCCTCTGAAAAAGGAAGAAGAAAAGCAGGAGTGCCATAGTTCTTGTCCTGTCTGTTCCAAGAGTGATCTCTGACACTTTTCACATTGGTGTTGAAACTGAAGCACAGAGCTGTGAGAGACACTTAAACCATAAGCATTAAAATATATTTTTAGGTACCATGATAAAAACTAGAATGCCGACATTTCAGTCTTAGATTTTAAGGAACAAACTGGCCACCTGTACTTCTGTACCCCATCAGGTTTACAGTCAGCTACTCATAGGTGACTCACAGGAGAGTAGCTGCTTTCATTTGCTTCCAAGTAGGTACTGTTTGTACTCATTACCCAACTGGCATGTGTGGCTCTGTGCAATTTATTGTAAAACAAGTTGGATCCATACGCGTACACTGATTTTTGGCACAGAAAACAAAAACTTAAGTACTGGATACTTGATTATTATAGATGGCTAGAATTTCCATTATAAAAATGCTGCTGTGCAGTAAGTTGATTCTGTATTACAAACCTCTGGGTCATAATTCTCTCTCCTGCAAATCTACTTACTGTGAATTGACAGTTTACACTTCTGCTTAATCACTCAGTTGTTTTCTGCCTTTAAATGTACGTTGTCTATCATAGTGTGCATGCTTTTACTTACCTAGTATGCCTAATTCTGGTTACAAGTGAAATATGTTGCTGGATTATGAAGGTAAGCTCTTCAATGCTTCATGCAATCGTACAACAGAATACCAAATTGGAATGAACCTCTAGGATTGTCTGGTCCAACCTTTCTTGACAAAAGCACGGTCCAGACAGGATGGCCCCGCACCCTGTCCAGCTGAATCTTAAAAGCATCCAATGATGGAGAATCCACCTGGGGAGATTATTCCAATGGCTGATTGTTCTCAGTTTAAAGACCTATGAAAGATCATTCTCCATCCAGCTTTTCTGTTGCCTTAAAAACATATCTGCCATTTGGCAAATAGGTTAAGCTCTCTAATTTCAGTTTCCTATATAATGAAGGTGTTGCTTCTTTCCTGTAGTCAAGGTGGATGTGTTGTGTACGTGTATATGTATTTGTACACGTACATATAGATGTACACATACATGTATCTATATAACTTCGGAAACACTTAAGTGGTTTCTGGGTATTATGGTTATGAGTGGTAGAGATTTATTATGTCATTGCATAAAAGACAACAGTGGTTATGTTGAGTAAGGAGCTCGGGAGGATAATGCTGCTACGAAGGTTTCACTTTTACTCCATTTCCATTGGTTCTGAGCCAACTGTGTTTGACAAAAACTTGATGTAAGAGCAATAATTATCAAAATTTATTTTCTGACCTTTTTTTGACTGTGATACTATATTTTAATAGAGAGGAGTTAAGGTTCTAAATGCTGTTCTTCCATATTCATCCATGCCAAATAAAACCATATTCCATTTGAAATAATGATCTGAAAATGTATTTCCTGTATGGTAACATACTTCATTTGTACAAGCCTTTTATGTTATAGTTAATAGGATTGATGCATTTTGTTCTTTATGCTGGAACCTGGATGAGTTTTCCAGAACTTAATTTCTGTTGTGTCCAGGGTTATAGAAATACTCATTTGTGAATCTCATCGTGTTTGCTGGTGTATGATGTTGTGGCTTACAAAATCATTAAAATCCAGTGTTTTGGCTAGGCAGCTGTATTTTTTTAGAACGTGAAAGACTGAGGCTGCAAGATATAAAAAGTCTAGTTTGATATCTTTACATTGTTACCTTTCCGTTTTTCTATCCTACATAAATACTTATATAAAAATCCTACATTTAACCATTTATTTAACTTCACCCTCACTAGCTATTTAGGCTTCCTTTGCTTTATTTTACATTTCAATTAATAGTTTCCAAAAATGAATGAACCTAATGTGGTAAAGTGTATTATTTAGTGTAAGTGAAAATGGCTGATTCACTTCTTAAATAAGATGATATTGTTTTCCCAAAAGCAATACAGTCTTATTTAAAACATGGATTACAATTGTTTGTTCTTTTTTTTTTTTTTTTTAGGTCATGTTTACTGGAGACAATATTCCTGTTCATCCTCATGTTTATAGCAATGGTCATATCTGTTTATCCATTCTAACAGAAGACTGGTCTCCAGCTCTCTCAGTGCAATCTGTTTGTCTTAGCATTATTAGCATGCTTTCCAGCTGCAAAGAAAAGGTATGGGCTTTTTTTAGCAGTGTCAGAGTAGAATAAGTAAAAGTTAATAGTCTTCTACTTTGCAAAGTGAGATTTTCATTTCTCAAATTCTAAAATAGGCAAAACTACTATATCTACATTTCTACTACTGAAAAAATACTAAGCTAGAACTGCATAATAAACAGCGCAGTAAGTACTTTGTCACTTTTTTCATGGTAACCTGCTCATATATCATTATTGGAAAAGAGGATTGAATGGAACCCTTCTAGTTGTACTAATTGTGAAGGTCAATTACATTTTAGGACAATTCTTTGTAAATTGATTCTGTCTCTAAAGGTAGTGCAAAATGACTATTGAAATGTCTTTAGTGCAGATGTTTGTAAGGTTTTTGCAGCTGTACAATTTCAGTGATCTTGATCATTTTTCATTTCAGGGAAGTAAATGGTGCTGAGTGGCACACAGATGAGTGGCACTAACACCTTAGACCTGTTTTTGTAAAGAGATTACCCTTTTACTCTTGACCATTTCTTTCGCAGTGGAATATCTGTGGAAGTTAGATGTGGTCAGAGCTTGTACATCTATGCTATCCAAACGTATCTATTTATGTCACTTCCCAATCAGTCCTTGTCATGTGTATATGGTAGAAAAACACCCCCAAAATGGCTTTGTATTGTATCCTATGACACAAAGAAAGCTGAAGAATATGAAGTATTGATCAGATACAGATGTTTATTTTAGTTCATTTTTTTCACCCACTCCAAGCTGAGACTTATGGATGTGAATTGGATCTAGATTCCAAACTGCAAAGGAATTTCATTTGAGGTTTTTTTTTTTGAACAACAGCTGTTCCTTTTTTGTGGGTTGTTTTCATTCTTTTTTTTTTACTTTTTTTTTTTTTATTTCTTGCCCTATCTATCTCCAAACTGTTTCATATTTTTCATTAATTTTTTGCTTGGAGTATCTCCAGTAAGAATTGTTACCTGGATTCTTAAGAGATTTTTCTTGACAAAGGTCTAGCCCTGCCTGTTACCTCATTTTCACTGCATTCACGTGAAGCCTTTCATAAGCTTATTAAATAGCTCATGTATTACAATATGAGGATTGTTTGATTATTTGTAGGTCTTTTCTTCTGTTGCAGAGGCGACCTCCAGATAACTCATTTTATGTAAGAACGTGTAACAAGAATCCAAAGAAAACAAAATGGTGGTATCATGGTAAGTATTTAACTAGGACCAGGAATTTTGAAGATTTTTCAGGCTGAACGCAATTAAAATGTAGGAAAGTAGCATAAATGCATTTGAAGCCTTAAACTCATTTTTAAATTTCAAAAAGTTATTAAAATCCTGTTTCTGAGATACTCTGCTATGATTTTTTTAATCACATTTTAATCATTCCCTGTTGGAAATTTAAACAGCACAGATTTATATGTTTTAAATAGTAGGATTTAATTTGAATGAAAGTTCTTGTAAACTGTATTAGTCCATGGCATGTCTCAAGTTTGGGGTTGGGGAAGATCCATAATGAAACCAGGTTTAGCTCTAAACCCAGGTTTTTTGTTGTTGTTGGTAACACTTTAAGAGCTTTTACAGTGATTAAAAGACGCCTATATGTTTGTAAACAGCTGAGTGTTTTAATAGTTTTCCGATGTGGGACAGTTGGCTAACTTAAAGGCTCTTAAGAACTAATAGTCAATAATATAGTAATAAAGACTCTACACATACATGATAGAAAAAAAAAAAACCAAAACCCCACCACATTAGAATTGCTACATAGAGTACTACAGTGTCTGTAATGCTACTGTTATATTGTTTTGGTTTGGGTGTTTTTTGGGTTTTGGGGTTTTGTTTTTTTTTTTTTTTGCTTTACATGTGCCCTCTCTCTGGCTTTATACTGTGCGGTTTCTTTCTTCTGCCTCAACGTTTGTCATCCTCTTCTCAGAGCTGGGATTGGCTGTATGTTCTTGTCTTATCCACTTCATTGGTGAGGAAAGAAAGGAGGAGGGTGTAGAGACAGGCTATGCTTTTCTTGTCTCTTGTTGGTCAATACTTTCTTTGCTTTCCCTACTGCACAAATGGTAGTTATTGGAACCCCATGTATTTTGGGAAGGGATGTGTTAGAGCCGGTAATACTGTATGCTAGCTTGGTGCAGGAGAAGTTGATTCCATCACTACATTTCACTGAAGGCTCCATCATAAGACATCCTCTGTTTTTTCACTGCCTCCCCACCCCAGGGCATGTTCTGTACCCTATGTGAAATGAGACCAGATATTTTGAGACAGTGGGAGTTAATGACTGGAGAGGCAAATGCCAGAGCCTTCACCCTTAGATTCTTAAAAGCCCATGGATGCCTTAACAAGAAAAACTCAAGAATTTCATAATACTTTGAGACCCATAGGATTTTTGATAGAGGGTAATGTAACAGAATGAAACTCTGTTTCTCATAATCCTCTAATAGTATCTCTAAAACAAGGTGACTTCAATTACAGTAAGAGGAGTGCTATGTGTCATGGGATTAAGAGGTATTTAAGAAACTCAGGACTGTTTATTGTGTGGTTATACTTCATGTTGTTTTTAAAATCGACTCCAAGAATAGTAAACCTATGGCCTGCAAGGCTGAGTTTTTCACTGTCACCAGATTATTCAGTAGTCACTTTCTCTTCTCTTCTCTTTCTGTTTTCGCACTCTTGTAATGTGTTTGGTGCTTCTCCATTTCTAGTTTTGCTTTCTCTTTATTGGCAATTTTGGGAGAGTTTTTATTAACTATTTTTATTTTTACTCGCTAGTTATTTTTAAAGAGAAACAAGTAAAGTTTCATTTATTGGCTTTATCTTGTGATTAAAATATGTTCTGTCTACTTTGAATTTGTACTAGTCTCGTTTTGATTCAGGATTGAAGTCTATGAAGAACAGTCTGCAGATACTACTTTGATTTCATATTCATGAAATTCAATTTGACTTAAACAAGCAAAACACCAAATAAGTATAAGAAGAAATGTGGGTTATCTTACTCTGGAAGTTGCTGTATAATTGTGGCTCAAAAACATCAAGCTGCTTATAGTCCACTAAACAAGTCATTTAATTACTTTAAAGTAACTATGCAATGGCTGTTTTCTGGAAGTCAGAAAACCCTACCCCTCCCCAAATGCAGAGTTACCTAAAAGCCAACCTGTGGCAAGAGAAAAGCAAGTCAGTTCATTTAAATAACTCATACTGTTTTGCAATATTTTCATTTATTTTTTAACTTCCTTTTTAAGTACTAATTACAAAGGAGGTCGTGATACAAAGTTCATTGGGCTTTCTCCTCCACCATTAAAGTCTTGCATTAAAAAATAAAACATGCCTGATGTCCATTGGACACAAATTTTCTTAAATGCTAGAGGGTTTTTCCTTCAAGTTTTGTGTGTTACTTGCTCCTACTCTCAGTTCCAAGTAATTTTGTTTCCCTTCTGTGCACGTAAAACAAAACTGCCAAGGCATGATCTTTAAATTTTCAATGTTTTCTTAATGGGTTTGAAGAAATGGTGGGTTACACTAAAATGGATAGTGTAGCTCGCCTACTAATTTTAACCACCTGTCTCTGGAAAAGGACTGTCTTAGATGTTACATACACCTGAAAAGATTTACAAGCCCTTGGAAAAGGTGATTCTGTCATCTTCATTTTCTACTCCTAATCTTGTGGTTGAACCACTTTGGGATGGGTAAATTAGGGGAGAAAAACCAATCCCAACCAAGAAAGAAAAACAGCTGTCCAAGGGTAACTACTGAGTGAAATAAATGTCAGAGCTAATACAAGAAAATGTGGAGGGAGATGCAGACTGGTTATGACCCTTCTGTTGTCAGCTAGCCTTTGAACTGGCTTAGCTTTAATGTGAAATTGAATCCCTGTGTTTTGGTGAGAAAGGAGGGAGACTGTCATCACTTCTAATACATGCATTTGAAGGAAATATTTTTATTTTTTTCCAGTAAGTGTCTGGAATTTATTTAGCTGGGAGCAAACAGTGCATGGTTGGGAGCTGATGTAGAACAAACTAATGTGAACACAGAGGGATAAAGTGGCACTTTGAGATATATTCTGACATGTAAACAAGTGTCTTTGTGCATTTATCTTATTACAGAATTTTTAATCTCTAATTTCATCACTGCCCCAGCAAAGCAACTTATTCCATAAGCAGAGTTATGGAACCTTGTTTGTTACAAACTGATGTCCTTGCAACCCCTGTTTCAAAACTCCTGATCTTTGATAACTAAAAATATTTCTAGATTGTCTGCCCTACCCAATGTCTGCTTCAACTATACATTGAATTTCATGTTGAAATTTAGTCTGAGAGTTGATCATATTGTGTTAAAGACAGAGGAGGATCTTCCAGATAGAGTTTTCTTGGTCAGCCAGGCTGAAATTGGTTTCATAAAGCTGTTGCCCGGCTTTGATGTTGTCATGAGGTAGATTTTTGTGAAAAAAAGAGAGCAATGGTGTTTGTTTTCAACCAACACCTCCTCACTGCTTTTGGGTTTTACAGTTTGTTTTTGTTTTTTGTTTTTGTTTTTTTTCTTTTTTTCCAGTAGGATGTTTGCTATTTGGCCTAAACTTTTAGTACACAATCTGAATACCCCTTCTATCTGTGTTACATCCTTGTCCAATCTTTTTTACACATGTAGTACCCTACTATCAAAATGAAGAGGTTTTTTACATGTAATAGTAACAATGATATATTTTCCAGTGAGAATGTAGAATTGTTGGCTGCTACTTTATAGATACTAAATCTGTAAAAATACTCTTTATGAGGCTACATTTTCTAAGTGTGTGAGGTTACAAGTAAGTGCGTTAAAAATAACCAGACAGTAAGTTTGCTTTCTGTTAACAAACTTAATATTTACTGCGACCAGATGCAAATATACTACAGGTTGATGTGTGGAAGAGAAAATTTAAAAGGGAGAGCTTTCACAGACGAATAGGTACTTTAGTGTTGAGCATAATGCAGAAAAGATTGGCAGAGAATGCGCCTTTTATGTAGCATGTTCTGTCCAATCACAGTATCTAAAATTTAGTGAATGTAAGTTATTTTCAGGTTTAGGATTTAAGTATTATAGTAGTAACCTTATTATTTTTGCATAATTCTGTCAGCTATAGTTTGTGTTGATCCTTGAGAAATCAATGAATGTACATATATTTATAAAAGGTTGAGAATGCATCAGGAGAAGCCCACTCTGCCAGCTGTTTTTGCTATATATTCCTTATAAAAGGATTTCTCAGTTTGATAACTGGTGTGGACCTGATGCACTTCAAGGCGGCAAAATGTTAAGCATATTTGGTCTTTCATTTTCCTGATTGGCTTTCTAAATATCGAGTGTGGAAATTACTGTCTTTTTAATGGAATATTTGCTAGTATTAATATGCTTGGGGGTGTATGTGTATTTTGGAAGTTTTACGTTTGTTATTCTCTTCTTTTTTGCCTTAGTCATTATTGAACAAAACCACAGAATTATTCAATCGGTGTATTTCCACTGCATGTTACTGTCTATGCTAGGAATTGTTTGTACGTACAGCGCCTTGCTAATTTGGACTTAGAATGCTTATATGTTTTCCATAAATGCTCTTCTTTTATTTTAAAGATGACACATGTTGATGCCACCATTTTGTGATCCTCGTAGCAGAAGATAGTCCTACTGAGAAAATGAGCACTTTGATCATTCAGTCTTTGAACTTTAACCTTTGACTGGAAGTGACCTATAGGCAATGAAGACTACTTCCTTTGACTGCATTTTTACTAGTGTGCATTCTGGGCGCATGTTGATCGCTGGTTCAGTCCATGCAACTGACATGCTTTTATTAGTCATACAGTATTAATGCAGGTGTCCAGAAATGTCAGAATAATTCCATTATTTTTATTTTAAGCTTTTGGAAGAATTCCAGGTCTTCATATATTGTGCAATAACACTGAGCTCCTTGGCGGTTTTGGTGCATCCATTGCCGGCAATGGACATTGTACCAGGGAAAAGTTTTGCTCCTGCCACAAAAAAGATTCATGCATGACAGAGCTTATGAAAGTTTCGGATATATTTGGATTATAAGCAAGGGATCTACCATTACTTTAAAAGCCACCCCATTCTTTTATATTTGGATTCTATGCACTGTGATCACAAAACTAGCAGCATGAGTTAACATGCTTAGCTGAAGGACTGTAATAAGATCATTGCATATTTATTAAATTGTTTATCTGCTGTCAAATTGTTTTGACATGGAAGGTTTTTCAAGTGACATTGGCAGAGAGGTACAATGTTATCCCTATGGTGAAATAAAACTACTTTTTGTATATAGTTATTCATATCTCTGAAGCAAAGGTATGAGTAATTTAGGGTATGAGTGATTTAATCAAGAATTTATTTTGGAGATAGGAGAGGATGGCAGTGATATAACTGAACTTGCTGCAGTCCATAATTGGGCTTGTAATTTGTACTTTAGAGCTTTTTCCAAATAGATTGCACACTGTTATTTCCTGCTAGCCATCAGCATGAGCCCTACTGCCTACACCAATATTTCATTTATTTATGTGTTTGAAAGCAATCCATATAACATTTTTTGTTTGCATTCACTGTTTCTTTTGTTGTTGTATGTCATGTTTGAATGTTACAAAACAATATTTTGATTGAAAAGCTTTGTCAGAAGATATTTTCATGTAAATTATTTCTTTATCTTGTAAGCATCATCTTGTCTTTTAATCCTGTACTATAAAAAGAAAAAAAAAATACATTTTTGACAGAGGCTTAATGTTTTGACAAAAAAGTGTGGACCTTCTTATTTAAGTTTAGACTAAAGTATATTTTCTTAACTTGCTTGTCCCATGCAGCCATACCAATTTTTTTCCAGGCTTTTACTTCACCAAAAAAGGGGAAAAAGCCTAAATTCAGATTGACATTTTTCTATGGAGCAACATTTATTGAAATTATAGTTGTTCTCACCACTCTGTAATATTTTGATACTGCAATTAGGTTGTCTTTTTAGGAAGCACTTTTATAAACTTAATACCTTTACACATATGCAAAGTTTCTATAACTTTTTTTTTACTGTTGCCTTATTGTTGCACTCAAAAAAAAAAAAAATTCAAGTGATTAATGTATGAATGTCTAAATCAAGTAACTACTTGATTTAAAAACAAACAAAAAAAAAAAGCCAAAAAAACCCCAAACCCAACCCAGAATGAATAACTACCATAACAAACAGAAAATTGGCTGAAAATACTGATTTATTTTTTTTCTTACTGCTGTATGATAAGTGACAAGTTTTATAGCCTTGTACATACTTCTCTGTTACCTAATGTTTAAAACCTTTTAAAAAAGTATAGATGCTTAACTCAGGGTGGATAGAGTTCAAATGCATTTGCTTCAGAGAAGTATTTTGTACAGCAACTGAATTATGGATATTGCCAGTGAAGTGAGACTACAATATACTTCAGGAACTGCTATTTTTTCTACTGTATTGAAAATATCTCTTGGCCTTTAAAACTCAATGGTAAAATCTAGCTTTGGATATAAATTTGATGTGTGTATATATTTTCACAGTGAGCCTTTAAAACATAGAATTCAGTTTCTTTTAAGAGCCAAAAATAATAATTTTAAGCAAATGAAATAGTTCTGCTCCTAACTTTTTATTTAGAGAAATTTTATTGTTGTGAGTTAATCAAACTGGTTATTTTTGGAAATGGTTCCTATGAAAGAGCAGTAATCTGATACTTAATCTGTATGTTCATGTTAACTGCTCTGTATTGATTGAAACAATTGACGCATCTTCGAGAAATTCATGTATGAATGGTTCACACAATGGATCCTTTTCAAATAGTCTACAGGAAAGAGACCTTATTGTGACGCAAGCTAAGGTCTCTGAAGAAATGGTTCAAGTACATCTTCTCAGATTCATGTATCTTTTCATATGGTGGCTCACCATACTACAATACATGGTTTCAGAGAAGCTTTATGACATACTGTATGTATTTTGTTGAAGATGTGTGTTGTAGTGCAAAGCATTATATATTTTATTGTTCTATGCTATCACATGGACTACAGTGAAGTTAAATAACCAAATTTATGCTGCTGTTTAATACCCCCCCTATAATATACTTAGATCAAAAAAATGCAAGGTAGATTAGAAGAGAATGTACCTCAGGTCTTTTAGTTTACAGTAGAAATGCCTCCACTGGTTGTCTTGTAGATCTGTGGGTAAGTTCACCTATATGCAGAGGGCCAAGACAAAGCCTGTATACCACTCAAGCCCTCAAAATAATGCAACTATTCTGACAATGCTATGATGTCCTGAAATAGGGCTTGAATTAGATGAAGGTGGTGCCACCCTTTCTGTAGGGTGACCCTGTGTACGTAACTTTCTTTCACTTGGAATTTCTCACATGAAATGGTTACAGAATTCGCTTGAAACAATCTTGCTTTTATTTTGTGTCAATGTTCATGTTGTTAAACACTTTGTTTTGTGTTTAGTGTCTTTATACTATAACACAATAAATTCTTGTTTTAAAATAGATTACTACCCTTGAATGGAAATACGTGTGGACCTTTTCATGGTGGAGTGCAGCAGCACTGTTCCTTACATTCAGCTACTCTTGAGACAAAGCTGTCAGTAATTCCAAAATGCTGTGATGGATATCAAGGGAGGAATTTGGATAATAGTGAGGCATTTTCTCTTTTCTCCGGAGAGTATCTGTTTTAACAGCTGAAGGAAATAGGTTCTTTAGAGGTTAAAAAAAAAAAAAAATCAAATCACTTAAGATGTAGTGCTTTTCACTTCTCATAGATGATCAAATAGTTCCTTATCATAGTTCTTTGCCATTTGACAAACACTTCAAACGTTGAATGGGTAGTTTCAGATGCAAGGTTCTTATTTGCTTCCAGTGGTTGGAAAAGAGTGTCTGTTACTTTGTTAGCATATGTCAGGACTGGTAAATGAAATTTCTGCTGCCTCATATCAATAATTGCTTTCAGTTTTGTACAATTTTTTTATTCAAGGGATGATGGCTTCTGTTTCGGAAAAAGTAAGGCACTTCCTTCATACTGAAAAAAACTATTTTTGTGAAGAATTTAGTTTTTAAATTCACATATCATATGTTATGAATACTGTTCTGGATGTTTGATTTTTAGTTATTACTTTATTTGAAAGTCTGACAAAATATATTTCACATCTCAGGTTTCAAAGGTACAGTCTAAGGAGACCATAAAATTCCCATGTCAGTAATTAGATTTGAAAGAACAGATTAAACAAATGTCTATCAGGAAAGGTTTAAACTTAATTGATAATAAGAGTTTCCAGTCCTATTCTTGGTGATTTTTTTTTGTATATGTAAATATTTATTAAAAAGAAAGATGTTTTAAAAACAGGGGAAAAAACCACCTGTGGCACTCATGTTTTTTAGAACATGTCCTCTTGATATTAAAAGGTTTGCGATAGTGCAGCCATATAATTTTCTGGCTTCCCTCCAACAAAGCTAGTATAGTTTTTACCTCCTCTGGTAAATCAATTCAGCAATTCAGCATTATGTTGTGCTTGCACACTCACAAATCCTGATCGTTCTAAAAAAAATAGGTTTGAATGAACTTTCTTCTGAAACCAGTTACTTTTAATCCATATCACTCCAAGCCAGTTTGGGTTTGCTCTCATAAGCAATGGTACCTGAACAATTGAGTGTTGAACTGCGTAAGAGGAATTGAACTGCCTTAGTGATATTTCATCTTCAGCTGCAGCAACACAGCAGGGTGGGAAGAGAGAGACTTGGGAATGGTTTGTGTGCCAGGTACTTGTTGGTCTATTGTTTCCAGGGCTTCTACAAACTTTCTAAACCATCTGGCTTTAAAATACCTTAATAAAATTGGAAGAGTAAAAATGTCATGAGCCTTCTTTTACTATACTTGAAATATAATTCAGAAATACAAATCTGAAAGTACTTAGCCACTGCTTTTATTTCATTTTACTGATAATAGCAACGCAGGATATTCTGTTTGCTTGCCGTATTTTTTTTCCTCCAGATTTTAAGTACTTTTTAAAGTAGTATTTGAGGGGGTTTGAGCAGTTGATTCAACTTTCTTAAGTTGGAGCTACTTAAAGTGAGGGGTTTTTTAAATTACAAAGCAAGAGAATTTTCAGTAACTTTGTAGTTCCAAAGTAATTGCTATTACGAAGTGGCTTCCTTAGAAACCTCTGCGGGTTTCATTCAGATAATTATTTTGTATTTGAAAAGCAAAAACTAAATGCAAAATCAATTGATCATGCAGTGTATATCAGTGTAGAGATCAGATTGATAAGCCTCTGTCTACAGTCTTCTTTAGTACAATACTCCACAGAAGCTCTTAAGGTGCGTGTCAGTGACAGTAGGTTAGATTGTACTTAACCCCCTTCAGTTTGTATACATGCTATCTGCAAGTGTAACTTTGTCTTTTAAATGTCATTTTTTTCTCTTCACTTCTGGTGAAGAGCTGCTTACAAGAGACTCTAGTTTTCTGGAATAGGAATCCACTGGAGAACTGAAAACCATAATGATAGCCTCAAAGAAAGATGTTACAATCTGAAATCCTGTAACACTAACCACAGTTTCTGCCCTCATGCTGGTCTGTCTTTTGGTATTTAACATCTCTATAACACCTTAAAACTTGTCTTCAGCAGGTGGAAACCTATTCTTTTGGAGCCCTTTGGAGTGCTTTCTGCCAAGTAGGTCAGGGTTAAACCTGTTCAGATGAACATTCTGGGCCCTTTCTGTTCCCAGGGCTACAGTTTTATCTGGATGGTGCTAATGCAGGTCTCCAGTGCATTTTATCCTTAAAGATAAAATCAAGTAGGGGTCCTGCTATTCAGTGTCTTCTCTTAGATTACTGCCACTGAAAAGGAGGAATTTGTACTACTCCTCCTTCCTTTCCAGCCTCAACTGATTCACATTCCTACCTTGCATCTAGCTTCATTGTGTTAGTCTGCACTGAGATGATTTAGCATGTTAAACCAGTCAGAAACTGACTTGAAAAGAAAAAGTGAAAATCTTCTCAATTAGCAAACTGAATCAGCTCGCTGCATAGTCAAGAGCTCCAGAACTAGTACAAGAAATGGAAAAAATTATGCAGCTGGGGTTTGGGAGGTGATGGCTGAAACCTGATTCACATCTTTAGACTTTTATGCATGATGTAAAGTACTAGAAACCTTGTTTTATGCAGGAGCTGAGTTATGTACTATGAGAAGCCTGAGAGCTGGAGGTCTGGACTGCCTGTGACAATCTGTGGCAGGGGCTTCTCTTACCTGTTGTAACTGTTTTCTAGTAAAAATTCTGAAGTTGTTCCAAACCCTTCAAGTGATCTATTACCTCTCCATTTAGATGCCTTGAGTTTCTATGCCCAGGATTTTTTTGGTTGGCTTTTTGGGTTTTTGGGGGTTTTTTTGGTTGGTTGGTTCGTTTTGTGTTTTGGTTTGGTTGTTTGTTTTTTTTGTTTTTGGGGGTTTTTTTTTTTGAAATAGCAAGGCTGCTAGCATTGCTCTGTGTGGATATTTTTGGTTAAGTTTATCAGACCAACATTGTCAAACCTTAATGAAATAGAGTTACAGATTCAGTGAAGCTGCTCAGAAGATACCGTTATTTTACAAAAGGAAGGCAATCATTATGTTACAAATCAAATGTTCTTGAGATTAGACAGAAATGCAAATGTGGTACAGTCATCTTCTAATACAGAAGTCTGGGATACTGATCTCGTTTGTCTATTGTATGCTTAAAGAGGACTCTTGCACTGTGGTAGGAGGTTTTTCAAGACAAAACCACACTGTTACTTATCTCGCCCATTCCTCTGAAGGTCTTGTTCAAAAGATGGATGAAATCTGATGTTTTTGGTCTCAATTTATTATTTGTACTGGGTCAGTAGAGTGTGTGACAGCTGTCATTCTGACTGGTAACGAAGGGTGAACAGTTCTTGACTGTCTCTCTCTTACTCTCTAAACTGTCCATATGTCTACAGAAAACATTGGTAGCTGTATTTCACATGCACAAAATAAAGTACACCTTTATTTATTGGCTGTAGACAATTTATTGAGGATTAGTACTCTGAAAGTAGCAGTATAGGAAATACACATCACTAAGTAAAGAAGTCATGACTGATGAAGCACCCAATCTCCAGATGTTTTAGAGTATATCAAGCCTGAAGTCTTGATTCGCATCAGGATTTCAGTTTACAGGGGAAGAAAGAAATTGGGGGCATCACCTTGCACTGATGTGTTTTGTATCGCACTGAGTTTTGGACTACTACTCAGGGTTGTCTTTGGAGTAAACCAAAGATCTAGCTAGAAAACTTGTGGTGATCTGTGCATAAGCCACTTTCATACTGTTTTGTGGCAAGATGGCTTTCTATGCATTTCTAAGCAGCTATTAATGCACCTTGCTTGATTTTACATAAAGGGTCCTGTCACTGTTTGGAGTTTGTCACAAAGTAAAGCATTTACTTAATTCTTTCTTTCTTATATTTACAAAGTATTATTGCAGGATTTGGCCTCTGGAAAGGAGTTCTGCTGGATGGTCTGCACCAGAATGCTGTTTCTTTCTGTCATAGAGCTTTATTTCTTGGGTTTAGTCTCCACAGAAGTTTTATGTGTAGGTACATACTAAAGATGGTTAATAAATCTTGCTTAGGCCATGCATTAATCTGAGTTAATTTTAGTGTATATCCATCTTAAGATGTATATTATATTTTACCTTCCTTGATACGGTATCAAGGACCTTATTATTTATAGCTTTTCTTTTCAAAGTGCAGGTTTCCATCAACTTCTACATTTTCATTCTTTTTTTCTTAAAAGTAAAGATAATGCATTAAAAATAAGGTGGAGAAAAGAAAGTGAATATTTTCTGGCTTGTGTCATGAAGTAGAAACTTACAGGATGCCTCCCTCCAAATTTGGATTTTATTATCTAAAGTGTTTTATCTGTTAATCGTGGGGTGGTTTTCATCTATCTGTAAAGACACGGTGCCTGGTAGATTGCTTATGTTTTGTCTTAATAGGACTTTGAAGGATCAAACCCTTTCAGACATGGGGATGTTTTGCTAATTTCTGTGAAGGCATGTGGGCACTGTACTTGTTTAAACTGTCAGAGAAATTGAAAACGTACATATCTGTCATAGATGTTCACTTTTTAAGCATTTTTAGTTGCTGTTCAGGTAGTAGATTAGTAGTAGTCTCCTGTTAAATGAACACTGAACTTCTCAAATTATGTGGGGATTTACTCTTGCTTAAATTGTCAAATTCAGCAGTGTTCAGTAATCACAAAACTAATGCTTTTGGTAAATTTTTGGATGGGTGGGAAAGGTCTGGCTCAATAAAGTGCTATACAGCGACATTTCAGTAGAAACATCGAGTTAGTGCACTTGTGTCAATTCTCAAAATATCCCAGAACTTCTATAAGCCCCAAACTCTTCATTGCCCTGGCGCATAGCTAGCATGTAATTGCGAACTGATGATTTGGTGATGATGCAGGATAAGGTGTGGGGGTGGTGGTGTGTTATTAATTGGAGAATGTTGTGCTGACTGTTCATTTAAAAAAAATCACAACATTTGAACTGCTGCAAAAGTTACTGTCAATTGTATTACACCTTCATATAGAAATAGAATTTAGTCCAGCTATTTTTTGTCAGATTACATGCATGTCAATATTTGTGCTTCATTACTGCTAGTAACATTTAATTTTATTAGCAGTCCCAAAAAAACTTTACTAAGGGTTGGAGACTTAGTTTTGACAGGATTGTGAAATGATCTGAAGCCAAACAGCTTTAACCAACTTCATCTAACGTAAATATGGTTTGTCTCTCTTCCAGAATACATTGTTATACTATTAATTCACTGTTGTCCTGTGAAAAAGTTACAGTGCTAGTTGCTATAACATGCATAATACACAACAAACCCATGGGCATGGTAAGCCCACCTAGAAACGGCTACTTTGTACGTGAAACTGAGTAGTTAAATTGCATTTGATGTAGGTGGAGATGCATAGATGCTGTATTTTCAACTCATACAGTACCTACTGTTTACTCAGTAACACTTCACATGTTTTGAAGCTGTATGTTGCTGACTTCCCTAGAAGTAGCGTGCATCTAGTTGCTCTAAGAGCTGTCACTTAAAAAATTGGGCAAACCGAGACTGAAGCTAGGGTATGCTGGAAGGAAATAGTACTAACAGCAAATCAGAAGCATCGGTAATCATCTGAAAACAAACATCGTTTGAGTGATAATGCTGCCGGTTGTCCTTGCTTTTATTGTTTCCATTCATGAGATTCTATACTTATGAGCATGTGTAGGCAATCCTTTAGTGTTTTTCCTGTTCACTATGATAAGCCCCTTATGTTGTTTACTGATTCATGTTTACAGTACTAGTAACTTCCAAAGCTTTTTCTTCCCCCCCCCCCGAAGCCTTTTTCTGTACTCAGAGTCTGCATAATGCTGTGTACAGAGAATTTCTTTCTCTTTTCTGCTTGATGTTTGACTCCATGTATGTCTAAGATAGTCCTTGTTCCAAGAGTATAATAATTTAAAAACTTACTTAATACAGGCTTAACTTGCTGTATAATTTTATAATCTTGCCCATTTACTTTAATTTTTTTCCTTCTACAAAATGGTAGAAACCCAAGTCCTTTTCAACTTGTTGCAGAGTTTTTCCACTGTCCTGCAATAAAAGGAGTATTTTAGGAGGGTTAGGTTTTGTTTGCCTTAACTGCCCCTGTGTGGTATGGAATATAAGATTGAAGTACGCAACACGTTTTGTAGCAGTGTAGCTTACACAGCTGGGTGGAAAAGCAAATGAACTGTGCAAAATGGAAAGCACCTTTCTACTGATTCAGTTCTCTCCAGGTTAGTTGTGTCCTTTTACATCTACTTAACTATATCAGGTAAATTTGATGCCAGTACAAGAATGTGTTTGGTGATGAGTGAAATACTTAATTTTCATGTCCCACACTGGCCTTAACTTTCTTCAAGATTTAAAAGGCCTGATTCCTGCTTTCTCTGTGACCTAGTCCATTAGAGTCTGCTACTTGTGAAGTTGTCAATAGGTGTGATTAGGTACAACCTCTCACCAGCACAACTGTGCCAATAAATGTAGTATTGACACTGATGTACAGACAGCCCGGTGCTGTTACTGGTGGAGCTTTGGTTGTGTTTGAAGTACGCTGCTGTAATCGGTGCCTGCAGTGAGAGGCACTAATGAGAATCTAAAGCACTTCCAAGACGGCTGTGATGCGCGCGTACAACAGTGTCAATGAAAATAGCATTGTGTCTGGACTTGTTTGAAGGCCTTTTTATGTAGTCAGAATGCTATCAGTAAAGCAAAACACAAACAAACAAACAAAACCAAACCAGGCTTGTAAACAGGAATTTAATCTTATAGAATCTATTGCTGCTTTGGCCTGTAATTACACTTTGGCTTTCCCATACTTCTCTCCTGAGCAAAGCCAGTGTATTCTCATGAAGTAGCAAAGCCCAGTATTGCAGATGTGAGCCATTCCTAAATGTCTGACTGTGTGCTTTGTAATGGAAAACCGATACACCGTGATCTTCAGGGTGGTAGTTTTGGTATTATTCTCGCTAATTCATCAAACTGCAGTTACATTTGTCTTCATTCCTGTTGTCATGAGATTTGAAGCCCTGATTGACCTGAATTGTCTGGGGTTTCTTCTAAAATTCTGTGATCTGTGTTTTACAGGAGTAATCCAAACCTAGGTTTTTCTAAATCTGGAAAACACGTAGGAAGTATGAGAAGTTTCCTGCATTCAACACAGAGGATGAACTTGTGTGTATTAACTAACTGGACATACGCACACACAAGTTTATACAGTTACTATGCATACTAACTAGATAGGCATAAATATGCATAATCACATTTTCTGTAGTTGTAAGAAGGCGGGATAACTGTACAGAAAGTTCTTACAGTTTCCTGTGTTGAAAATAAATGGAAAGTGATGGAAATAGCTGACACAAAACCAGTCATGTTGTTATAAACCAAACCAAATTAAATGTGCAAATTAAAGCTAGAGATTTAGGGCTAGCTTTCGTGCAGTTTTTGGTACATGAACTAGGATAACGAATAATGCGAAGTTTTCTGAATGTGTAATAAAACTCCTAATATTTACTATAAAATAATCTAGCAGTATAATTTTTAAATTTCACTAGCATTATTAAAAGGGTGAAGCTTTTCTTTAGGCAAGGATTTACTGTTTCCAGCACTGATGTATCGAGAGCAATGGGAGCCAATAATTACAGGAAAATACAATTCTACCTGCAAAGTGATCTGAATTTGGGTCAGTGGACCAACAAATGAAGAAATGACTTTGATACCTTGATGATAAAAGACCTAGATGTAAGCTGGTAGTTGCAAAATCAGCACATTGTTTTGGTTGGATTCACTTTGATGTGTTCTAAAAAAAATGATCCTTGCTAAAGGAGATGAGGACCTAGAGGTTGCACAATGTCCTTATGCTATTTGAAGTGATGGAAGAAGTTGAATATATGCTGACAAGCGCAAGTTCTAGTTCACTTCATTTAGATTCTTGAAGTGATTGTGTGATTCATCTGATTTAGGGAACTTAAATTTTAGACGTGAATTGTGAAAGATAATGTGTTACGTGAGTTGTCAGTGCTCGTGAGTCTTCACTGGTGCATAAAGAATAAATGGTTTCCATTACCTGAGAAAACTCTGTACGGTATTTACTCTTAAGTTTGTATCTTGGTTTGTTCATGTCTCTCATTCTATATACTACATAAGGTGGTAAATTGTTTTATTCACTTGTATGACATGCATTGTAGTCAAAAATCTGCTTTCATAGTCACAGTTCTGCATCTGTAATTGGGGAGAGCAGTGGTCTGATTAGACTTAGGTTTATTAATAATACTGGACTTCAATCAAATCTAATCCCATAGTCCTGGCTTTTGCTTTTCTAATAGCTTTTAGTTATTGGAAAAAATATTATTAAAAAACTAAGTGACCCATTCTTCTGGTATTAAGCTATTAGAGGCTTTCGTTCAGCTGAATGACTAATATAAATAATGCATTGTCCACTTCCTATTGGTATATTATGGGCACTCTGCATTAGCTTAATTATTCTTTCCACTTTAGTATCAAAATATCATCTGAATTCTTTAACATACATTTTAAAAGTACAGCTAAAAAGAAACTTTATCAAACCCTGGAACAGATTGCTGGAAGAGGTTGTACAAAAGTAAATGGAGCAACCTGCTAACTCCAAAGTCAGATCCAACTTTGAAGTTGGTTCTACTTTAAGGGGGCAGGGAGGGTGGTGGAGCAGATGACCTTCAGAGGTCCTTTCCAACCAGTTTTTCTGTTTCTAATTCATTGATTTAAAAGCAGGTTCCTGCTTCTGTTGTTCTGTCAATGATTTGGGGATTATGTTTGTTTTATTTTGTTGCACCAGTGTGCATTGAGGGGTGGAAACTCATTTCTTGGTGACTTCTTTAAAAAAAAAAATATTTCCAATTCTAATAATAAAATTTATCAGTAAAAGTTAAAATATTTTGATTTTTGCAAGTCAGCTTGAAAGTGCCAATTTGTTTTTTCTGAGTCTGAGGTTAAAAATGACAAAGCCAAGTGTCTTCAAGTGTCCTCCACTCGTGTATACAGACCAAATGGAATTACTCTGCACCCTTTCCCCTAGTTAGGCATTTGTGCAGGCGTTTAGGCATTAGTGTGGCTTTTTTTTCTTCCTCTTGTTTTCAAACTGCATATTGAGTTAATAACTCCTATTAACAACTTATGAAACTATATTGTTAGGCAAGTCATGACACTCCCATTGTGTACTAATGGAGTAAAGTGGATGAGTATATACAAACTATGCATGTCATTTTCAAAAATTGAGACATTTTTAGGTTCTAGTAAGCTGCTGTTATTGGGGGTACTGACTAGCCTTTATCCCATATCTCAACTGTAGGAGGGAAGAAACCCCATAAAGGTACAGTAAATTTAAAGAGTGGCTGGTAATGCAACTTAGTTGTTCATATATGTAAAGCTCCAATCACATAGGAAACTTAGTAAAAAGCAAAACACTGTCATAGACATGAAATGATTATGAAATATTTGATCCTTTGTTTTATACCTGGGCAAAATTAGTTCCAGAAGTCACCAATGTATTTAAAATATATATATGGTAAGTTTTGGGATAAAATTTGCTCTTCTATATTCAGTTTTCTTTCAGCTATGTGCTATTTGCAGCACAGAATGTATATTAAGATAGGAGACTCTTCTGAGTTGATACATTTATTTCAAGAGAAGTTTTTAAACTAAGCTTTTAGCTGTGCAGTAATAGCAATATTGTAAAACTCTTAGGTATTGAAATAATAGCACAGACTGGAGATTTTAGAGGCTTGTTGGAATTATATCTATCTATTGCAGAAAGTTCAGAAAACTTCCCTTGTAACCTGATGCTGACATTCATGGAATGCATTTTTCTGCTGGGTACACTGATACTAAGTATATGCTGTACTGTAGGGTTGTTCTTCAAACTACCAACAGTAAGTAAAATAAAAAGTAAAAATTGACATAAATAAAAAAATAAACCCCCAACAAATGGAAAAAAAAAAAAAACAAAACCACCAAAACCCACAAATATTTATAGATGCCATCAAGATTCAGCACCTGAATGAACTTTACTTACGCAAAAACTTGTAGTAGCCTTATGAAAAGTACTTACATTATTATCCATTGCTAAATTATATCAGAAGAATACATAAGAAATTGTATTATACTGTGTACTTCTGTGCTCTGTTCTTAAAACAAAATGAAATAAGAGGTAAGGAATCTCAGAAAAAGAAAACTAAACGACGGAAGAATGAGAAGGGGAGGATGACGAGCTACCACGGCTGAACAGAGGGTATGTATAAAACTGTCTTAGCAAACACTGAGTTCCCGAAGTGTGTTTAAACAAGTTGTAAATGTCATGTTAGTGTTTTGTTAGTATGAATAAAATGTTGCTATCACTTAGATACTCATAATACAGCCCTGTCGCTAAGTGTCATTACATGTATTTGGTGTGTAAATTGTTGTTTACAATATACAAGCTTACTACCAAAATTCACCTGGGCGATGTGCTATTAGAGTGTGTCTATACCATGAGCACCTGGGAATCCTGTCAGGCTACATCTTTTTCTTTTTTTGCTCAGTTTTCATACTGATCCACCACTTGGTTTCAAGTCATGATTTAAAAAAACAAACAAACAAAAAAACCCCACACACACAAAAAAAACCCCAAAACTCATGGAATAACAGATATTGGATGAAATCTGAACTCTGGATTCATTCTGATCCTGAGTAAATATTTGTTGGGTTTTTTTAAATTACATTTGCTGTATCCAATGTTCTAACTCTCATAGCTGTCATTAAAATCCAGTTGCCTTGTAAAAAGATACAGGTATCTTCCTCCCCCAAAAATCAGGTTTTATTCCAAAGCCTGAAGACTTTTGTTACTGCAGTCTTGCAAACCAGGTAGAAAATTCATTCCTTCAAGTTCTGATGCTTCTACCTGGCTTTGTCATGGATTTAAAAATTCCCAGTTTGTCTAATTTGGCAAATAATTACTTTAGCCTATCAAGAGAGCATATTATTACAAACTAAATTAGGTGGGATTGTGGATTAAAGTCGGAAGCCTTTTTTTAATGAACAATAAACTTTTGATTACTTTGAGATAAAGAATTTGAATGCTATCTTTTTAGTGCTAAAGATGGTCAGAAAACAATTTGATTTTTTTCTCCCCCTTTTATTCTTCTGTTAACTTCCAATTTAAAGGAAGACTTTATCTCTAAGAAACTATTTAGCCTTTAATCTCAATTTTGCACATCCCCAAATCTAACTGCTAAGTGCTTTGCTTTTTTTTTATTTCTTCTGTCCAGCTCTGCCTTCTATAGGGGACATGAAAAAACCTGAAAGGAGGCAACAAGGTAAATGTTTTATGATGGCAGAACCACAGGCCTGGTGTTGGAAACAGGGAAACAGGATTGTCCAAAAAAAATGCACCAAGTTAGCCCTGGCTCTAGCTAGAATCACAGAATGGTTTGGGTTGGAAGGGACCTTAAAGATCATCTAGTCCAATCCCCCTCCAATGAGGGGTGTTCAGCCTGGAGAAGGCTTCGGGGCGACCTTCCAGTATCTGAAGGGGGCCTACAAGAAAGCTGGAGAGGGACTTTTTACAAGGACATGTAGTGATAGGACGAGGGCTAATGGCTTCAAACTGGAAAAGGGTAGATTTAGAACAGATATTAGGAAGATTTTCACTATGGTGAGACACTGGCACAGGTTGCCTACAGAAGTTGTGGATGCCCCATCCCTGGAGGTGTTCAAGGCCAGGCTGGATGGGGCTTTGAGCAACCTGGTCTAGTGGGAGGTGTCCCTGCCCATGGCAGGGGGGTTGGAACTAGATGATCTTTAAGGTCCTTTCCAACCCTTTCTCTATTCTTCAACTAGATGAGGTTGCTCAGAGCTCTGTCCAACCTGACCTTGACTGTTTCCAGGGATGCGACGCCTGCCACCTCTCTGGGTGACTTACGCCAGTGTCTCACCACCCTCACTGTGAAAAGTTCCTTCCTTAAATCTAGGCTAAATCTACTGTCTTTTAGTTTAAAACCATTACCCCTTGCCCTATCTCCCTGACCCCTGGCAACGTCTAAGGAAGGAGGTTTTGCGACCACCGTGAGACCCTCTGCTCCCGCTGCCCGGTCAGGGGAGCGGAGCCGGGTCGGGGCTTCCCCATGCGGCGGTGCCGAGGCCATGCTTCCCCCGTCCCCACGGAGGAAGGGGAGCCCGGGGAGCCGCGGGCCGCGCCGCGGAGCTGAGGGGAGCAACGCCTCCCGCCGCCGCTAGGGGCGCTGCGCGCCGCCTCACCGGACCGGGGAAGCGACGCGGACGGGGCCATTCGTGCCGCGGGAGCGGGGGGGGATCGAGGCCCCGGGCGCGGCGTCGGCAGCCCTCCGCGGGCGGCGGGACGCGGCGGAGGCGCCGGCGGAGAGGCGGGGGAGGCCGGCGAAGGGGTGGCGGGCGGCGCTGAGG
>VFFE01007126.1:1760882-1782248 GCA_008921705.1 Burhinus oedicnemus | reverse complement strand
GGGGGGGTTGGGGGGGCGGAGTGGTTGGGGCCGGCGGCGGCCGCCGCGGCGGCGGGGTCAGTTCTCTTTAGTGTTTGCCGATGTTGGAGGCGTCTCCAAAGTGTCCCCGGGAAGCAGGTAACCGGGCCCGCGGGGGCGGCCCCCGCACCCCGCCGCCGGGCGGGGAGGCCGCGGGACCTGGGGGGAGCCGCGCCGGGCCAAGGCCGGAGGGGAGGGGGTTGCTTCAGCCATGATGTCCGAGTCGCCGTCCCGTCTTGCCCCCCTCCTCCCGCCGGGGCGAGGGCTCCGCCGGCCCCTCCGTGCCCCTCCCCACCTCCCCGGAGCCGGGCAGGCGCTTCTGCGCCACGGCGGTGCCGGCCCGCTCCGTTCCGGCGGGGGGGGCGGCGGTGGAGGAGACACCAGCCCCGCCATCCGCCCCGGGGTCCCCGGCCGCCCCCAGCCACCCGCTGAGGGGCGGAGGAGGCGGGCGGGGGCACAGGTGGGCCGCCCCAGCGCCGCCGCCTCCGGTGGCCGCGGAGGAGCCCCCGCCACAGCTACCCCCCCACCCCCACGCACCGAGTCCGGCTGTTGGCGGCGGCCGTTGCGAGGAGGCCGGGCCGCGGCCGGCGGGGCCGGGCCGGGCCGTGCGGTGGGGCCGGGCTCGGCGGGGACCGGGCCGGGCCTGCCCTGCCTTAGACCTCGGGAAGTAGTTGGGTGCCACCTGAACTTGCCCCTCGTCCTTTGGCCCGCCTCGGCCCGGCGTGCCCTCTCGGGCTCGGCGGCGCCGGGTTGAGGTGCGCGGCCTCGGGGGCGCTGGGCGGCAGCTCGCCGCCGGCGGGGCGAGGGGCGTCGGGCATTCCTCGCCCGGTCAGCGGCGCGGACCCCGCAGCTCGGCCGCCGCGTTTTTCCACGCCATGTTTGTCACCCCTCGCTTTGCACATCTTGCGCTGCCCCCAAACTTCGGACAGGGCCCGAAACTTCGCCGGCAGGACTGGGCTCTCCCACTCCCAAAATGGATGTCGGCGTCTCTTCCACGAAGCGATGGGCAGTGGGGCGCTTTGCCGGCCTTTGCCTGGCATGAGGTCTTCGGGGCTGTCGTCGAGGTGGGGGTGGGACCCAGGGGGACACTGCTGTTAAACAGCCTAGCCCAGGCCGCTCAGGCGGCGGGTGGCATTTTCCAGGTGTTCAGGTCTCTCTGGCGGGAGAAAGTTCTTCTCCATCGCGGCCAGGCCTGGAAGTCACAGCCAGGGACAGCATGGGCTGCTGGGGGCGGGCTGCTCTGGTGAATCCGGCAGCGGAGCTGTTTGCCTTGTAGTGCTCAGGCTCCCACCCGCCAAGCCGGTGGTGCCCAAACGAAAGATTTCCCCGCAGTGCATCTGCCCAGTGTTGCCTTACGGCCAGCAAGCTGTTTCTGTGGATACCAAGATGTAAGCTTCTTGGGCCGTGCTTAGAAGGCTCCCCGTGTAACTACCGTGGTACTAAAAAGAAGTTCATATTATACAAAAGAGTAGATGAAGTGTTGCTGTTGTAGCCTCTCTTTTTGCATGAAATACTGTCTTGAACAGTACTGAGGGACGTGCATGAGTAACCACAGTGCTGCAAGACAAAAGTAAGACTATTTGCTCTGGTGTAACTAGGCGTAGTTGCATGGTGCTTCTGTAAACGCACATACATTGCTGTATCTCACTTACGTTACTAGTGGCATCAAGCTGTGCAGGAGTAAGGTCAACCTGAGCAGTGTGGTGATTCCAGGTTAGCAATCTACACCAGTTAATATTAATGTATTTAAGCCATTTACTAAATACAGGGAGGTTCTGTGCCGCCTTTGTTGTGACATTGCTGCCTATATAAACAGTGCCAGGCTGACAGATTTCTGAATGAAATCTTTTTTTCTAGAAAGCCAGCAGGAGTGTAAGATTTCCAGTACTGATTTCCAGCTGCTGAACCTTAGCTTTGCCCTAGAAAAACTCCTGGAGAGAGATTTCTGCTCTTGCCCGTCTTTGCTAAGATTCCTATTGGTGACAACTCGGAACAGGATTGAGGCTGCCTGCTTGTTCATAGTTTTTAAAGGGAAGGGGCAATTCAAATTTTCTTTGCTTTGCAGAGAACTTTTCAGCACTGTTGCTCAGCTTTAGCAGAAGTCATCCAGCTTGGGTTCAGTTCAGGCTGTAGTCTAGAGGCCAGAGTCTTTATATATCTTGTTGCCAGCTTAAGCTATCTTGTCCCCCAAGAATTATGTCAAAATAGTAGTAAATTTAAACAATCTTACATCCTGAATTGTGAAAGTAGTTTGTAAAGGAACTTCCTAATTTTATTTGCAGGAAAATCTGATCAGAGGTGTGTTAATCATAGAATAGTTTGAGTTGGAAGGGACTTTTAAAGGTCATCTAGTCCACCCCCCTGCAATGAGCAGGGGCGTCTTCAACTAGATCAGGTTGCTCAGAGCCCCGTCCAACCTGACCTTGAGTGTTTCCAGGGATGGGGCATCTACCACCTCTTTGGGCAACCTGTGCCAGTGTTTCACCACCCTCATTGTAAAATATTTCTTCCTTCTATCTAGTCTAAATGTGAACTAAATCTAGTCCAAACTAAGCTAGTCTAAACTCTTTTACTTTAGAACCACTACCCCTTGTCCTATCGCAACAGACTCTACTAAAAAGTTTATCCCCATCTTTGACTTCACCAAGTTTAAATAAGCACTTAACTCGATCAGCCCCTTCCTTGGGGGCAAATATCAGGTTTGATTTTCCTACACAGGTCTATAAACATAACTCCACTGTAATCCTGGTTTACATTGGTGTGAATGTGGGAAATGAATCAAATACTGTGTGTTTTATTTGTAAATTGCCATGAAAAGTGACCTTGGGAAGGTTAGGCAACAGGCTGTGGTGAAGCAGATCCTCTGATTCCAAGGCACTCCGATTCTCCAGCCATTAGGAAAGCTGCACCTGTCATGCTCTGTGTAGACAGTTTGTTTTGACCTGCCTGAAGTACGTTGCTATTCGTTTGTCAGTCTTCGAAAAGACTGAAAAAACTCTCAACAATTATGTCCAGTCCTTCAGCCCAGAAAACATCTTCTTATAATATCATACCATTGGAGAGCGGGCCTTATAAAGTGTGCAGTTTTTAGTGCCGATTTTTTGGGAGTATACTTCATAAATATACACGTGTGCAGATTTTCTCCCATTGGAGAGTCAAGTATGTGCTTCCTCACATGGATCACACTGATGTGGTGGGGAAGGACCTAACTCTGCACCTTTTCAGGATAACTGTAACAACGTAACTTCTGTTAATAAACCCCCAAAGCTTCACTTCTCCTTCCCCTGCTTACATTGATTTCCTATTAGCAACAGCAGGATCTGTAAGAGTTAGGCCTGTCTTTTGCCAGAACCAATTATTTCGCATTTCTAATCTTTGGGTCACGCACAGCCTGTGTTTTTCACAATAGCTCTTGAATTTTCTCTCTCTTCCAAAAAGAGGAAGAGAAACAAAAGCAAAGAACGGCTCTCTTAAAGCTACTGTGAGTGCTGATGTCAAAATCCACACGGGAAACCAGGAATTCCTGCTACCCCTTTCTGCCTTCATGCTTCTTGGCCCTTCCTGTTGCTGGTTTCACTGCGTTAATGCTGGCGAATACACCCATGTAAGGGTTGAGGTACGGGAGGACACGCCTGGGGCTCTCGCCCTGCCACCCTCTTTCATCTGCTTGCTCTTCACTGACGGGTACCGTATATGCCATCTCTGAAACCAGAGAAGGTCAGAAGGGTAAGGCAGGGGTTTCCATTTGGTTGAGGGGCATATAAAGCACAAGGTAGGGGTCCTGTGAAGGCAGGTCAGGGAATGGGGCTGGCAGTTTTGCTCAGAGAGGAGAGGATATATGGTGCAAGGCGGGGACCAGAGTTGGTGGAAGGACCTGGCAAACTCTGGGAGAAGAGGAAATGGAGCCCGTGTATGACATAGTTTATTTTTATATATATATATATATATATATATATAAAGTCAAGGGCTCTGTGTTCAGTGGGTCTGCTCATTGTCAGTGACCAGTCATGATCAGCATTATCCAAAGTATGTTTGCATTAAAAGATCAAGAGTTCAGTAAAAATCTGAGAGATGTCTTGTCAGGCGTTGTTCTGGAAACTATTTAGAATAAAAAAAAATTGCTTGTCACAACTCCTAATCTAAAAATGAATTTTGAAAAACCATCTGTGGTAGTGTAATACTAAAGTCACATGCATGTCTGTAGCTGCTAAAGTTTGTTCATACTTCATCTCAACAGCAACTGTTTTGTGTTGGTTTCTTTTTTAAGCTGGTAGTATTTGGAAAGTTTCCCAGTAGTGAAATCTGTAGTGTGCTCACCTGTGTCGTAGTGCATCTCTTTTGCTTTTTTCAAATACACTTCTGTATAGTACATCACTTGTATTTTACAAATTTATTGATACTTAACCAAATAAAATCAAACTATGAAATTTAATTTTTTTCCTGGTAAATAACACTTTTTTTTGCATATTGAATTATTTAATTTTGTGACTTCAGTATATTTCTGTATCCCCATAATGCCCAGAGAAGGGCAACAAAGCTGGTGAGGGGTCTGGAGAACATCCCTTATGAGGAGCTGCTGAAGGAATTAGGATTGTTTAGTCTGGAGAAGGTTGGGGGGAGACCTTACTGCTTTCTCCAACTACCTGAAAGGAGGTTGTAGTGAGATGGGCGCTGGTCTCTTCTCCCAAGTAACTAGCGATAGGACAAGAGGAAATGGGTTCAAGTTGCACCAAGGGAGGTTTAGGCTGGACATTAGGAAAAAATTTTTCACTGAAAGAGTTATCAAACATTGGAACAGGCTGCCCAGGGAGGTGGTTGAGTCACCATCCCTAGATGTGTTTAAAAGTCATGTAGATGTGGTGCTTAGAGACATGGTTTAGTGGCAGACCTGGTAGAGTAGGGTCAATGGTTGGACTAGATGATCTTAAAGGTCTTTTCCAACCTAAACAATTCTATGATTCTATAATCCTATAATCTTCTAATTTAGTCACCATTAAAATGATGTGAGGGGGGTCTGGTTTTTTTAGACTAATTAGAAATCAGTGTTTGAACACAGATTCCGTTGGTGTTTGGGAAGGACCCTGGTGACAGCCAGCAGCTAAGTATTATGGTGAGTATGGGTTAACCCCCTGTCCTTAGTTTCTGGGAAAAGACAGCTTGCTAAGATGTTTACCGTAGTACCACATGCTCGAAGGGTATGTTTACAGTCTCATCTTCTCCTGAAAACTTTCAAAGGATTGTACTGGCAGTGGTCACGCTTCCAGTTTTGCTGCTTGCCAGCTTTGAGGAGGCTGTTTGCCTCCACACTGAAGGAAACATTTTTGAGTATAGGAGACCAGATTTTCTGCGGAAGTTTCTTGCAATGGAAGTGGTCACCTGTTGGAACAAGAAGAGTTCTTTAAGAGATGAGGAACCTTATTTTTATTGCTATTCTTAGTTTCTTGGTTTTGGCAGCTGTTGTGTATTTGTAGTTTCCAGTTTCTTATACAATAAACCGAGTTTAAAAAGTAGTGTTACACAAATAAAAGGAAATTTCAATATACTTAACATGCAGATTGATGTCAGTAACTGAAGTTGTCTGGATAAGTAGCTGGCTGTAAGTGACAGAGAACTTCCATGTCACCCAGACACATCCATATAACCGACACATTTTAAAGGGAAGAAATCAAGATACACTGTTCCCAAGGTGAAAGTGCAGAGCTGATCCAGCTCAGTGTTGGGTCAATTTGTAGCATATCCAGTTGTACTGATACAAATAAAGAAATTAAATAACAAAGTCTGTAGGAGGTTTGGCTGTTAGAGAAGAACAAGAAATAATCTAAAATTTCTTGTTAAAAAGTCATGTGTTTGGGTTTTTTTGTTTGTTTTAATTTTTTCCCCCTTTCTGATCCTTCTTCAGTCCTGGATACTAGGTTGCAGGGCTTTTTCCTTTCCAGACTGTGGAAAATGTTTTCTCTGCTTTTTGTTCCAGTCTTCTGTATCTGGTAGTACTTAAACCTGCCTGCTTCAAACTGTGTTCTGTCTGTGGTGGCGATGTCCCTCAAGTGGATATTGCCAGTGGGTATTTTGCTTAAAGAGTATGCATCCAAGAGACATTCCTTTTGTACCTGTTTAAGGCCTGGGAATCTTAATGAATGACTCCAGAGGGATTTTCTTGAAAACCCTTCTGACCTTCTTACAATTCAGCACAACGCAGTTACTGGTCTTGAATGAAACGTGTGTCCTCTCAGCTTCTGCACGGCAACTAAGGCTGTCTGTCCTTCATGAAAGGGGATGAGAAGCTTGTCCTGGACCAGGAGACAGGTAAAGCTTACCCTGGTTTCTCAAAGACATCTCTCAGTGTTCTCTTTTAGCTGAATCCACAGGGTTAAATATAGGATTTGACCTCTTTAGAAGGGAGAATGATCTGCATCATCTTTTCTTCACCGCTCTTCAACTGGCCAGTCTTTATCACTTAGAGCCTTAAACAAGTGAAAAATCATTGAAGATACCAGGACTGGATCCCGTTTCCATGGACTTGATGGAGTTGTCATTCATTAGGACAGTCTGGATGTGGACTTGCAGGCAACTATAGGTATTTGCTGCATCGCAGGAGAAGAATTAATATAGCACTTTTCTTCAGCTGTTGTATTACAGGGCTCTTCTGAAACTGTCCATTCCACAAATTACTGTCAGTGGCAACTCACCAGAGGAGGTGGCTTTGGAGGCCCCTTTTCATGTGACCATTAATCTATACATAAAACTTTGATTCTCTTTTTCTGGTTCTCTTCAAGTCCCACTGCAGTCAGAGCCCCTTGATACTTTGTAACGTTCATCTTCCTTACAGGTAGGCATGAGAGGAAACTGCTGCTGTAGCTGGTGGAACGGATCTTTAATACCATAGCTTTAATGCGGTACTTCCAAGTATTTTGAGACATGGAGGCGGCAACTTACCCATTCTGGATTTGAAGTGATTTTTTTTTTTTTTTTTTTGTCATGCTAGTATTTTGAAATTTTTCAAGGCTTTTAGGCCAACTATGTGCTCGCTAGGAATTTTTGAGATCTCTAGCACCAAAAAAGAAGCAGCTTTATTTGCTGTCATTGCAAATACTGCCTGGTACTGTTTACCTTTGTTCAGGCACCTCATAGCTGACAGGAGGAAGGGAGACATACTTACTATCAAACTAATATACCTAATATATCCCCAAGATAGGGCAGGATGGAGCGCTGCAGGTGAACAGGGTTAGCTGAGGTGGTTCTAGTTCCAGGGTCTACTCTGCTTTTCAAATGGGAGTGTCTTTGCTATTGCGCTGGGTTGCAGACCTCTGCTGCACAGCTCCGGGATCTGCACTTCTACCGAAACTTGTGCTGCACGTCATTACAACCTAGATGTTGGACGGCCTTTGGGCTAAGAGCACTCCTTCCCTTTGTTAACAAGGAGCATCATTTTTTGCAGGAGGTGAGGCTGTATTAGGCATATATATGTAGCAAAATAGCGTGTGTTCTCTTGAAGATCCTAGAAAACAGAGTTCTTCTTCCCTTTAGAAGTGCTTTTTGTGTATTTGATTTTGGTTTTGAAGGTAAGGAACAGGAGACTTAGCTCGGTAGTGAACAGAAGTGTTAGCTCCCTGCAAGTTCAAAAGCAAGTTTCTTATTTCACTCTGGTTTAGGGTGGTTCCAGAGTCACAAAAGCTAACTTTACCTTGCTGAAGTTAATGGCCCTGGAGTCCTGAAAGTACAGTAAGTGGTGAGAAAGTCATTCCTTTAAAGGGCAGCTCAAAGCATCATCTGTTCACCCACTCTGTCTCCATGTAGTTGTGAGCCTATGCTTTTGTGAACAGGTTGTCATTCCTCATATATGCAAGCTTCTTTTTCACTTTCGCTCATTTCTAGGTGCTGTTTCCTTTTATTTTGAATCATTTCATGTTACTAATGAATCATGTTACTCTTTTAGCCAGGGTTGTCCTTTTATTTCTGACTCTTTATCTGTGTAAAAATACTTGAAAGAATTCCAAATTTTAATTCACAGTTTGTTTACATTTTTTCCTGTAGTAGTTATGCTTATAACTTCCTTTCGTCTGGGGAAACAAGTTACTCTCAATTATCAACCATATGGATGGACATCTCTTATTTGCTATCTTATGATACATCCTACTTGGTACCACTACTACATAAGGAATTGGAGGAAAAAGTCTCCTGGTTTTGTCGTGCTGGTTCTGTGCACTCACGGTGTGCTCTGTTTGAACCAAATCTCTTTTTACCAGCACTCTTCCTTTCTGTTGTTGGTTGTTAGTTTAGTATCCTCGCTGATTCAACTCCAGAGATTAACCCTTTGCCATCCTGCCAGATGCGTGTAGCCTCTGCTGCAGCACACAGAATGTGTGCTCAGTGTGCAGCAAGTTTATAATGTTTAGCACTGATCATATATCCAAGAGTTTTTATTCAGTGTTTTCTGCCTTTGCTGACTCTGAAAGGATCTGTAAGTATGCCACTAGGATTTTTTCCTCTTCCCAGATTGTCAAATCTTCTATAATCTGTAGTTTCTTCCAAAGAGAAATAATTTATTTGACTGTGTTTCATTGCACAAGTTTATAATTGCTGTCCAAAACATGGGTTTGCTACAAGGAATCAATGGGTGATTGCTGTCCTTGTGTACTTTGCAGACTTTTTGATGATTCTTTTCAGTCTCAGGATGCTTGAGGAGTCTGCATTGATAGCTGCTTGCCGCATGTGGCTGGATGGGTTACCTCTGTTCCCTTTGGCTTTCTCTTAAACTCTTCCAGGCGCATATCTCTTTCCATCTAATTTGTTGGACTCCAGTGTTAGTGGCCCCAGATCACCACTGGATACATATGATCTGTCCACTTCCTTTATTTTTGGACTCTGTTTTCATTGTTGTTGAGCCACGCTTGTGTCATCAGTTTTGCAACAGCTTGTGACCTTGCCCCCAAACATAGCGTTTCTAAATTGTTAATTTTCTCCAGTTCAAAACTTAGATTTTGTGCTTTTCTTTAGTCAGAGAACCTGGTACACCCAATGCAGTACTCAGTATTATTTCACCTTTATTCATCGACTGAGGAGAGCTGCACTTGAAATAGGGCGGAGGCTCTTTGAACTCATTGCAGAACTCCTGATCTGACAAGGTACTCTATGCCTATGAGCAGAGGTCCCATTCCGTCCCACAGTGAGCAGGTAGCTTGTCTCATGAACTGTATGTCAAAATTATCTAATATGCAAGCATCGCAAAATGTGTCTATGGGAGAGCTGAGAGAAGGGGGAACTCTAGGAGTGATTCATGAACAGGACATGGCAATTTGACCCCAGCTGTGTCTGAGACCTGCAACTTCTTGGAAGCTGTATGAGACTTCAAGGTGGGCATTCACTCTAGCTGTGAAATACTGTTTTTGTTTAAATACACTTGTGAAGAACAAGAAAAAGCACACAAAACAGAATTTTATCTACTTCTAACAACAGACCACAACACCCGCTGCTTTGTCCACTGAAACCTCCTTCTCTGAGGATCTTGTAGCTATTAATGATAGGGGAATGATTATGGTGTGAGGAGGGCTGGTAGCAAGAGCTGTAACTTTTTGCAAAGAAAAAGGTATGTTTCTGCTAATCCACTAAGCTTTGTTACTTGAAATGATCTGAGAAGTAGTATGTCACAGGCAGTCAAGGAACACCGAGATAATTTTCTGAATTCTGTTAATAATGTGCAATTTCTAGTTAAGGAATAAACTTTTAGCCAAGAAGTAATTTTTGCCTGCTTCAGAACAAAATAACGGTTGGAGGGATGTTTTACTCAGAATAAGAATATTTTGTAATTTAAAGTCAGTCAAAGCTTATCTGAGATGTTAGGAATATAACTACTAGTTGCTAGCACAAATTGGGAAAAAAAGTACAGCTTTTAGAAAAATGTATGAGAGAAATTTAAAAATACTAATTAAATAAGAAACTGAACTCTTGGAAGGAGCTCTGATTAGACTTCAATATCACAAATAAGGAACCAATTACAGCTTTGATGCAAACGAGTCTGTAGTGGCAGTGTATCAAGTCTGAGTCATGTTTTTTTCATTTACTTACTTAATCCCCTTCTGCACTTTTAAGCTGATGATTGATTGTTAAACTAGTGGCTTAGGCTTCCCTTCTTTTCAGCTATTTTTCTTCATGAAAAAGCTTAGTAACTCATTTTTGTTTAACCTAAGGCGAATGTGGTTTACCTGCCCATCATCTGCAGTAAGATCATATGATGACCTCTGTATACGGTGGCAACCGATAACCATTTCAGCATAACACTTTGAGTCTCAGTGGGATATTTAAATGGTTGCACTTGAATGACTTATCGCAGAAAGATTAAAAAAAAAAATTCCAATAGTTGATTCCACATTTTTCTAATCTTAGCTTCTGTGTTCACAATTTCTGGAGTCACTAGATTACTTAGTGACTCCTTGAACCTTTCTGATATGTTTTGTGTGGGTAAATCTTGAGGTAGCCCTGGAGATTCAGCTTAATTTGTATCAGTGTTGCCTAGAGTCTCACTTGATTGTCCTATTCTCCCTTCTCCAAGGATTGTGGGACCAGCTGAGGTAATCTTTTAAAAAATGTTACAGATCTGACTGTGTATAGCAGAGTGGAGAGATACAAGTTTTCAGTTTTCAAGAAGTCATAGGTAGTTTACAGTCATGGTAAGGAAGAGGTCTAAAGAGTTACAATACTGGACAGCCAGCTTTTGTCCTTTGGATTAGTGGTTGCTCCCAGTTGCAGTAGGCGAATACAAAGAAGGATATTACCCTCTAGGGTTGAGGGGTGTGTGTGATGTCCTGCCTCTGGTCTGTAAGACTGTATAGGCGTCTATAAGCTATTTTTTTGGATATACCTCAAACCATGATGGGTTTTGGATATGGAAGACCTTCCAGAGAGAAGGCTCTGATGATCACCTTGCTGTTTCATCAAGCAGTTTCACATTTTCTTCTCTGTAATAATTCAGGGTATCCTGGCTGGGTCAAACAGGTGACTGTGTCTGAAGCAATATTCTGGCTGGCTGGTTCAGCATCTTTTCTGGGCATAAAGTTTGTGGCAGTGTGAGAACTGGGTTAGCTCATGTTGGCTAGTGGAAATTTCCATGTTTTTTGATCATCTTTTGTGTTTTCTGGACAGCAACAATAAATTGAGACAAATAAACTTTCTGATGAGTTTATCTTTGTAATGTAGTGGACATTTATGTGAAACAGCCTAATCTTTGCCCCTTGGGCTTTGGGTTATAAACAGGTTGAAAAGCGTTGAGATGCCCAACTGGCTCAGTTTCTGATGACTGAGCTCTGATTGACTTTCCTTATCTTTTAGTTTTCTTCTGGCATTGAAATCTTCGAGCTGATAATCCAATTGCTCTCACTTGTCATTTCAAACAGGAATTTTGTAGTTAAGCTACTTGAACTGCCCTGATGCCAAGCAGCTGTCCCCGTGAAGTGTTTGCTGGGGTTGCAGACTGTCTTGTCTAAGGGATTTCCAGATGTTTGGTTTTTTTGTTTTGTTTCAGGCTTTTCTTCAGTGGCCTTTGGTATTGGTGAGGTTGTTTTGTGAGAATAGCAATCCTTTTTTCCATCGTGGCTCAAGATGAACATTAATAAAGTTTTCCTACTTAGGATCTCTGTTTCATGTCTGCCTGTGAAGTTTCCACTTGAGAATTCAAGTGGCTGTCCGGTATACACAGGACCTGACTATAATTTGTCTGTTAGGAGAGACAATTAGCCGTGTGTACAGGCTGGGGTCGTTCAGTTTTGCTGTACGCAGTAAGATACACTGTGGTCTGAGTTGTGCCTTTCTCAGCTTTTTCACGTCAGCCAGGGAAGCAAGGGAAGAGTTGCATTCCTGCCTGTCAATATGCTCCACTTTCTGTTAAGTTTCTCTTGTTAGAAGTTTTTAGGTTCTTGCACATGCAAATGTTGACAATTACAGTCAGTGCCCTAACCCCTGGATTTTCCATCATTCCTTGCAAAAAGACACATCTTAGGCAAATATATTACATGGCAAACCTCTCTGCAAGAGAGTTTATTTGCTTCTGTAATTGTGTCTGTCAGTTTTAATAAGGTCCATGATCGCTTATTTGTTGAAGACAGGTTTGGCAGTAGACTTTGGGTAGGCCTCAGTTGCCTGTATTTTGGCATCTAGTGCAGTTTGAGACACTAAGTTATCCTGTCTAGTCTTCAGCTGCCACTCAGCTGAGTGGTTTAGCTAATTCTAAGGTAGAAGCCTACTTGTTGATTACCTTGAATAACTCCCTGGGTCTGCTGGCTGTATTGACTAGTGGTGTAACACATTTGTTTATACACATACACTATTGCCATTTCATTGCCTTTTCACGTCGGGGTTTAACTGAGCCATCTGCCACATGCAGTGTCAGATCTGGCATGGGTCTTCCGAGAGAGGACTTCTGCTTGTTGAAGCAGCAGCTGATGGAATGTGCAGGTATCTGGATATGATATCTTAGGACATCTCAAATGGCACTGGTAAACCATGGGTGGACTACTGAGTTCCATACTGTATTTCCTTTGACACCAATGGGAGTTTAGACACCTTGCTTATGTTTGGAAACGTAAATTTTAGGTGTTTTTAAACCTTACCTCATATCCTCATATCTCACTGTACAACAGTGCCATACGGCATGGGTAGCTGTTCTGATGTGAGATACACTGTGCATGTAGGCAGCCTTGTAGATCACGTCTTTCATATTAGTTGTTTGTCTTTTGCTGCAGTGGCTTAAGCAATTTACTACATCCAAAGTGTTTGCTTATTATATTTGTTTACTCTGTGACGTATATTATGTATTTCAAGTCGTATGAATCTTATCTCAATTGCAGGGAAAGCCTCTTCTGTTCTAGCCCCCTTGCTAACACATCATAATTAAATGGCAATAAAAATCCCCACCTTTGGCTGTTTTGTTGATTGAGAAAATCTTTGGTTTTAGTCTTTGATTCCATAATTAGTTACCTTATTTACCTGGTTTGGTTTTGTTTGGAAATTTTCCTGTCTTTTCAAAATTACACAAAGCTATTGTAAAGAGAGTTGTTAGAGAAGGATTGAATCGGTGACAGATGTAAATAATATCTGTTCCCAAGTAATGATAATCTGGTCATTGATTTATAAACTTAAATGCTTTATGTAGCATCTTGGATCAACATAGCATTGGAAATTAGGGAACCAATATAGTTTCATGATGAAAAAAGTCTGCAAGATGAAGCAGTTTCTAGCTCAGTCTTCTGAGTCTTAAGTCCTTTTTTTGTTGTTGTTTTAATGTGCTTGTCATGCGTAGTAATTCAAAAGGGAAGTTGAGCTGACTGCTGTTTGAAGAAGTGGCTGAAAACTATTATGAGTGCAGATTTTTAATCTGTTCCATTTCCTACTTGATTTTTTTTTTTCAAAACTACCTTCCTGCCTCTCCTCAGAAAGCTTCTTACTTATCATATATAGGAGTTTGCAAAGGATATTCCTCTGTGGATGATAATATCCTTAGAAAAACAACTTTTGTGTTTTCTGAAAGTGCGATGAGATTTAATGTTCTGACCTGGCCTTCGCTGGAGCTGCCTGGCCCTGCCTTGCCTTCCTGGGCTTTATCTGCAACACTCTTCTGCTCCGGTCCAAGAGCAGAGGAAACCACTTGTAAGAACTGTAGTATTTAGTCAGTCCTCACGGCCTGGGTTTAGCACTGAGCAATCCTTTTTGTAGGCCTTGCAGCTCCTTGGATTTTGACTATTAGTCCCTAGTATTCTGTGTCAATTCACCTTCCTTTTTGTGTGCATTTTTGTCTTTAGTTATAAATTATTTTATCAAAGTAACTGAAATAAATGAGTTAATGATTATTCCCCACCCCCCCTTTATACTTCAGGAAAGTGCTTTTAAGGCCTAACTTCACTTGCTGTCATGTATTACTTAGTCGTTAATTAGCCGGTGGCTATGTCCAATTTTCCACTGAAATTAAGATTCTCTAGTGTAAGGCACTGTAAAAAAACCCAACAAACAAACAAAGAAAAAACCTAAAAACAGGCCACAGGTTTCTGAAAATGAAGTTGTTGGGCATAAGATCGTGGGTTTTGTGTGAAGGAGCTGAACTTTGCTGTATGGCTTGACATTGAAGCTAAGCTGATTAGCAGGAGTTGAAAGTGCTGATTCCTTGCACCCATTCCAGGTCAGGAGTTTATGACCCTCCGTGTACAGACAGGGACGCTCCTCTGATCTTCCTCCTCACCTGCACGTGAGCTGGTTCAGTGAGGGAAATGGACAGAAAAGTATCAGCTTTTTGCTGTAGCGGAGAGAGGACACGGGATTGTCCCCTGCTATGGCAGCAGGTCGTCAGATCAGTTTGACTGGTGGCAAACCACCTCTAGTAAGGCAAAAAGCAACAAATTGATGGAGGAGCAAATGGGAAGGACAAACAGTAGGGACTAGCAGTAATATATTATATATATACACATATATAGACCCTGTGCGATTTTATGCATAGTTTGTCAGTTTTGCCCATGTAAAATCTATAAATAAGACAATTTTTGTTAGTAATTCTAGATAACCATCTGCTGACTGTTGCTTTAAGTCATGCTCTTGCTAAACTGCTACTGTGTGGCTATCTCGTTATTTGATTTTTATAGAACAGAAAAGATTAAATTAACAGCTGCTCTGAAGGTAATGCAGAGCTGTGTGTTTTCTGTCATCCCCAAATAAGTTGCTAGATATAATACAGTAAAAAGGAATTACATAAAGCTTAGGACTTCTGTAGTATCTTTTAATGCACATATATGTATAAATATTTACCGTAAAGGTGGGAAATGGCACATAAGAAATACCTTTTACCTTTTGGCAGTTTTGTATGCTTTTGTGTAACTGAGCAAGTGAAGTAATATCAGGAGAATAGAAGGAGAATGGCGAGTTTAATGGAATTTTAAGGCTAAAACTAAAACCAAACCCTCCTTAGTTAGGAAGCTGTTAACTCCATTAGGGTTCTGTGACTTGGGACTTTTACAGAAGAATCACATTAACAAGCTGCTAACCAAAGCAGGGATTGGTGTGGAAAAAAAACTTGAGATGCTGCCTGCTTAGACCCTGCCCCCAGTCTATTGTAATGCTGTTCCTGTACCTTCCAATATTTTCATTAATGATGTGAATGAAACAGTACACTTATTAAATTTGTAGATGCTATAAAGCAGGCTTAGAGGAGACTGCAAACATTTTAGAACTAGAATTAGAATTCAATGTGATCTTGAAAAATTGAAACTATTGTCTTTCTCTTTTTGCTTTCTTTTTTCTTATAAGGGAATTTAAGGAAGACAAGAAAAAAGTCTCAGCTGCAGAACAGTCAGATTCACAGAGCACAGGCTAGAACTTGCTGGGTAGCAGTTCTGCAAAAAAGGACCTGGAATCATTAATGTGATAGTACTGTGAAAAATAGGTACGGATTAGAATGTATAAGCAGAAGTACTGGGTATATGAGACATAAGATACGTCAAGTAAATTTTCCTTACTCAGCAGTGTCTGGCCCTCAGTTGTTACTTTTGTAAAGCACTTCACAAATACTTAGTACGTGCCCTGTGTTACATACTTGTACGCAGATCAGATTTGTTATGTTGGGTTGTATGACAGAGCAGTGTGAAAGTGTGGTAGCACCCTACTACATATATGCATTTTCATTTTCTCCAGTCTTCTGTTTCAGCTGTCCAGGTCATTAGTTTCTCTGACTGCTAGTTTTTCATACAACAACTTGTGTTTCAAGTCAAGTATTGCTTTTTCAATTTTTCTGCATTGTGACAGTGCGTTTAATATGTTTAACTTGTTTAATTTGAAAACTCACTGTGTTTTCCACCTTCTGTGCTGTCTTATATATTTTATTTGTCTTTATTTATTCAATTAGTGTGACATATTCTAAGAATCATTTCACCTGGGCATTTAATTTGTATATTATCTCATAAGATCTAAGGATATAAAGTGATTCATGTTCCAGAAAAGGACAAGAAATGGTAATAATCAGAAAAAAAATTAAGTAATCCTTTATGTTGTGTGGTGCTTTTTATCATGACGTAAGTGTATTCACGGTTGTTAAAAATATTCTGCGCCTGTAAATATAACTAAATTAATGTTGTGTTTCCTAACTTACAAGAAAAATTAATTGAATATTTGACAGCAATATTTTCACTTTAAAATGTGAGGCGTTTTTGTTTTGTTGTTTTAATGCGAATTTGTTTTGTTGTGGTTATTTTTAGTGTGAGAGGAAAATTCACAGCTTATACATAGTTTAACAAGAAAGTTAATACCAACTGTTTAATGAAACCTGTGTAACTGCCTATATACAAAGTGCTTTCAAAAGTGGAAATGAGGTAAAATGCAATTATAGTATATTTACATCCCTTTAAATGCCTGCTATAGCATTTCTAATACAGCTGTGCAGGTAAGAGTAAGAGAGGAAAAAACATTGCAGCATTTCAGAAGGCACCATAAGCTCTGGAATATAACTTTACAAAAGTGGCAGCACTGCGACTTGCGGACTTCGACTGGGTAGACATGTACGTGATTAAGACCGCAAGAAATATCATTGCTGTGATGTCTCGGCGTGGCAGCTGGCGGCTCGATAAAGACACAAAGCTGGCAGCCACAGCTGCGCAGTCCAGCTTTCTCAGAGAGATCCAAGCATCTGTAACCACTGCTTAGCATCGAGGGAAACTCCTCTGGAGACACTTGGGTGTAGCGATTTCCTAGACGCCAGTTGGGTTAGCTATCTGAAATGAGGTGTTTGGGGCTTTTCTAATCATATTCATAATATCCTAAGTAAACTATCCCTTTTGTGCATGCCAGATTTTTAAAAAATATCCACGTAGAAGATTTAAAATTATTTTGATTATATAACTGCATTTCATGTCTGACCATCTTAGTGAAATCTCTCTCCCTCAAGTCCTACATTTTGTTGTGCAGTAGCAAACAGGTTTGTGCTTGTGGCTGGAAGGCCACAAAATGTTTTTGCGTCACTGTTTATAAAATAGAACGAAACTGGTCTGTATGTAAAGAAAAGGTGTAGCGTATAGGTTTTGTCCCCCTTTTGTGGTGACATCAAAGATTATTTGCTTGGTAATGTGAAAATGACGTGACAGCACCATATCAACTATATTCTCTCTGTTATCTCTGTATTAGTGGATTTCTAGAATGGATTACAAATCCATTATCTTCATATCTCATGTACTTAAGAGTTAGTCCCTGCAATTATATTTACCTCCTGGGTATTTTTGTTTATGCAGATTAATTTACAAAATAGCTATAGTTTCTTGTAGGAGTTCTTCAGCTTTAGATATATAAGAAAATTAATAAAAAAAGCAAACTCCAACACCTAATATGTTATGATTTTATTCTGATTTCACAGTTTAATTTCCTATGTACTTTACTGTAGGATAAAGAATACCTTTTTTCTCCTAAACTTTATCTCATTAATTTTTACAGTACCTTGATACTATTATCAAACTGATTTTTTTTATCCTTATTAGAAAAGGATCAATCCTACAAAATATCCCAGCAGTACTATAGGAACTATAAATATACTGCATAAAATACATGAATTTATTTGGTTATTAGTAATTTCTGCTTTCTTGAATAGAAGAATAAACTTTCAAAATACTGGAAGCTGAAAGGATAATTCACAACCGGCGGGGCCTGAGAATAGGTGTTCTCATACAGTGTTATATGAGTGATGGCTTTCTCGTACTCATGGTTATAAGCTAAAATGCTGTAAATAAGGACTTTCTTAAACCTTGATTATTGTGATGATATTTCGTATTATGTTGGTTTCATTTTAAAGATGTATAATAAATACAGCCTGATTCTGCCATCATTGACTCTGATGTTTACAATTAAGAAACTTTTTGAATTCATTCTGATCTATATGATATGTAAAATAAGAATTAAACACATAGTATACCAGACAATTCTATAGTTATACACATTCTCAGTCTCAAGTTAGACACTTCTAATAATACTGCTGTATTGTATGACATTTACTGTTAAGTGACAGTAGGATTTTTACAGTCTGAATTTAGTCCGTATTTTTGAACACAGGAAGTATTTGAATATATCTCATTTAACTGCATATGTATTTTTAAAATCTGTCACCGTTAGCATTTTACTTATGGTATTTATGAAAAGGGCAAGTGATTGCATTTCAGCTTCATTTTAAATTATTTTACTTTTGCCTTTCCAGAGATTTCAATCAGTTGTCTGTCTTTCCTCAGTAATAAAAATGGCATTCTAGTCTAAACCTCTTCTTGAAAGCACAAAGTCACAGTAACAGGATTTATTATTTTCATTATACTAGTGCAACTGCGTTAAAGTAGTTGCATTCCATGGTTTATTGAGATTTGGAATCTTAATCCAACAGTACTGTCCCTTTGAGTAGAGATACTTGGCCATTTTTTAACAGATTTGGGGGGAGGCAAAAATACTGATGTAATCAGAATTTTTTTATGTATTTGTACTCATTTCAGTAAGACCTTAGTTAGAAAGTTTTTCAGGTGTTGGATGGGATTTTTGCTTAGGAAGAGAGAATTACCCCAGCAGAAGTGGCAAAGAGCTCAGTGGTAAGGGTGCTGCCTCTGATGGAGGAGAGCTGGGCTCCTGTCCTCCTCTGCCTTAGCCACAGGGACCAGACGTGGTGCTGGGAGAGGTCCCAGGTCCCCGGGCTGTTTGTTGGCTGCTACAGGGTCTGTCTATCTATCCGCTCTGTACAGATCATATAATGTCTAAAAAATACAATCTATGTCCATGCTACTGAATAAAATGCATCATCCTGTTTGCTCCTGATGCCAAAAGGAGAAGCCCAAGACTTTTCCCTGGAGGACTGGGAATGACTGCCTCCTTGCTTATTTGAGTGGATTGCCTGGGGTGCCTGCTGGCCTCAGAACTGCTCCCATGCGGTTTTTGCCAGAGTTGTTTGTCAGCAGCCAAAGTTTTGCCAAGGAGCATACTCTCAGTGGATAGTATGAAGGAGCCGTGCCCTGACTGATTTGTTTATGAGTGTAGACTTAGCCAGAAAACAGGTATTGGTAATAAAGAAGCTCATTTGGGCAGATGGACAGAGATAATTAGTACCTGGCATATTCCAGGTAAATGCTTTAGGTGCTGGATTAAAGGCTAGTTTAGGAAATCCCAGTACCTGTGCTAGTAATTTATACAAGGATTGAAGTGCTCCACCTGTTGACTGGATAAGCAGTGGTTTTTCAGAACTTGCTTCTTTGGTGTTTTTTTTTGGTTGGTTGGTTGTTTTCTTATTTTTATTCTTTCCTAGTTTGGTAACAGGCAGAAAAAATAGGGATTTCCTCTTGTGGCCTTATCTGGTATTTTGTGTGCACTTTACTGGAAAAACTATGGCAAAAGATTGCTATGGCAGTTTGTTGCAAAGACACACTCTCTTGGAGAAATTGGCTGGTGCTAATGTCATCCACAGAATAATTATATGGACTTTTATTCTAGAATAATCATTCTTCCTGCTGTATTTCAGGCAGGGTCACCCCAGAGTTGAGCAACAGAACCTGGAGTTGGGGCAGGTGGGTTCTGCTCCGGTGATGTTCTTTGTCTGTGAGCTGTTTCTCTGTGCATCGGTTTGGAAGTAATGGGTGCAGAGGCATGACTTTTGTGGATAGTTCTGTGACCCAGATCCAGGAGCAAAAAAGAAGTGTTGTTAATATCACTACTGTCATTTGATATTCAAAATGCAAAGCGCCCTCTTCATAATAATTTGTTTATTGCAGTGATAGGCAATGGCACAAGTTAAGATGCAGACTACAACAAACCTGTCCGGACCTACCATGTCCCCTATGGTGCTACCCCTACCAGTTACAACTACAAATACACTGGGTCTGCCATCCTCAATAAATGGATCCATTTCAGAATCGGCTGCCAGCTGTAGCAGTCCTACTGCCAGCCTTGTGGATCCTGCGCCTTCTAGCAACTCACCAGGTAAGTTGGTCCAGGTACATTTTCTTTGGTGTTCAAATGAATCTTTTTGATGACTTGTTAATTAAAAAAAAAAAAAAAGTTAGGGCTTAAAGAGGATTAAAATAATAAAAAAATCCTGTAGAAAAATATTTTAGCTAAATAGACTGTTCAGTAAGTTAAGTTTCTTTAACTGAGCTCCGACTTACAGTGAAGTGTTGATCAATGATATAAAAGCTCAGAAAAGAACATGTCTGTTTTGTCAAATTCTGAGCGTATCTTTTATAAAGAAGTTTCAGTGGTGCAGGAAGGTCTCCAAGTGTATTTCTCTTCGCTAGAACAGAATGTCTTCAGACTGCTTGGCAGTATTCGGTGTTTCCTTTGTAGCCTAATAAATGCTGTAGTTCCTATGCTGAACTGGGTATAAGATACAGAAATGTTATCCTAAAAAATTAAGCAAGAAATGACAGTGTGTGTTAGGGAAAAATACAAATAAGTTGAGAAGGAAATAGCAGAAAGTTAAAAAATAGTAAGGCAGTACACATGAAATAAGTAGTCTAAGAAAAGCAGAATCTCCTTAAAGGGGGAGGAAAGGTGTTCTTTGGGAGTGCTCTGAGAGTGAGTTCATTATTGTGAGGAAAGTCTAAAACACTGGGAAGATGCAGGGAGAAGCAAACGAGGACCACAGTTTTTCATCCACTGTATTTATCTCGCAACTCTTACTCTATCCACTTCTGCTTCAAAGTGTCAAGAAAACATTCTGAAAGAGTAGTCAATTACTGGAACCAGTATACTCCTGACAGTAAACTTTGGTGATGTAGAAAATGTAGCATATGTATATGTCCTTCTACACTTCTATCTTTTATAGAGACATTTTGGAAAGAAATAGTTGTATTTTTTTTTAAAATTGCATGTAATCAAAATGGCTATTATAAAATGCATATTCTCATAGGATTAATATGTAAATGGTATTTAAACATTGTGTTTAGCATATGTGCAAAAATTATTTTTTAGCCAAAGTATTTTCTTTTCTAAGCATGCTGCTGCTTTTGCAAAGCTTTGCGAAGTTGTGAAGAATACATTTCTCCACAAAAACTTTACAGACTCTTTATTTACAGCTCCTCTCCAAGATAACATGGCAAACCCCAAAGAGAAAACTCCAATGTGTCTGGTAAATGAGTTAGCCCGTTTCAATAGAATTCAACCCCAGTATAAGCTTCTGAATGAAAGAGGGCCTGCTCATGCCAAGGTAAGGTCACAGTTCCAGGTGATGAGCCATACCTTAAATGCTGAAGAAATAATGTCATGGTCTGGACAAGTGCGCTTGTCAAACAAAGCCACATTTCTAGTATAAGGGGTTTCTTACTCTTCTTTTTTTGCCTTTTTTTTTTTTTTTTTTTTTTTTAATCTTTCAGA
>VFFE01007126.1:1705744-1760862 GCA_008921705.1 Burhinus oedicnemus | reverse complement strand
TTTTTTTTTTTTTTTTGTTTTTTTTTTTTTTTTTTTTTTTACACTTTCAGAAAGTATGTCTGTATTTCTGTTGAAGCCCTGTAGATCATTTTGTACCTTACTTTGACTTCCACCTTTGAGTTTATGTTGGTTGGTCTCTATAAAGACCTCATGAAGGTCTTTCCAGGGTATCACCACGCTTTCTTAATCGTTACGGAGTATTTGCTTTTTAAGCTGCATGAATCCTTCTCCCCAGCTGGCGTGCCCCTGATAACTACCTCTGCATTTGTTTCATGGTAGTGCAGATGACAACAAAGCTAGTTTGTGTTGTTTTTAAAGTGCTTATTGATATGAATCTGTGTCCATAAAGTTGATTGCATTGATACTGTATCTTTAGATCCTGCATTATAGGGCACAAACTTTATTACTCTTCTTTCCTTTAAATTCTGTGCGACTTTAAGATTTACAGTGATATTAAGACTCCTAATATTATTATAGCATTGAAGTTTCTAGTGAACTGAATTAATTGTGGTCAGTTCTCGTGTCAGTTTGGATACCCGACTTCATTTCGTAAGTACAAATTAGGATGCTTTCAGATGATGGAGAGCACAGTGGGATATTCTCATGAGACATAATTTTGAATTTCCTTCCTAGCTAAGACCAGTCTGGGGGAGGAGAAAAATGCCTGAAAAACTCTGTGAGAGGCAATTGTGTAATTAATAGCTGCTTTATACTCAGTATTTCTAGAGTCGCAAAATTGCATACGGCAGTGGGGTCACACTGCAGATTAGTAACAGTTTCAGCTAGTTGTGGACTCTCTGATGTTGCCCCTTGTTTCTCAGTTGCACATTATGTTGTCAGCTGGCGCAGGCGTGATGCAAATCACTGACCTTCTGGTTTGGCTGGTGTTCGTGCATCCTTTATGCTGGTGGAAATGATGTCAGCGGGTGCAGGGATGCTGAGAATCAGCAAGCTTTTAGGATGGAAATTGCAGTGCCCTTTCCCTTCCTGGGGCACCACAGGATACACTGGTTGGTTGGTTTTAGGTTGCGGCATGTTAAATCTGTTACACTTTCTGTAATGTTTCACTGTTGTGTTGCATATTTATTTTGTTACCTTTTTTTCATTACTGTGAAATAAGAAGTGCTTCCAAAAGGTGTCAGTTTGGCTGTTCATATTCCTCAGCAGTAAAGAGATTTGAGTTACATTACATTCATACTATACTTTAAATTTTAGCAGGATAAGAAATACTTCACATATATTTGTTATTACTTTTAAAAGAACTAATATAATTGAAATTACTTGAGCCTGCATTAGCTGTACTTTTGAAAGCCAGATTTTCAATGAGTTTCTTAATTTTTTTGTTTTTCAATTTACCTTTTACTATTTTTAATTACACTCATAGTGGCCAAAACAAGATATGTGCTCTGTAGACTCAGAAGGATATTAAATGTGATTTTGACCTGTGCAGCAAATGAGAAAAACAAAGGAGGGAAGGGGATGAAGAACAAGGGTGATGTTAATAAGACTGTGCAGACTTGTGTAACTTTGACCTACGAAAAGCAGAGACATAGAAATTATGACTGTGTTAGCAGTTTAGTATAATGTCTTGCTAGTAATATGATGATATACCTGATAGAATATGTGAAACAGAGCTGAGTTTGTCCTAGAAAGCATGACCTGAAGGGTGTAATGCTGCTGCTGCTGTTTGCCATTTAAGGAGTGTCTCACATTGCTTTCCTCCTACACATACTCTGTTCCTGTCCACAAGTGGTTTTTCATGCTTTTCAGAGACATGCTGTACAAGACAGCTGTCTGTGTCATGACCACAAATGCTAGTAAATCTTTATATCCTTTTTTCTAATTGTCTCTGGAAAGTAAGTTTTGACAATTGGGGTGAAATGGGAAACTAGAAACAGTGGAGCTGGAAGAGAAGTGGCGCTTCCTGACAGCGCAGTTAGGGTTTCTAGGAGTCTGCCCTCCAGGTGGATTTTTCATCATGAGAAAAATGAGAAAGTCTTTGTTAGCATAAATGACATTTTCAAGTACATTAGTCAGATCGATCATTTCTTCTGTGCTTCTATGTCAATGGCATCTGAGGAGACAAATTTAAAAGCAACAGTGGCAAAAGAAAGTGGATGGTGGTACAGAGAAGAGGGAGAGGGGTAAGGGACGTAGCACTTCAAAAGGCCAGGAAGAAGGAGAGAAAGTTCTACATGCAGAAAAAGTGAGGAGGAAAGAATTGCCAGAGCTAAGGGAGACTGACCTTACAAACACAGCAGAGTGAAAACAAGCACAAAGCGCAGTGGCCTTTGCATTTCCGCTCTCTAGCCATCAGGTAAATTAGGCTGGACGTAAGGAATACAAACTTCCTCAGGAAATTGGTGAGAAATGCCTCTCACTCTGTAGCAGAACTGTCAGCTCTGGTCTTGCAGAACTTGAATACTTCATTGGCTGCTCCAGATTTTGATTTTAGGTAGTTTTATTCCTTCAATTAAATTTCCACCTACTTCTGTGTGTGGTTTTTTGCAGTTGTTTTGCCAGATGGGCTAAGTGGGAAGGTTAGAGCTCCAGCTATAGAAATTTACTGAGCAAGCCCTTTGTTATCTTGAATTCCTCTTTATTGCTCTAAACACTAAAAGGAGAGTTATAGGTAGATAAGCAGCCATTATTCATCATATTTTTATTGAAATTCAAGATTATTCTCCTACTATGAGAATAGTACACTGATACTTTCTTGCAAAATATAAAATATATAAACTCCAGATCCACAAATCAAATTTCAGTTCTTTTAGTAATAAAGATGTATGTTTATAGATAATTTATATAATTATGGGTATTTAGTTCTAATGCCCAGCTTAACTTTCAGGTGGGGGTACGGTTTGACAGAGTGCCAAATTAAGAGACTATTTCTGTCTTCCCCCTTGTCTGTGAGGAATTGTCACGACTGCTGTGGAAAAAACAATATGGCGATAGGAACTGTGATACGGGGACTTGCACTGTGCTTCTGAAAATTACACTTGGCCAAAACTCAAACCTGTAATTAAGACACAAGTAGGTATTTATAGCGTTCAGTTCATATGCACTGTGTGTACGTATATAGGGCTGAGGCACATACATTCTTGTGTTCAAATGTTTGTTTGCAAGTACATGCTAAATGAAAATATATGTAAAGGCAAATTTAAAGTTTCCCCATCATACTCATCTCTAGATACCTGGTCCTGGATCTAGCAAGTTTAAATGATTTTAAAAATTATAGAGCAAATAACTATTGAAATGAAAATTTTATGTTATATACTGCTCACACTAATATGTAGATTTCTTTATGTTGCCTTAAGTAAGTTAGTCTGTTTTCTGAGGTGGGTATATCTTAGTTTACTATGTGTATCTGACTATTAAATCCTGCCTTATTTGTATGGAATTGATATGGAAAAGACACTGAGTTCTTACCCTTTCTCCTCTTGTTCTTAGATGCTCAAATGTAAACATGTATGTATCACACAGAAGATAGACTCTATCTAATATCTTAAATATGCGTTGAATTTTATCTTCTCAACTTGCACAGCATAGCTACTACTTGAAATAATCCTTTATTGCAGATTTTGAAATATGTATGTTTTTTATCAGTAGTCCCGTTTCTGAAGTCTGAATTTTTACAGTTCCTGTCTTCACTATAGAGTCCACATTAAAGAACTGCAGTTTCATTCAAAAAGGCAATACTTCTTTTCTTACTTAATATTTTTTAACATATTTGCGTTGTGACTCTGCCCTAACAATACGCATTATTTCCAGAAATCAGGTTGTGTGAGAAATTCTTTCACTGGGTAAAAATATTTGGGCCAAGTTTTCCGCTGCCTTGAAGAGTGTGCAGTCATTTATATCCATTCAGAATTATTACAAAATTACTTTTTTTTTTTTTTTAGTAGCATTCTTTACCTGTTTTCTACACGTGACTAGATGTGTTCAAATGTGTGAAGAAATGTGGTCTTAACTGAACTGTATGTAGTCTTCCAAGAGCAGAGGATCAGTTTGCAGTTATTATTACTTGGTTTAAATATGATTCTGTTCTTTGACAGTTTACATTAACATTACACTATTTTACTTTGTCATTTGAATGGCCAGATGTTGTCCACTGATAAGGACTCAGTGATCTCTGTAAGAATCAGATGAGTTATCTGGGAGTTGAATATAATGAAAAGAGAGCATGGTTTCCCTTCAGCCCTGGAAGTTTTTATACAGATTGGTCTCTAATCCACAGTGATAATCTTGCCAGTGTTTACCTGTTCTTTGTCTTTGAAGATGTTCACAGTGCAGCTGACTCTCGGAGAACAGACCTGGGAAGCTGAAGGAAGCAGTATTAAAAAGGCCCAGCACGCTGCTGCTAGCAAAGCATTGAATGAAACTACCCTTCCCAAACCAACGCCTAGACCGCCCAAAAATAATGTTAATAATAATCCAGGTATGACTTTTTCCTCTGTTTGTTAAATCTATGATCTTGTTGAAGTGTTGGAATATTATACGACTAATAATTAAATTTAACAAGATACGAGTTAAGTTGGAGGATGAGAATCAACATAGCTGTCTTATAGGTACGATAGTACGATGAAGAACCTCTAGTGAGTTTGCGCAGGAGAATTTTTAATGTGCATACCTAAAATTATTGAATTGTAAGTGAATATATTATTTAGATAAGGCTCGGATGTGTACAAAGTCATTGTATGTGGTAGACAGACAGGACAAAACCAGGTTGAACTGACCATTATTACCACAGTAAAACATTTTTCCCAAAGAGTTATTTTAGCTAATTTTCCAATGAAATTGGAAATTTTATCTGGTCCAATCCTGTGAAATTGTACCTGTGGTGTAAATAAAAGGTCAGGATTTGGCATGAGAACTTTGACGGGTAATTTCCTGCATTGTGAGTTTTTCTTCATAGCAACCCGTGCTTTTGAAAAGCTTTCAGATGGCTTTAGGCACTGTTGTTTGAATAATAGAAAGAATGTATATTGGTGTCTTACATCCTTCATTTCAAGGTGTTACCTGTGAGTTGCTTTCTGTGCATGCAACACCTTTTGAGGTACACATCTCAGCCATGTGCTTTGTGATCTGTGCTGTCTTGTTTGATAAAATAAATAAAAGAAAATATTCCTGACTGTATTTCAAACTAATATAAAAGAAAGAAAACAGTGAGAAAAAAATGTCGTCTTTTCCTTTTTTTCTTTTATACTGCTTCCCCCCCCCTCTTTTTCCCCTTTTCCCTTCTTCCCTTTTTATTTCCCTCTGCCCCTTCCCCCCTTTTAAAAAAAGCCTTCTTCAGTCAATTTCTTTAAATGGAATAACTTTGCAGTTAATCTGCTCTTTGTTGGAACAGAAGCATGAGTAAGTTTCCTTTAGAGCTTGTGAGTATTATCCTGAGCATTAGCCATTAAGGATTGTTTGAGTGGTGTGATAGTATTCTCTTGCTCCTTTGGAGATCAATATATTGCTTCTCCAGACCCAGAGCACTGGTTTTGCCCTGTGTCCTTCAGAGTCACTGTGGCTTTGGTTGTTTAGAAAGCAGGAGGCTCAGACCTCAATAAAAAGGGATCCTGGGTTTGATTTTTGTCATTGCAGAGTATTACTCAGCTTCTAGATTTTTTTTGGCTTTGAGCATATTCTTAAAGGGAAAAGCTGATAACAGAATAAATAGACTTTAGGAGAATTCATTAAAAAATTATATCACTTAACTGTAATTTTGTTCTAAGAAAGGTGTATTGTATATGCACAGGTATCTTCTCATCAAAATGACGTTTTCCATTTTTATTATATAGTTGAATTCACAGTCATTCTTTGCTCTGGAAAATATAAAAATTGTCATCGAGGGAAGTTTTTGAATAAATATTGCATAAAAATTTTCATTATTTGGCATATAAAGCCCCAATGACAGACTGGCAAAGTCGTCATAGCTGCTTTAAGGCTAGATTCATTTGAACCTCTTATCAAAATATTTTGAGAAAATATTAACTCCTTTTTATTGGAATGTACATTTAGCGCGTCTAGGATTTTCTTTCAGCAGTGCAAGTGGGGAATGCTGTAGCTGAACATTTTATTTCAGAAAAATAAATAAATGAAGTCACAGTGTACCTTTTTATTTGGCATTTTGGAGACCATGCAAGTGGCCAAGTGCTGGCTGCTTTCTATTTTTGTATCCTGTTACCAGTAGATGGCTGTAGTGACGCTGATTTCCAGTAGTTGTATTTTCGGTTTATTAGATAATTCCCGTTAGATCATTAGTTTTCAGTCATAGTCTTAAGTTTTCAAGTCTTGCAATTAAAACATTTTTTTCTAACTGGTTGTAAGATTACCAAATGACTGCAGTAATGCCTCTTACTGCTTGCTTGTTTCAGTGCCTCTTTGCTCTATTTGTGGCTTTATTTAATGATATTCAGCGGGAAGAGACATTATTCTTTTACCTTTATAATTTCAGAAAGTGTCATAATGCATTATAAGCACTTTGGAAAGATGAATAACCAGCTTGATTATAGAACTGACTTTCTTATTCATATGTGAAGATTAATCTACTGAAACTGCTTAGAGAATGCACCGAGATAAATGTTTAAGCGCTCTTTTTCATTGCTTGTCATTAAGTTGGCATCTATATTCCCGTCTTTTAGAGAAACTGAAATGTCATTATAGTTACTTGTTTTTTAATTTAAGAGCAATCATGCAGCTCTCTTCATGCTGCTCATCTCAGTCCTGCTTGTGTGTTTTGCAGTATTTGTGGTTTAAGTGCCTTACATGTATTCTTTGTGTTTTGCAGGCAGTATAACTCCAACAGTGGAGCTGAACGGTCTGGCTATGAAAAGAGGAGAGCCTGCCATCTACAGGCCATTAGATCCAAAGCCAATTCCCAATTACAGAGCAAATTACAATTTCCGGGGCATGTACAATCAGAGGTTTGTAATTTTCTATTATTTGGTGGTTTTTATCCTTTGCTTATCAATGTGTTCTAAATCTTCATGAACTTCCTAGGTTGTTTTAGAGTAAAATAAAACCAAGATTTTTACTAAGGAGAGTCTCTGCAGCCTTATTTAGAGACATACATAATCTCCTTCTAAAAGAAGACCGGTCCCATAAGCATGTCAGAAGGAATAAAGGCAACTGTTTCTATTTTTTTTAATGTGCATACTGGAGTTACAGTCTACAGCCATGTCAGTGAGGAGGCAGAGCATTAACTTCAGAGAGAGGTTTTGCTTTTCTTTGCTGTTGTGTCACATGATTAGAATCTGTATTGTTAGAAATGAAGCAGTCTTTTCTTAGAAATTGGATATAAAACTAGGAAGGCTGCATTTTGAAAACTGGCTTGAAACTATTCTCAGGTTTCCATTTTTTTTAACCATTCTGCCTGGTCAACTATCTCAGTTCCTTAATCCTCAGTGTTTGGTTAGGAAAAATCCTTTATTTCCCAGTTTAGAAACCTATATTCAGAGCCCTCCATCAATGCTGTCTTTGCCGTAGTAAGTTTGAGTAATTGTTGAGAAAACGGTATTCAAAATTTTGTTTTAAAACTATCAAATTCTTAAAGGTTAAAAAAAAATTAAAATTTAAGTGTGTGGAGCAGTCATCTTAATTGACCATCCAAATATTTTATTCTTCAATATGTTCTAAATATTGAAACATCTTTAACGTTGGTATTTGTATGATTTTAGTACAGATAGGAAAAACTGTTCTAGCTCGTCCTGAATTAAATGTAGTTTGTATCTAACACAACAGTCTGAGAAAAACTTAAGATAATATATATATATATTAATCTCCAATCCTAAAAACTTCTTTCTCTGAGATAGGTTTTCTTCCGATTTTTCCTTATTTTTCCTCAGAGGAACTGTATTAGACTAGGTCTTTTGGAGCTCCAAAAGTGATACCAAGTGTAATCTGTAAAACAGAAAAAACCAAAACAAGTCAGGAATTTCTAATAGCGTGTTTTATCAGTGAAAAATACTGCCTTTCTTGTAAAGGTTTGTTTAGTGGATTTCCTATTAATTTTTATGCATCTCGTAATTATAAAAAAGAACAGGATTATGAACTCTGAAGAAGTGTGTTGGTTCAAAATTACTCTTTTATTAGAAATTGAAGTTACAGTAATGTTTAAAAATTAAGGACTATGAAATGAAAATGCAGCATTTTGGAATTGTCTAGGGAAAATATTTCAGTTGACTTAATCTTTTACTTTTCCCCAGATTTTTAAATCATGGTAACTTTAGGGTTTTAACATTTCATTCTGATTTTTTATTTTTTAATAGCAACAATACCTAGAACTGTAAAAGACAAACAAACAAAAATAACCTGTAAGAAAACTCTTTCATTACTCTACAGAACAGTGCCTGAGTATTGTAGTACTTGTGTTGTATTTCTAGTCACTGTTGACCTGAGTCTCCACTTACATAAGTCATGGTTTAAAAAGCTAACTCTGGTGCCTGAAATGAGTTTTGTTAATATTTAGAAATCCTAGATTTATTTGAATTGCTTTTGTAATGAGATTAGTTTGACTAACAGATAAAAAAGCTAGGCTGGAAAAAATGTGAGCTAGTAAAAAACATAAAATGGGGAATTCTAGAATGTGAACTTACTTCCTGAAACACATTTGTGGAAGCAGAACCCTGAAACATTTACCAGTTGTTAACTTTTAAGATTTTATTTCTTTTCATATAAAATGATTAGTATGTCTGGTGCAATCTTTAAGTTTGCTTCTTTGGGAACTATCTTTCATGGGAACTGTGTTCCCATGTTAGGGTAAAATAGTACATGAGCTTTATTTCTCTGGGCATATTAGGTAGCCCAGGGTGTTTGGTTTTTCTGATCACAGAACAAACAGGCAGGGTGGGACAGAAGGCCAGAATCTCTGCTTGCCTGCTTCGCTGTGCTTATTTGACTGCAGTTGCCCATGCAGGGTGGCTAGTAAATTGATAAATAACTAAAACTAAGTAGTAAATAACTAGATCTGCCTGTCTATCTGCATAAACGCATACCCTCTGTGCATACACCAGCTCACACATGAATACCGGAGTAGAGGGAAACGGAAGAATGATGCCATATAATACTGTTTTGGGACTACTCCTGTGTTGGAAATAATTGGTCGTCACCTTGTTTTGCACTGGGAGGTGCTGGTCCATTATGATCCCAGTAAGGAAGGCACTTGGACTCTGTAAGGTATAGCATCGAACAGGACTGAGACCCACGTGCAGCACACCATGCAGACCTCAGCTGCAGCAGAGATCCTCCCTTTTTTGGTCATTCATGCCCTTACAGGATTTTCTTAGAAGGCAACAACTCTGTCATTGCTATAGTCAAAATGGAAATGATGTTGTTCAAATGAGAACTCCTTGCTGCGCTGTTAGATAAAACCAAGGCCACGCAGGTGGTACTGAGAGGGAGCTACTGCAGGCCCCTCTCTTGCAGTGAGTCTCTCCTGCGACTGAGGGGTTTGTGCAGCACAGCCCCGTCCTGCGAGCCACGCTGGGCACGAGCCCTGCAGCACGGCACAGCCTGCACCAGCTCCAGCTGGCTGCAGCGTGGGCTGCTGGCTCCTCGATCCACAGGATCCTGCTCCTCTGCCAGTCAAGGATCACTGCATACCTCCTACCCACCCTCGCTGGAGAGAAATCTGGAGACAGATTCTGGATCTGTTGTCATAGCAAGTGAAGTCCCAAATATGAAGCACATGCTGTAGTACCGTATTATGTTCCCGTGGTGTGATACATTACGTTTATTACCTCTAAAGTAGCTTACTGCCATGTTGTGTTTAGCATTTTTTTGCTGATTTTTAGCAGTCCAGTAGTAGAATGGAAGTGTTGTTAGAGCTTCCAATTAAATGCAGACCCTATAGACTGTTTAAAAATAAGATTTGAAAAATAATTTAGGTAATATGCTGTAATAAGTATTTTTCATTTTCATCAGTTTTTGACTGTAGATTTATTATGTGTTATGAAAACAGATAGAAAATATGCTAAGTAAGTTGGAAGCTGTTTTTGTCTTTTATACTGTGACTAAATTCCCTCTACTGATCTCTTTCTAAAAAAAATGTGCTTCTCAAATAGGTTAAAATACAGATTAAGATTAGGAGATTGTGCTAGGGAACTTCTCTTCTGGTAAAATGGGTGATTTGAAGAAAAAAATAAAGTATTAAGTTCATCCCAGGGCATAGCTTTAGACCAGTTAAGTCTAGTGTTTCAAGTGGCACAAAAGATCCTTTTTAGTAACTCATGGAAATGTGGTCTAAGAGCTGCTATTTGTATGCAAAATTGAGGGCTAGCTTCCCTGTCAGGCTAAGATGATTTATGTTGAGGTGGCAGTGATTCCTCCTCCTTCCTTTGTGTCCCTGCAAGTTTCCTGGCTCCAGCACTGACAGCTATGGTGCTCAGAAGTGAATTAATTTTGGGGGTGGGGGGTGGAGAGGAAGGGAGAAGTTACTCCTAGACTTAAAACTGTCCTTAAACACCTCCTCACCTAGTCACGCAGAAGCACGTGCCCTCACTGGAGAGGGGACAGTAATGTGTGTTTGGAAGTTAAAGGCAGCTCAGGTTGATTTAAGCATGTGAAGAACTACACTCTCACATGCAGTAGAGCATATTTGTATGGGCAGTGTGTTGCACAGAGGATGTTGAAACAGGTTTACATGTAAGATGCAAAGATCCACTTGCTGATGGCGTAAATTGATACGGAAGGTGAAAGTTACTTTAATGGAAAAAAGGAAAGCTGACAAGTGAGAGGAAAAAAAGAGAAAGGGGAAAGTTTTCCCAGTGGCCAGCTTGGAAGGGCAGTGGTGGAGTCTCTCAGATTAGCGTCTTCCTCTGGGTGTCCTTCCCCATGCAGCAAGTTCTCTGTAACACTTTCCCATAGTAATTCTATGGTTTTCATCAGGACCTGCTCAAGCTCCCTGTTGCTTGTTCCTGCTTATGGTAGTGCTGCATCAGGGCTGAATACTGGCTGCTAATTGAGCTTTGTGCGTGCACGTTACCGGGGTCCGTAATGTATGCCAAAAGGTAGTGCCAAGGAATAGGAAAAGGGCAGAGGAGAGAAGGGCTACAACAGTACAGGATAGATACAACACTGTCAACGTATTGGTATGTGCAGGTGAAGGGCCTTGAGAATAACAGCACAGGGAGAACAGCAAGGGAAAAATACAGCCAGAGAAGCTCTGGAAAACACTGGCCAGGTGGCTTAGGTGAAGGGTTACAGAGCTGCAAGTGGAAGGCAGGCTACAGAATTGCAAATACAAAACTCAGCGCGGCAGAGGGTAAGGCATCTAAGGCAGCGTGTAACACCAGGGTATGGTGTTAGCCTTTTAAGTCGCTTCCTGTGCAAAGTTAGGAAGTGCGGGGCAAGTCTACTCCCCTCTTAGGGGTAGTTAAGTAGATAAAATACAGTCCAGCTTGAGAGTGGATGAGGTATGGATGTATTAACTCTTCGCTCAAGCTAGTGAATGCAATTCTAGCTAGATTGTTAACAGCATTGGGCCGTTGCCATTACACTGCATCTTGACATGAGCTGATAAAGTCTGTGTGATGCTGAGCTGAATCGTATGAAGTTATCAGCTTAGGTCTCTGGTAGGTTGGGTATCTGTATACTGCAGTTTATTTCGCAATATAGATAAGAGCTTCAGACTTTTTTTCATCTCACTCTAATGAGACAGGCTGGGAGACCTCTATGGGTTTTCATTATTCAAGTAAAATCCATCCAAGTTTGGTACTAGGAAGCTTGATGGCCTCTGATGAGGCAGAGTTTTTAAAAAGGCTTTCTATCCTGAATCCAGCCATGTTAGACAACTTTTTATTTAACAAAGGTTTCTATATTACTAACAGAATTTATAATAAAGGAAAAAACTGTTTTGGCACTCAGAATTTACCAGTTGTATACGATGTATTTAAAGCCTCACAAGTTGGAGCTTTGAGCAATTTTGCAACAAAGGCACATGAGGACTTTTCAGTTCAAACAATATACATTACAGAAAAGCTAAAAATGGTGAACATTGCATTTTGTATGGCTTCTTTTATCTAAGAGCTTTACAGACTGACTGGGGAAGGAAGTGCTGATGCTTTCAGGGGCTGTTTACTAACTGAATTAGGTTGTGCGTTTGTCAGCACACCGTTTGGCACGATTCAGTAGAACTGGCACACTACTCAGAAGAGGCTGAGCCTTGAAACGGCGGGTCAGGTTTGAGAAATATTGACAGAACTGAGGATGAAACATGCATACTACTCATATATGTAGCCAATGCTAGAACCCGTACCCCCTCGCATCCCTTTAAGCAGTTGGCTTAAACCATGTAAAAAAAATGAAAACCATGGCGATTCAAATTAGAGCAATTAAACAATAAAAGAAGACGTCAGTTCTGACTACAGGGTCATCCAGCTTGCCTTGTTGCCATTGACTGCTGGTTTGTTTTAGTATAAGTTATTTTTTCTTCAATTAGAATTGAAGAGAGTCTGTCCTGAAGTTTAGTTGTCCTGCAATATTTTCAGTTGTAGAATGTCTGCAAGTGACAAAGCAGGAATGATATCTTACAGATTTACCGAAACTAAGTGTTTTCAGCCAAGAAATAAAACCACTAGAAACTGAACAGCAGCTTTTGATGTTTTAGTACAGAAAGTGGTGTTAAAGAGATCACAAAACTAAACCCTTGGGTTTTTTGAGAATTCAGAAGTTATTTGTTTATTATATAACATTCCTTAAAATGTGTCTCACCACAATCTAGAGAGCTTGAAAAACCTTTATTAAAAAAAATAAAAACCACTTGTGAAGTATAGGAACAAAGAAAATACAAAACAATGACAAGCTAAAGAATGGAAATAAAGTAATTAAAGCAGTTTCATGTTTGGTTTTCAGGAATTTGGATGGTGTGATAGTTCTATAAGCATGTCGCGCAAAGTGGTAGTGTCCCTGGGATAAACTACAGCTTCTGTGCACTTTGACAGTTTCTGCTGCATTGAGCCTTCATGTTAACCTTGTATATGGTTGCTTTTTCCTGCATATATGTTGTATATGACAGGCTAAGGAGAAGACTATCACTGTTCTCTTTAGTGCATGGGGAGAGTGCACAGACCATTCCTCCTTTTTCTTCACAGCCCTGTCATTCTAAGCATGTATTTCTTTGATGTTAGTGAATGCTTCTTTACAGTGCTGTTTGCAAGACCAAACTCAGAGAAATAGAGAAGAAGCATATTCTTGCCTCTTCTGGAGCCAGCCAAGCTGCCTGGCCACAGAGCACAGGACATCACCCTACCTGGGCATGTAGTTCCTACCTACTGGGTAGGTAGCTCCCCTGCTGGATACTGACTTGCTGCATGAGACTGTTTGCTTAGGCTTAGTTGCTCCTGAAATTATGTGTATCAGCTCTGTGGTCCAGTGCCCTAAATACTGAATCAGCACTTTAAAAAAGAGGTATAGTAAAAGGAAGTCTGAGGACTGATCTTTGGCCAACTACATCTGCAACTGCTAGCTTCATAATGGACTAACGTGTTCTCCAATCTAATGATCAAAAAGAATAGCCTGTGTGATTGTTTGATAAATTACTAAAATTCTCAGATCATATTAATAAAAGATTGTGCAGTGAAAGAATGGAATAAAATGAAAAGTTTGTTTCTTCTATGAATGCTGAGTTAAAGATCAAATACGTACATCAAAAGAAACGGATTTGAGGCTAGTTGTTAGTTGACATGTGTGCTTAGCAATACAATCTAAATCCTCACCCAACTTCATTTGTTTCACAAAAGTTACATAGTCCCATGGGGAGAAAAAAAGGAAAATCTAGCCAGAAGAAGAGCTGTAGAAACCAAATTTTAAAGTGAACGGGTTGCGCTGCAGGAGGCAATGTGAAATCTGTTGAGACTATCTCCAGAAATAAACCTACAATTATACAACCCAGTTATCTAATTTACAGAAAGAGAATGAAGTCTGAAATTCTCTTGGCCTTTAGAAGTCCTTCTGTGCTGCCTGAGCACCCTGTTTACCTTCTAGCAGGAAACCTCTCTCTGCATGGAGAGCTTCATCCATTTGAGGCACAAATAGTCCAGTGCATAATGTAAAGCGTTGTTGGATCAGAAAGACTTTGATCTAGTATTGATTAGATCAGCCAGTAAACTGGAAAAGGTAAAGTTCACATTACTCTGTGGAACCTTTTCATGACTCTAGGCACATGATTAGCCTATTACCTGTTGCTGAATTCCAGTTATGAAGGCTTTCTATTGAGGCTTTCTGCAACAGAGGAGGATTTTATGCACAGCTGTGTACAAAGCAGATTTTTTTTTTTCCCCAAGCATATGTGCTGTGGCAGATGTGAAGACACTAAGTTGCCTAAACAAAGGCCTCTAGTGCCACTTGAGACATTGTAGGGTCTTTGAGACATCCACATGAGACCGGTGGATTTGGCAGGAGACCTTTACTAGAGTGGCGGCTGAAGGCCAGGCAAGATACCCTAGAGCGTTTCAAATGGCCCTGCCTAGCTAAGTTTAGGCAATTGAAGGAATCCCTAAAAGCAGGGTTCAGTCATCATACCATTTCACATAATCCACCAGGACTCCAGCTATTTGTGGGAAACTTCTGCTTTTCACCAATCAGTCGTGTGTCACACCATGCGGATGCCTTAGGTACGCGGCTGCATCTCAAATGGTACTGTGTGCTTGTGTTTAGGCAGCTAGATACTGTTCTTTACAGTGCTGGTAGGATTCAGATCCATGCTCAGATGCCTCTCAAATAGTCTCTGCCTGTGCACTAGAAACCCAGTCTCCCATTATAACCAGTGGAAGGTCTAGTCAGAACACTCACTAGTCTAGAATGCTGTTTGCGTGCCATGAACTAGGATGTCTACATTTTGTATGGATCTCTCCAGAGCTTCACTGTAATAGAAACTTAGTTTCTACACATAAACTAAGTACCTAAATGTAGGCATCTGAATCTAGAGCTGAATCCTACTCTAAGAAATAATCCTAAGAATGTTGATTTGTAATAGCTTCATCAGTGCTATAGTGGGAGTCATCTGGCTATCACAGTGGAAGGACTGGAAAAAGATAAAAATCTCTCTGTGGAGAAAAGAGAGAGAGAAAAGTATCAGAAGAACAAACTCTTTAGGGATGTATCTGGGTAATAACAATTCTAAGGAGAGGCAGACATGCAAGTACTGAAATGCTTTTGATTGAACAAAGGAGTATTTTGCTGCAAAAAGCTGTTAGGCTGTGGACACCAGTGAAGTGGGCTCTTGGTTCTGAAGCCTGTTGCGTTAAACTGAGTCAGTCACAGCAGAATAAACCCCTTGGTCAGGAGCAGTGTGGGCTGGCACTGGGGTTTTTACCTTGCTGCAGTTGAAGCTTCAGACTTCAACCACAGGGCACAACATCCCTCCCCTAAAAAGTCCTGAAAGAGTCGGAGGTGCTTTGTCTGCATTTCCAGTCAGTGTTGCAAAGGTTTGTTCTTAAAATTTTAATTTTATTGATGTGTGATGATAAAGATGTTTATTGACTGACTGCAAAAACTAGTTTCTGCATTCCTTGCCCTCTTCCCAACCTTTTGGACGAATAGACAAAAACCCTTTTGGAAGAAATATTAAAAACTACTTGGAAATAGAAATTAAGAGTTTGGTTAGAATAGGTTATATCTCCTTAAATACGCTGTAATTTCATTCTGAACAACAAATACAGTTTTCAGAGAGATAAAATTTAGGGAAAGAAAGAATAGTCCTAAGAATAATGCAAGTGGTTGTTCAGATTCTCAATTTAATTGTTCAGCTGGAAATGGCTGATTTAAACCATTAGATGGCAGCATGAATTTGCTTTTTGCTGCAAGAATTTCACAGCAGCAGAACTCTTTCAAAAGTTGCCTTTTTCTGTTCTGAAGCTTTTCATGACTTTAAAATGTCGTAATTCCAGCATAAAGCAATTAAAACCAGGTTTGATGCAATGTGTTGTCTCAGAGTTTTCTTCTCCTGTAATGATTGAGGCTGTAATGCAGTAACTTCAATGGCATTTTTGCTTTTTTATGCAAATCTAGTGTGAGTAAAAGGTGCCAGCTTGTCAGCAGTGAAAATTTTTATCCACACAAAGACAGCAAGAATTCTGCATTTCACCATATTATTTCATTTCTCAGGCTTAACCTAAAGATATTTGCTTGAAGATAAGGCTGCAATTCGGCCACCAAACCTGCGCTCTGTTCATACTAATGAAGCTTTCTGATGATTTGAACATCTACTCACTTGGAAGAGATTGAGATTGCCAGCTGATAATTGATTCAGTTTTGTACATTACCAGTTAAGATAGGATTCAGATCATATCTTAGAGCAAAGTCTTGTACATGACACTGTTATTACCATGCAAGTGTATCAACATTATGGTGTAATAATCCACTCACAGACTTTTAAATGAATTCTTTGTGTTCATCTTCTGCATGCTACATTTCACTTCCCCTGGCCTGTTTGTTCCCACTCATTGCCTGCCTCCCACACAGACATATTGTTATAAGGAAAGTGTTGAGTACAGCTGTGCTAGGATTTTTCTTTGCTAGTATTTGTTTCTAGGAAAGGAAGAGGGAGAAAGTCAGTCCATTTCCTGTTGGTTTAAAACAGCAGAAACATCTGTTTGTCTTAAGATAGTTTTCCCAAAAGAACAGTGGCAAGGGAGCTTGCAGGTGATGAGCTTTGCCATTGCCAGTAGCTATCAGTTTAGACAATAGTGATTAGTGTGGTTGGCTTAAAAAAAAGTATAAAAATTCCTAAAACGACAGAGGATATTTATTCCTGCAATAAAATTTTTGACAGCTAATGTTTAATTTTTACAGTGTTTTAAATCATAAAAATACATAGAGTATCTGGGATCAGAAACCCCAGATCCTGCTGTGGAATCTACAGACTCCATTACATTCTGTTCGAAAGTGATTTTTCTGCTGTCCCCTCACCCTGTTATGGTGAAGTTTCACAGTGCTCACAAAATGGTGTTAGGTGACATGTCCTGGCACAGCGTGCATGCAATCCTTCTGACAAATGCATCCTATCGCTAACATCCACTGCATTAATGGGTACATTTAACCTATGAGGGATCAATAAAATATATAGTCTTAAGTGTACTTACAATATTACATTGACAGCTGTTAAAATAATGTTATGTAGATTAAAAATGAAGCTGACAGAATATAGAGCAAGCTTTGTGAATAGTATTCGCAGTACAGTGTCTCTTTATTCCCCAAATCAATGCACTTACCTGATACCATTAAAATCTTTATAGCCTTAGCTGTAGAGCGTCGAGACACTTCATCACTCTTCATGCTTAAAATGTGGTATGTAAGACATGATGTTTTGCACCATTGCATTCTTCTAAACTATCTTCACTCCAGATTAAGTAGTTTTGTGAATGACCTCTTGGCCCTATTTACAGAGGAGCTTCTGAGTCCCGAGACTTTATTCTTCTCTTAGTTAATCTTTTTCTTCATTTTCTCTCAGGATATAGTGAGCTCCTCAAACCACTTGCTTTCTTACTCTGTTTGGTAAGAGGACTACCTTTTCCTTTTGTGATCCTTGACCCACATTTTGGCTATTTCTCCTGAAGCTTCTATCTACGGGAGAAGGTTTTTGGTAGATTCTTTTCTTTGGGTTTTCAACTTCCTCAGATCTTTGTCTGCTCTGGAGAAGGTACACCTGGCCCCTGATCTGCATCTCCAAGTTTCAGCTGTGACTTTTCTTGTTCTCACTTAGGCTGAAGAGCATAAAGAGGTGAAATACAGATCCTTCTCATCTTTGGTTGCTTAATGTCTGTCTGTCAATACTGGTTTTCTACTTTGGAGAGTTCCTGTAAACCTTCTGATTCAAAGATCTTGAGAGCCAACGGCCTGCCCCAGCACCTGTGAATCTCTTCAGTCTGTTGGCTTTGCAGTTCACTGGGTGTCCCTCATTCCGTTATCTAGACAAAAGTAAGGCAGGTTTACTTTCAGGATAGGGACAGAAGACTAGTGTTATTGGTGTGTATAAAAATAAGCACTGATTCAGAATGCTCTTCTAGGAGCAGGAACATTTTGTGTATGTTTCTTTTTTCCATGGTTAACTTTTTATTCACCCTGATCTTTTCTCCTGTACTTCTGCTTAATTGTGGATATTTCAGTCGTGACACCTGTGAGATAGTGGGTTCAATGGAATCAAGACTAGTTGGTCTCCGTTCTTGTTATGGCCTTTCTGCTCTGTGCAGAACCTGAACATTGATTACCAGTAAATATGTTCTCTGTTTGCTTTTTTGGTAGTGACACAGGTGAACTGCTCTTAAAGCTCAAGCGTTAGCTTGAGAGGCTGTCATAATTTTCCCGAGGGAAGCAAGCAGAAAAAAGGTTAGTGGCTAATTTTTAACAGATTATAACTAAGATCTGACCGGAATTGTGCTCTCTCCTAGTCCAAGTTCTTTGTCCCTTTTGAACTGAAAGTTCTGCCACAGATTGAGGAAGTATTAAATTTTCTCAAGAAGGGTTTTCAGAATTCTGTTATGATAGAATATATGGAGCCTGAATGCAGAACTTCTCACCAGCAATCACTGTGCTATAGTTTCTCTTCAGGTCTTGTCTACAGTAGTGATTTTGGTGGCTGCTTGTCTTCTGTGAAAGAAAGTACAGTTAACATCTCTTCCAAAATGCTAATTCCCAGGATCTTATGAAGATCTGTTTGTCTTTTTAGGATCTTTTTATAGAGGAATGCCAGTTTAAATTGGTTATTGTTATGGAAAGGATAGCTGCATGCACAGCATCAGGTACTTTGGCACCATGATTTGTTTGGATGATTTGTTTCACTGAAATGGGGCTGAATCCCCCAGTGTTGTAATCAAAAGGGAAATCATCTCTGGAAAAACACCAACTCTCTCAGCTTTGAGGCTCTTTTCCATCACAAAAGAAGAGAAAGTGGAGTCTATTCACTTTAGTGATTTAAATTCAAGTCTGACATTAGTGTCAGTGAAACAGAAATGGGAATTCTTAAGGAGGTGGACATCAGCAGCTGAGTCTTAGTTCAGTTCAATAAAGGTAATCTCTATACTGACCTTGTTTTTTAAGTCAAAGGTCATAATAACCATTTTGGATACACATACAGTCTTACTTCAGTCCCTGGGAAAGTTATGGAACAAATCCTTCTGGGGGCTGTCACAAGTCAAATGAGGCACGTGATTGGGAAAAGCCAGCATGGATTCACCACGGGCAAATTGTGCTTGACAAACCTGATCACCTTCTGTGACAAAGTAACCTGCTTGGTTGATGTGGGGTGAGTGGTAAACATTATCTACCTGGATTTCTCTGGGGCTTTCGACGTGGTTCCCCCCAGCCTCCTCCTAGAGAAATGGATGCATTACGGTCTAGCCAAGTGGTCTGTGCAGTGGGTGGGGAACTGGCTGACAAGGCCACACCCAGAGGGTGGTGGGAAATAGCTCCTTTTCAAACTGGCAACTTGTCACAAGTGGGGTACCCCAGGGATTGTTACTGGGCCCAACGCTGTTTAATATTTTCGTAAGTGATCTGGATGATGGGATCAAGTGTACCCTGATGAAGTTTGCAGATGATACCAAACTGAGTGGGGAAGTGGACACTTCGAAAGGGAGAGCCACCCCGCAGGAAGACCTGGATAGGCAAAAAGAGTGGGCTAACAAGAACCTTATGAAGTTTAACAAGGACAAGTGTAAGGTCTTACACCTGGGAGAACATAATCCAGGAGTGCAGCACAGGCTGGGATCTACCCAGTTGGGGAGCAGCTCTGTGGAAAGGGACCTGGGGGTCCTGGTGAACAACAAGCTCAATATGACCAGTGCGCTGCTGCAGCAAAGAAAGCCAACAGGATGCTGGGTCCCACTCTGCTCAGGGCTTGTCAGGCCATACCTGGAACACTGTGTTGAGTTTTGGTCCCCGCTATACAAAAAAAGATGTTGACTGGCTGGAGAGGGTCTGGAGGAGGGCCACCATGATGACCAAAGGACTGGGAAGCCTGCCATATGAGGAAAGGCTGAGAGATCTAAGTTTGTTCAGCCTTGAGAAGAGAAGGCTTAGGGGAGAGCTTATCACCATGTTCCAGTATTTAAAGGGTGGCTACAGAGAAGATGGAGACTCCCTTTTTACAAGGACTTGCATGGAAAAGACAAGGGGTAATGGGTACAAGTTACTCCTGGGGAGATTCCCATTGGACACAAGAGGAAAATTTTCCACAATGAGAACAATCAGCCATTGGAATAATTTACCCAGGGAAGTAGTGGATTCCGCATCACTGGACACTTTTAAGATTCAGCTGGACAGGGTGCTGGGCCATCTTGTCTAGACCATGCTTTTGCCAAAGAAGGTTGGACCAGATGATCCTTGAGGTCCCTTCCAACCTGGTATTCCATGATATGATCAACAGTCTTTGGTATCTCTATCCTCCAAGTCTTTTTTGGGAGTCCCTGCTTTCTAGAATACAATTCCACACCATCTTATAAACATTTCCTACTTTTCCTACCTTTTAGCAAGTCCGCAACACTGTATTTTAGTATACTGATCTAACATGTTCTAACTTTTTTTCTGTATTAATATTCAGTACTAAATTGTATTCAGGAGACCAACTGAGGTCAGTCACTGTGCATTGGTGACCCCTACTGCTGCACCCTCATTGCATCACTTACACATTTTTATTAGCAATGAATTTATATACTTGTCAGTCATTGGTGTAAATCCATTATGTCCATTAAAGTTTGAAAATTGAAAGAATATTGTGTCTGCTATTTATGAATAAGCCTCCCTAGGAAATCTTCTCTTTTTATGCTTTTATGTAGAAGGGAATCAAAGCAGTGAAAGACTTCACCAGTCATCTTTTTGCGTTCCAACATTTTTGCCCCTTCCAAACTTCACTGTGATTGATTAACATATCCCTTCTCTTGCCCTCCCAGGTGTAGATAAAGCTTCCTTCGTAAGGCCGTCCACGTTGTTTTCAGCACCCTGATAGGATCAGTGTAGGGCAACACAAAATGTCCTCCCTTTCCAATTGGCCAAGCTGTCTCTAGCTCACATTTCATTCTTTGCAAGTCTGATGGCACAGATGGGAAGATTTCTGGATAGAAGCTATAGCTGGCCATGATATAGTACATTTTCAGAGGATGCAGAGATGATAACTAGCGAGGTAGGAGAGAGTGCATCCTCAGTTAACTGCACTCAGCTGCTGAGATGAGACTTGTTAGGCCAGAATTAAGTCTGTTTTTTCAGTTTGTTCTTACTTTCAGTCCTTTAATTGCCAAGTTTAAAATGCTAAGTTAATTTTTTTACTCAGGATAATGCAATTTAATATCTGTATGTTTACATTCCTACAAGTGGGAACAGAATGTAGCCCAATATACACTAGTTACTTCAATTTAAGTTAATTTGGATGGTGAGAATGACTCTGTGAGCTTTCTTGGGCCTTCTTCCTCTGTGCGCTTTTAGGTTAATTAATTCCTGTGAAGTCCTAGGCCTGAGATGATTTTGTTAGTAACATTTTTATTAGCATTATATTACCAGTATAAATATATGATAGCATTAAATGAGCGAGGTACTTCATTTTCTAATTTGCTTAGTCTCTAGGCTGGTGAGCAGCATGATTTTTTTTGACATGAGTTTCTTATGTAGAAAGAAAATGATATTGTAGTCAGATATGCAACATTGTTTATGTTCTTTTACTGTAATGGGTATTTGGACGGCATTCTCAGTAACCACTCTGCATGCTTGTAAAGATTAGTGAGTAATACAGTTCATGGGAAATTTTATGAGCTGAAGTAGATAAGAGTTTGAGATGTTTGTCTTCTGGATGTCTGCTTTAACCTCTAAGTATACAGTGTACATCACAGCTTCATTGTGTTTTCCCTTTTATTCTTATGGTACTTGTTTTTATGTCACGGAAAAGAACATTTTCTTTTTCCTTGTTTTTATCTTTTCCTCCCCCCAGCCTCCATCTCCATGTCAGCATTGTCCACTTGACATTTTCCAATGCCTTACATTCTGGGGGCGGTATTCTTGTTATGTTCTTATATTATTTATGCTATTTTTTGCAGTCGAGAATAAGTTGAATTTGTGTTACTTAGTTCAGTTGACAGATAAAAATACTTCTTCAGAGGCACATAACATTTTTGTTCTGTGCTCTCTTATTGATTTTGATTGTTGATTTTCATGTGTTTTTTCTAAGTTAGTCTCCAATGTGCAGTGCTTTGGAAGGTTTATCTCACAATCCTTTTTTCCCTAGGTTTTTTCCTTTCACTACTTCTTAACCTTTTTCTTTTTTTCCTTTCATATCTCTTGCGCTAGTTTTTCTTCGTTTTTAAAAAAAGGTATTCACGCTGGTTTTGAGACCCTGCTGGCACTTTGAAAAGTGCTTCTTCTAGACTTTTAAGCTTTATGCTGAAGGAGAGAGAGCAATAAAAGTGGAAGTAGAGATCTGAACTTACTGTGCATGGAAGCATCTCTCTGCAACTAGTGGTACATAGCTGGCTCAGTACCTTTGCTGTATTACTTGTTAGCTTAATCCGTGACTGTTAAAGTATTTAACTTACAATGTCTGTAGCTTTCTGTTGGTATCTTCTAATTACTTTTGATGAGCAACTGTTTTTTACTTGTTGATGTACATATTTACTGCATATGGTAAACAAAGTAGTGGTACATGCAGAGTGTAAATACTGAAATACTTAGTCAAATGGCTGTATTGAGCAACTTGGAATTCAGAGATACGGTGATGTGGCAATATTATCGTCTTGTCATCACAAATTCTCCTGGGAAGATTCCACATTAGATAATGTTATGTTAAACTGAATCCCCCTCCCTTTTGTGTTTTACTCAGGAATGTTTCGATACTGTGATTGTGAAAACATGAGTCAATTTTTTTGATTAAGTTAATCATACTGCTTGAAGGAACTGCACAGTCTCTAGCCCAGGAAAAGAAGAAAAAAAAAAAAGAAAAGAAAAGGGAATCACCATTAACTTCATGAAATATTCACAGGCTCAGCACAAAGTTTAAAAGAAAGTATAAATAAAGTCATGGAAGTAAAAAAGGATAAAACTCAACATGAAGTTACTGTATACAAAAGGTAGATTGTGTCTGACTAATGTGTTAACTCTGCATGTTTATGTGTTAACTCATTTTTGAGGTGAAGAGAGTAAAGTAAAGCTTATATTTCTGGGATTCAGTTAAGCATTTTATAGCATTAGATAAGGATACTGTTTTCATTAAACTGAAGGAGGTGGGGATTTGTATAAGAAATGCAAGGTTGGAAAGGAGAAGAAAAATAATCAGCAGTATTAAAAGTCAAACTTGGAGGAAGATTATTAAATGCAGTTCTTCCAGTTTTAGAATCAACCTTTCTAATTATTTTTGTTAAAGGTGTTTGCACAAAAAGTAGGAAAATTTTCATGGGATGTAGAAGGCGTCATCTCTACACAGGAAGATTAAGATATGCAGGAAGAGCTGGATGATCGTGAGGACTGTCACATTAGAAATGGGACAAGACTAGACTTTCCAGTATAAAATGTAAGATTAACACCATAGGCAGTAGTAGTACTAACTCTGTTGTCACATGGGGGTTATTCAGTTGGAAATCACAGAACAGGAGTGTAACTTAATAATATTAATTATTTGCAAGATAAACTAAGAACAACTGATGTGAATGAACCAGAGGAGAGGCAAATGTGATTTTTGAGATGCATTAAGCAAGATATTTCTGGTAAGGATATATAAATATTGCAGTTATATGGAACACTGTTAGTCTTTCATATGGTATATTGTCTACCATTCTTGACTCTACATTTGTAAGAACAGGAGCAAATATAGGGAAGGGCTGTGAAGGGTTATCAGGATAGTGGGTAGCCTTCTATACAGAAGACTTCTAAAATACCTTGACTTGTTCCCTTGCAAAACAAAGGCTGAGAGGGAATGGGAAATGGGAAACCTCGCCTTGGAGGGTAAACATAACAAAAAAGTAAATGAGCTATATAAGTTAAAAGAGTATTGGCACAAAACAAAATGTAAAAGTATACCCAAGCTGAACATTAGGAGATTCCTGAGTATCAACTCAGCTTCTAGATCATCTTCCCAGCAGAAGCACTGGAAGCAAGTAATCTAATTTGTTTTCTAGTAGATCTTAACAGATAAAGAGGACTGCATTATGCAGTTGCCTGCAACTCAAGGATCCTAACTTTTTAATGCAGGATTTGCTTACATTCTTATATTTGAAATAGAGAAGGACTGGGGTTTCTATGTCTTAAAATGGGAAGCATCTTTGTTATGTTTTCTCATTATTTTTTAAAAAATTAACAGTTGCTTTTGAATCTCTTTCTGTTAATATGATTCCATCACATGATTGTTCTTTGTAATTCTTACATAGTCTATTAAGCATTCTTTTGCTTAGGGGGTTTCTACAACTATGTCAAAAATGGTTTCATAAACTAATCAGAGCAAATATTATATAGAGAAAAAATATTGAATCATCCAGAATTGATTAAATCAATTTTAAAGATTTGGATTATAGTTTAAAACCATCTTTCAAATGAAGGATAATTTGGGGCAAGTATATGTGATTGTTGAGGGGAGGTCAACATTAGGAAAAGGGAAAACAGTCATAGGCTATATAGAGAAATCAGCTGAATAGAAATTTCGGAAAATTATCTTTCCATCTAATAAGGGATGTGTTTGGCTAAAAGCGATACACAGTGCCTTCTCTTGCACGCTTTACATTATGAATGTTTTTGGAGGATGTGGAGGTAATCTAGAAGAGGACAGCCAGACTGATTCAGGGATAATGGACTGTAGTTCTCAAAAGGAATACTTGGAAAAGAAAGCCTCTTTGTTCCCAGGTGTTGTTGTGGACCTGCTGAAAGAACCAGAAGGTGGACTGTATGAAGACAAAAGTGGCTATATGGGATGTTTCATTCTTCAAAACGTAGAACTCACATCTGTAAGAAATGCACGTGGCTAATGGACTGCTTAGAAAAATAGGGCATGGCCAGGGAACAGCTGCACTAAGCAACTTGCTCCCCTAGAGAAATTTCAAATGTTATGGAGAAGTTGTTCACAGCGAATGCTGTTTCCTACTCCCCTGCACAGTCTGTGGCTCTCTGTCCCTCCCCTCACAAAGCTCACAGCATTTTCCTGGTTAAGCAGTGTCAGCAGAGCTGCTGGCTTGATTGAGCTGGTACGGAGAAGGAGCCAGAGGGAAAACGTGCAGAGAATGACGCTTTCAGCACAGAGCTGGCATCTGAAGAATGACTTTCCTGTACCATGTTGTATCATGTATTTCAGTGGCCCTCATCTTGGCCAAAATGATCCCCGTTCCTCTTCACTTTGCAATATGAAATGGGAATAGGGTCATACTTCCTATAACACTTGTGTAGTGGGGAAGTAATTGGGCTTATTTGTCCTTTTTTACATAGATGAAGAATACATTGGCCATTAGAATTTAGACAAAATCTCACTGGAGTTTTTAAGGGTGAAAAGGAGGCTAAATCTAAATAAACTTCCTGGTTTCCTTGAGCTGCAGCTTGCACTTGTTTTTTTTCCCCCCTTCTAAGCATAAAGTAACAATATTTTTCAGAAACATTTATGCCATTGAGGAATCCAGAGAAATGCAGGAAATGCAGTTTGAACACATAACGTATGTACTAATACTTTATTTGTCTTTGTGTGTGTGGATTTGATGGCCAAAAAGGAAGAGGCCCCAAGGGCTCCTTAGTATGCAATTAATATTTTGGCTAGAAAAGCAGCAGATTGTTTCAGTATGCTTACATGTTATGACATCATATTCCAGTAAAATTATAATGAACAGAATTTTTGTTTGTCTCTGTGGCAAACCAAAATGAGTTTTCTAATTGTCAACAGACCTTGGTGATTTATTTAATTATAGTGGCGCCCGCTCACACCAACTTAGTTAAGGTCTGTCAGCATTTCTGTTATGAACCCCTATTTTTAGGGGTTTATAACTAGTTGTAAATATTTGCTCATTGCTGAAACTTGGCATTCAAGGTCACAGTCATAGAGCAAATACCCTTTTTCAGGTTGACTATTCTAAAGTGATACCAATGGCATTAGCTAAAAAGTAGATTTCTGATGCTATGAAACTTGGAATAAAAAGAACCTGCTTTCCAGACCTCTTATTTGAGGGATCTTCTTAAAAATCTCAAATGTCCAGAAGATGCAGATGAGAAGTGACTTGTTTTAATAGGTTATATGTGACTAGCTGTTAAAGTATTATCCTTTATCACGTTTTTTTTCCTTCCAATTGAATGTATCATTTCACATGTCCTTTTGTTCTCTTCTAGTCTTGTCATCTTCTGTCATTTGGCTGTATCTGTCAGATTATGTTCTGAGGAGTGTGCCAGTATCACCTGGGAATCTTTTTTACGTAGGAGTTTTCTCTAAAGGAAAATCCTAACCTTTCTAGCCACCATGTAGAGTGCAGGGAGATGCATATTCTTTAAATGTAGATAGTTTTAAAACTTTCAGAAACCTAATGAGTCCGTACATGAAGCATTGTTGTTGCAAATCCTGACTGTTTCAGTTCTGTGGCTGAACAGAGCAGCAGAGGACTAAGGAGTGTAGGACTGATGTTTAGGTGTTCTTGTGATGGAAAATATTGTGCTGATATGTTATTATATAATAATCAGCAAATTCTGTATAAATATTCCCAAGATTGTTAATGTTTTCAGTCCTTTTAGTAACTCCAATGTAATATATTGGGAAGGTTTGTTAATGATCAGTGGCAGATATGATATCTTATCTTTGCATGGGGTTCTTCCTTACATGAGTGTGCATCTTCAGGATGCAGAATCGTTCCTTATTAAAACTCAGTTTAGTCATTGCACTGCACTTTCGGATTGTAATATTATGATTAGTTTTAAGGCTTTTGTTAATACAGTCTCTGTCCTCACCACTGAAAAGAGGAGGATGTTTTGATTCTATTTGACACACTCCATGTTATAGAGAAGCCAATATCCTCGCAGATTTAGTCCATTTTCTGAGGATTTCAGGTGCTCCTTTGCACTTCCTTGGCAATGTTCATATTATCAGTTCTCTGTTAACTCTGCTTGAGGCCAAGCAGAGCAAGAAAAGTTTAATCAAAACCATGTAAAAGCCTAATCATTCTGCCAGTGCCAAAGAACTGCATGAGGCTCTAGAGCCACAGGCTGAATATCATTTTTCCATATTATCACATAAATAGCTCCCTAAACACTCTTTAAAAGAAAAGGTGGGGAGGGGTGAGGGAAAAGAGAGGGCCTGTTGTGGGATCTGAGTTTATAAAGTGGTTTAAGGTTCATGTGCTTTCCTCCTTTGCATGTAATGGAGAGAAAGGTAGGTCTAGTAACTCAACAAGAAATAAGAACTTCTCATGGATGTTGAATTTCCCCTAAATCTAGGTAGTTGCTAACAGCACTACCACATTTCTTTTTATTTAAAGAGGATTGTGAAGTAATCAGGTGGGATGTGCTATCAAGGTGCCTACTGCTTTTGCTTATCCCGTGCTAAGCTACAGCTAACAGAGGCAGCCAACAGATGCAGCCGTTTCCAGGCTCTAGTTCTAGATCTTCCAAGAACGACTTCTAGGATGGTGGAAAGATTCCTGGGAACTCTTTGAGGAACTTGAGGGTGCCTGTTGCTGCAGGGAAAGGGTTGCTACAGGAGGCTGTGGCTTCTAGCAAGCTCTAGCAGCTGCCAACAAGCTCTGTCAGCTACTCCTGATCAAAAGCTGCATTGAGCTTTTCTTCCAGCTGTCGCCTGATTGGAGAGAGTCAAGCACCCATTCAGCAGGTGCTAGGGAGAAGCCCATATACATGCAGGGCCTAAAGCACCGCTCCCAGAGACAGCCAGCAGATGCAGCAGTTTGCACAGCAATTCACACAGAAGGGAGCCAGAAACTCTGCTGAGGACAGTGTGTGCGTGCTCAGCAATGGTGGTGATGTGCCACGCGGCACAGTTCCTAGCACCATCTGGAGCAGCTGCCCCTGGTACATCAGAGACCTCGAGTCAGATCTAGCTCCAAAGGGAGGATGCAGCTCTTCAGACATCCAGCTGCAGGGAGGGCTGGAAGCTGGGATGGGGAGACAGTGGTCTTGTCTGCAGGAGGTGTGCAGTCAAAGGATCTGTATTACTGAGTAAAGGAGATGCAGGAAGATGTCAGCAAACTGTGCTGACATCACTAGAGCTGGTAACTAAGAGATCAGTTGGATCTTCTCTGAGACCCTGCACGTACAGGAGCCTGAATCCCCAACCATACCAAAGGAGGAGCAGGGAGAGTCAGTGCTTATTGGCCTGGGAAATGGGGAGTCCTGTAATGGCAAAGGCTGGAAACTTGTAACTTTTGGCACCAGGAGGAAGGCTTCTGTTCTATCTGCAGATCTGCAACCACAATTTCAGTGCCATGGCATCACATGAGGACCTCTCAAAGCATCTGAGCCTTGTAGCAGCACCAGAAGGAAGCAGCAAGCAATAATAGTGGGCAACTTCCTACTGCAGGGGATGGAGACCACCATTTGTGAACCTGACCTGCTGTGCAGGGAGGTTTGCTTCTCACCAAGGGCTTGTATTGGGACATTCTGGATAAACTGCCAAGGATTGTCTGTTCCTTAGACTCTATTGCTGCTTTTCATTGTGAGCACCAATGATACTGTAAGGGGGACACACAGAGCATAACAAGCATGACTAGATGACTAGAGAGATTTGGTTTTTACAACTGTGGCACCCTCTTTGAGGATCAGTGTTTGGAAGAGACAGGATCCACCTGACCAAGTGGGGCAAGCATCTTTATCAACAGGTTGGCTGAACTGGTCAAGAGAGCTTTAAAGTGACGGAGAGTGGAGTAGACCTATAACCAAGTGAGGAAGTGATGGGCCATGTTAGTAACCAAAGACTTAAGGGTGATGTTGACAAGAGAGACCCTAAACCCAACAAAACAGGACTGAAGGGGTCCCACCCCAAGCACACAAGTAAGGAAGAGCCTACAGGACAGCGTGATGGGGGAAGTCCCTTTCTGGGAAATCAGTACAGTTGGGTTCCTGTCTGAAGAGCTAGCACACTAACAAACTTAGCACAGGGAATGAAAAGGAGGAATAAGAGGTCTGTGTGCAGCTGCTGCAGGGCTACAACCTCAATGGAATCATAGAGGCATGGTGATATAGCTCACACAAATGTAGTGCTGCAATCGATGCATACAGGGTCTTTAGGAAGGACAGGCCAGTATGGCAAGGGCAGAGTGTTGTCCTTAATGTGAGAGAGTGGTGGGAATGCATGGAGCTCTGCCTGAGGATGAGTGATGAAACAGCTGATAGTTTATGGGTCAGGTCTGGAGGGCATACCAATGCAGGTGGTATTGTGGTAGATCTCCTACAGACTGAATGATCCAAGAAGTAGGTGAGGTCTTTATCAGGTAACTGGAGGAAGGCTCATGGCCACAGGCTCTGGTCCCCATGGGGGACTTTAACTACCCCAGTATGTGTTGGAGGGACATCACAGCAAGGCACAAGCAATCCAGGAGGTTTCTGGAGTGCATCAGTGACAACTTTCTGACACAGGCAATTGAGGAATCAGAGAGGGGCACTCCTTCCAGAGCTCACACTTTCAAACAAGAACTGGTCAGAGATGTGGAGGTTGAGGTCAGTGCAGTGACCATGAGATAGTGACAGGATCTTGAGAGGAGAGAACAAGGCAAATATCACAGATCACAAACTGGACTTCAGAGTAGCAGACTTGGGTCTCTTCAGAGAACTCCTTGGAAGAATCGCAGGAGATACAGTCCTGAAGAGAGGAGGAGTCCAGGAGAGCTTGTCAAGGTTCACCTCCTCCAAGCTCAAGAATAGTTTAATCGTGCATCCTGACATGCAGGTAGTCAAGCAAGGGCAGCAGGAAGCCTGTATGGTGACAAGGAACTTCTGACTAAACTCAGATAGAGTTTGTGACCCAGGATGAGTATAGAGACACTGTACAAGTGTGCAGTTACAGGGTTAGAAAAACTGAAGTCCATCTGGAGTTCAGTCTGGAAAGGGATGTGAAGTGCAATAAGATAGTCTTCTACAGCAGCAAAAGGAAGAGTAGACTGTTGAGTGGGGCAGGGGACATCATGGCAAAGGACATGGAAAAGATGGAGGTACTCAAAATGCCTTCATCTCAGTCTTTACTGGTAAGACTGGCCTTCAGGAGTCCCAGGTCCCTGAGATCAGCGGGAAGCCTGGAGCAGGTAAGACTTACCCTCGATAGAGAAGGATCAGGTTGGGGAACATTTAAACAGATCGGACAGGTCCATGAGGCCTGATAGGGTGCACCCATGAGTGCTGAGGGAGCTGAATGATGTAATAGTGGTGCCACTCTTGATTATCTTTGAAAGATTTCTGTGATTGGGGAGGTTTATGAGGACTGAAAGAAAGCAAATTTCACTCCTGTTTTCATGAAGGGGAAGAAGAAGGATCTGGGAAAATAATAAGTCAGTCAGCCTCACTTCAATCCCTGAGAAGATGATGGGAGAAATCATCTTGAAAAACATTTCTGAGCATATTAAGAATGACAGGTGACTGTAAGTATTCAGGATGGATTTAAGAAAGTAAGATTGTGCCTGACCAATCTGATAGCCTTATATAGTGAGATGACCTGTGGATGAGAGGAGAGGAGCGGATGTTGTTTATCTTGACTTTTTCAAGGCTTCTGACACTCTCTTATAACATCCTCATTGACAAACTGGTGAAGTATGACCTAGATAAATGGACCATGAGGCAGTCTGAAAACTGGCTGAACTGCCAGGCTCAAAGGATTGTGATCAGTGGCACAAAGTCCAGCTGCAGGCTAGTCACTAGTGGTGTACACCAGTGATCAATACTGGGGTCAGTACTGTTTTATATCTCCATTAATGATCTGGATGATACGGCAGAGTGTACCCTCAGCAAGTTTGCAGATAATACAAACCTGCCTGATGCACCAGTGGGTTCCTCTGCCATCCAGAGGGACCTTGACAGGCAGGGGAAGGGGGTGGACAGTAACTTCACGAAGTTCAACAAAGGGAAATGCAGATCCCTGCACCTGGGCAGGAATAACCCCCTACATCACTACGCAGTGGAGGCCAACTGGCTGGGAAGCAGCTTTGCAGAATGGGACCTGGGTGTCCTGGTGGACACCAAGTTAAACATGAGCTAGTAATGTGCCCTTACAGCAAAGGTGGCCAACAGCATCCTGGACTGCATTTAGAAGAATGTTGTCAAGAGGTCAAGGGAGATCATCCTTCCCCTCTAATCAGCCCTGGTGAGGGGCTACATCTGGCGTGCTGGGTCCACTTTTGGGCTCCCCAGTACAACAGAGACATGGACGTACTAGTACAAATTCAGTGAAGGGTCACTAAGGTGATTAAGGGACTGGAGCATCTCTTATCTGAGGAGCGAGTGAGAGAGCTGGGACTGGTTAGCCAGAAGAGAAGGCTCGGGGGGATCTTATCAATGTGTATAAGATAAGCGAAGGGGATGAGTAAAGAAGGTGGAGCCAGGCTCTTTTTAGTGGTATCCAGTGAAAAAGAAGCACAAACTAAAATACGAGAAATTCCATTTAATCATAGGAAAAGAAAGGACTTTTCGACTGTGAGGGTGGTCAAACACCAGAGCAGACTGCCAGACAGGTTGTTGAATCAACCACCCTTGGAGATACTCAAAACCCAGTGGAAAGTGGCCTTGAGCATTCTGCTCTAACTGATGTGCTTTGAGCAGGGGCGTTGACTAGGGGGTCTCCAGAGGTCACTTCCCACCTCAACTATTCTGTGTTTCTGGGGTAAACTAAGGGAGGACTTTCAGAGGAATCACATTAGCAGTGTAGAGGAGCCAGGGACAGAGCTCTAAGCCAGCTGTGGAAGAAGTGGAGTTGATGGTGACTAGATTTTAAATAAGTGTAATATTTTTCACTTTGGAAATAGTTTGACCTATGTTTGGTGTCAAAGGCCTGTTCCTGATTCTTAGATTTAAATTCTTTCAAGGTATTATTTACATCTATTGCCTGCATATTCCCTAAATTTATTTTTAATATTCCCTAAAGCAATATTGCAAACCAAATAAAACTAATAAATCAAAGGAAAATGTTGATATAGGAAGCATTTTATGTAAACTCATTAAGTGAAGGGAAAGGGTGAAATTCTGCCTTTCACTTTAAAATCTATCATTATTTTTGAGGTAAATCTCAGTCTGAAGCCACTGTACTTTTTTACTGTAGATTTTGTTACGTTGCTAGTGTCTTGGTATTGTGTTTGTACCTTTTAGAAGCAGAGGGAGGCAGAAGGTGAATGTTGTATGTCAGAAGCGAGGAAGGATATAGTGGAGTGGGGTAGAAATTAACATTCTTGAAATATCTGTTTCTTTGGTTTGACAGCGGCTTTGTTAACGAATGGCACCATGGTGTTTCATTATGCACGGAGTTTCATTATGCATGTAGGAGCTTTGCAATTTTCTTCCAGAAAGAGTGGTCAAACACTGAAACGCATTACCCAGAGATGTTGCGGAATCTTCATCCTTGGAGATATCCACAATACCCTGGACAATGCCTGAACAAGACAGTATAACTACAGAGTTTGACCCTGCTTTGGGCACTATGTTGGACCAGATAACCTCCAGGAGCGTTTCCAACTTAAGTTATTCTATAATTTTTTGAAAATGTTAGATAAACAAATGCATTTCCAGGCCTTAATAATTCCCTATAACTGTGTTAAACTGTAAACAGGAAAGCAAAGTAAATACCCACTTTTTGCGTGTCGTAAAGGCAACTTAGCTCACCCCTCCAAGGCCCTATGGCCAGAGGCTTGCTGGAGCCAGTGTTATGATTTTGCTCTTTCCATAAAAATGTATTTTTAGAATTAGGCACAAAGTCCAGGGACACTGAGACTGGAGTGCTTTTTTCACACTCATTCGGGTTTGAAGTGTGCTGCTATCTGAAAAACATTTTATTTTGTTTTATAATTGAAACAAATTAATTATGATTATAATGATTATTAATTAAGTCAGAAAGTCTTCATACAAAAAAATCAGCATCCATGTCAACAGATGAAAATGGAGAGAGCATGCTTTAATAAGGATCCTTTAAGAGGAAGAGGAAAATGTAGTACTTTGCTGTGCTTTTTGAGTGATTCTAGCTTTGTTGCAATGGACCTAGCTTTTGGCCATGCTTCTGTAATCCTGGGCTTTTTTACATTGCCGTAAAATGTGTACAAGTTATTTGTCATAAATGAAAAACCATTTCTGATAGGTATATATTTTTCCAAGGACTAGATCTCCGGTGTCTTAGAAGAGCCTTTGTTTGAGGAAGGAGCACAGGCAGACTAGACCACAGAGCTAAAAGTATGAAGCAAATTCCCTCACCTATATAGAATATAATTAGAGGACTTTTTGGAAAAGTTGTCTTAAAAGATTATAATTTTAACAGTGATTGTAACTAATTATCGGTGCTGAATTGCTTTTTCTGAGTCTGGGGAGGGTGGGGGTGGAATACTTATTTTCTGTAGAAATTGCTTCTGTGGACAAGCTCTTATGTTTGTAGTTGTCACAGTGCTGTGACAGGACCTCCCAAACCCGAGAATGGCATTGCGTCTCTTTCTTCATTCACTGCTAGCGAGAGACAGGTTTCAGGGTAGGGAGTATGGGTTGGGTTAGCTATTTTTATTACTGAAAATTGAGATGTAGAGTTCATGATATGAATCATCAAGATACTGCTTTCTTTAAGGAATAATAGCTGTGCCAGTTTGTAGGAAAACATTCAATTTTTTGCTTTATCTTTCAGTGTCTTTCAGACATATTCAGAAAAACAAACAATTATATTTGGAAATTTTTCTGTAGGAAGGGGAAAAAGGAAAACAGTGTGGTGGTGATTGCTGCTTTGTTTTCAGTGCCCGGAAAATGTTTGGCTATTACAGTGTTGGAGGAGAGCTTCTCCCTACCCTCTGTTACGCTTTGGAAGATAACTCCTTCTTATCCTCTACAACAATTTCAATTCCTGCACTTTGAAAAGAGGCTAGAAATACATTGTCCAGGTCCCTCACTCTCTGCTGTCTGACTTTTTGTTGTCCCCAAGAGCTGAGCTATACTGGCAGGTTTCAGATGAAAGACCTCACAATCCTTCCTCCATGCCACTTTCCTGTGGGACAGGAGTTGTCTCCCAGGCGTGGCTTCCACTGGAACTTTCAGTTCTCCTTAAGTTTAATCTTCTCAAGACTCAAACCAAGAAGACAGCAGAGCTGGGCTGTTGGGCTAAAGTACAGTGGTGCTTGCTGCAGAGCCCTGCAAATGTGGATGAAGAACTGGTTTGCACGTAGGAGCTGCTGTCAGAGTTACTGTCGGCCTTGCTGAGGAACAGTCCATGTATTTGAATGTTAGGTCTTACTCTGTGAGAAAAGATAATGTTTTATCCCTAACTACTGCTCTATATTACATAAAATTGGTAGTTAAAATTTGTAACTTGTATTGTTGTTTTCTTTTCATGACTTCTTTCCAGGTATCACTGCCCAGTGCCTAAAATTTTCTATGTCCAGTTAACTGTTGGCAACAGTGAGTTTTTTGGTGAAGGAAAGACTCGTCAAGCTGCTAGACATAATGCTGCAATGAAGGCCCTTCAAGCTCTCCAGAATGAGCCTATTCCAGAAAAATTACCTCAGGTTTGTCTTTCAGAAAACTGTTCCTAACCTAGATGTTAAGATACCAGATTGAACAATTTAATTGCCAATTTTTCAGTGTTTAATTTTTAGTGTTTTTTTTCATATTAGCCTCAGCAATTAGAGAAGCAATACTAACAAATTGTTAGTGTTAGTTCTTTATAACAGCACACCTAACATGGAACTAGACTTAAATAACAAAAATAACTAGGCATTTTAAATATGGAATTGTCAATAGTGATTAAGTAGAAAACAAAATCAAAATAAAATAAAATATTTGACATTATACCAAAAGTGGAGAAAATGTCCATTTAATCAGTGGCTCCATGGAGAATGAATTATTAATCTTAAGTGTGTGTTGTGCCATGAATGTGATCTTTACAGGTGAAATGGCTTGTCCCCAATGTGCCTAAGAACCAGACAGAGCTCATTGACAGCTACTGATCACCTGTTTGATGGTTTTAGGCTTTTAGCCACTTAGTACCTTTTTAAATTGCCAGCTTTCTCACTGCTATGTTTTGTAAGTGGTGTATGTTGCTATTCAAAACTGAAAATGTTATGTCATATTTTAAAAAACACTTAACAGAAGAATTATTGTCAGAATAGTCTTTGCAAATTGAAAGGACAAATATAATAAAATTGCCCAATCAAATAAGCCAAAATAAATGCATGAGGAGACAATCTTTTTATTTTGTACACTTTCTGATGACACCTGTTGAACTCCTGTGCACAGTACAAAACATTACTAAGAGTACCTTCAGTGTCTTGTGTGGTAGTTTTGAGCTGCTTTTTAAGAATGGAAATAATTTTCTATATTAAAAGAAATCTTTGTTCTTTCTGCCTCACCCTGCGTTTATGTCCTCCTTTGGATCCAAAGAGACTTTGACTCACCTTTTTGTTTTGCTATATTATTTTTCTGGATCAGGAAATCCACTTCAAAATCACTTGCTATAATTAATATTAATTTTTTTTTTTTAAACAGGAAAACTATTAAAAAAGTATAAAGTCTTAGGAGGAATCCCTGTTTCCTTTCTCATTATTAATTCCCTTCCTTTCTCTTTTGGTTTCCAGTCAAATGTAGGGAATTCTTAGTACAAACCTGAGTGGGAATCTCATATTAATAAAACGTATTTTTAGCTCAGCATATTCTTAGTCTTTGAAAATGATGTTTAATATTATATTTTATCAAAAGAGTCTTTGAATTCAAGATACCCGTTAATCAGAATGGAAATTAAACCACTAAGTGCATAGGATAATAAGTAGTAGACAAAAGTAAATAATACATATAAGTAACATCAATAGGTACCTGGCTTATATACTGAGTTTTCATAGCCCACGTGCATATGTAATTTACCTTGCAAAAGTAATAAAATCTTTAATTAACATTCTTGCCTAATTGGGTCTATTTAGTGTGTATTTATATCAGTGTCTGTTAGGATGTGCAGGCTTTTAGAAGATGTAGTCATGGAAAATTGAGTTTCCTAAATTCTTGTAGCATACTGTAGTGTTGCCTTTCTCATGAGCTAATCAAGGAACTTCATTCTTCTGTTCACCACCGTAAGTTATATGTGTAAACTGAATCAAATCCACAGTTAGCTATGAAAAAAATAGGGAAGACTTGTCAGGAGACAATACTGTGGATTAGCTGAGACATTCACATAGTACTCGCAAGACCTGTGGGAGCACTGTGAGTTTCTGCTGCAGCAGTTGAAGACCACTTGGGATACTGTAGGATCTGTGCGTAGGAGACCAAACCGAGTCCTCAGAAAATCCTCTGTGGCGTGGTCATGCTGAGGGTAAAGGAAGCTGGTTGCGGGCTAGTCATGAAGAAACATCTCGTGTCACTTCATGGATTAGAGTTGCAGGTGACTGGAGAATGCCTAGGTCATGATGGAGTACAAAGAGCTGCATCGTGTGGAGCTGAGTGTAGCTCTCCAGAGAACTGGAAGTTGGTTGAAGTAGAGTTTAAGGGTTTCATGGTGCCAGGGTTCAGGCTCCTCCCTGCTGCTGGTCATGTGCAGTTTACGCAGGGCTGCTATGCAGTGGTGGGATGTGCCCTCACCATGGGACATGGTCCAGCTCAATAAAACTGCTTCCTTCAGCAGAACTGACCTGCTTGGGTCAGCCATGGAAAATGATTGATTCACCATTCCTCAAACATCATGCGTGGATCCGAGCCAGTACACATTAGAGGCTGGCTGGCCTCAGGTACATGACTAGATTGAACTTCTTTCTTCCTCAATCACTGCCACTGTGCTTCCAAGGAGAACAGAGAGGGAAGCAAGCACAGACCTGCTGGTACCGATCTAGCCCTGCATCCCATCAGTAACTCAGGGAATTTCACTGGAATGGGATCCATGGGAAATAGCACAGTAAATACACGAGTTTACCTTTTGACCTTCATAACCGTGTTTGCTTAATGCAGGCTTCTGTGTATTCTTCTTTCATATTTTCCTTTTTTTTAAAAACTTAGTTAAGGATAAAATCTTTTATCCATAGTAAACCACTGAAGTATTGCCATCTTAATACTTCATTGCACAAATGTGTAGAAGAGCGTAAGGCGAGCAGAGACAAGAAGCAATCAGCAGACAGGGCAGGGTTACAGGTGAATGTGAACCTGCTTTCATAAAAGAGCTATTGTGTGTCTGCCAAAGCACCTCTGCTGTCTCATAGATGGGAGGCTGAGAAAGGCCTTAGAATTAAAGTGTCATTTGTGGAATGAGGATCAAATTTAAATCCAAAGTACTTGAGACACTCCTGAATATATTTTATCTTCCTTAGGGAAGTCATATGTCTAAGGCTTGAAACTTTATTGCTCAGTACTAAGGTTTAAGCCTTAACTTCTGTGATCCTCCCTATTCTCCACTCATGGTTAGGCTCTCTACTGTGTTTGGTGGAAAAATATGCAAGGAGTTAAAGGGCAGAAGGGACAATTGGGGCTTTTCTGTACCGATATGTGTGTATCAGTCAGGAAATTTTAAACAGTAATTCCTACTTTAGATGCTACATATCTGGTTAAGCTAGTGTATGTATAGCTAGAAGACCTAAACATTCTTGACTTAAAGGCTTGGTGACAGTTCAGTGGGCTTTATATTATTTTATGTAAATTATGTCAGTGATTGATTATTCTCCATTCAAAGATAATTTGCAACTTATTTCTTCCCAATTCACTTAGCTTTGTTTTCTATCTAATTGGTATTTTCTTATCTTTGCTGCACGTAACAAACAGAATCAAAAATCTCTCCCTGTATACATTTACAGACTATGCTTAAGTAATTTTGAATCTTTTTATAGAACTGATTGTTTCCATAGTGTCTCAGTGTAAAGTTGTTTCTTCTAATCAGTAGATCATCCTTGTGGCTTTTTTTGTCAACTTTCAGATTATCAGTGTCCTTTATAAAACACAAACCTCATTGAATACAATACTGAGTAAGATTCTCACTAAAGTTTTTTACAGAATAGCAGTACCCCACCCTTTATGTTTGATACTTTTTGTATCCCCCAAATTACTTTTAAATATTGTCCTTTTAACTCTTTTCAGTTGATCTTTCTCAGTGAACCTAATCAATGCTTTGCTTGTCCTATAAATAATGACCTACATTCTTTATTTCAGTGGTACTTTACATTTCGCCTTATGAAATGAGCAAGAGGTCTTACATAGTTTCATTCTAACTACGCTTGTTACTGCTTTGCACTGCACTCTTTTTTTAAGCAGGTTCTGTAAACTTTATAAATTTTTAGTTTTTATTTAGATCCAGATCAATGTCAGGGATGTAAATTGCTTCTTCAGACCCAAAATTTTGCAACCATTTAATGAGACAAAATGCTCCAGGTCTTCATGCTGTAGCTAACTGCTAGATTTTTGGTCCTGTGTTATCTTAAAGTTTAATATATTAAGAGTTTACAAATGAAAGATTGATAAATTTCATTGTTAATGTGAAGAAGCTAATGCTTTTTTAATGTTATTTTATAACTTTGGTGTCTGCATTTTGTAGCTATGCTGGCAGCTGAAGATTTAGATCAGACTTTGTTATGTAAGATGGGAACTCTGCAGGAATCCACCTAATTCATCCCAAGTTTCTTTGATGTTTACCTCCACTAATAAAAAATTAGGAGCCTGGCCAAGGTTACATGGTTGTTGAGAGATCCCAGTTTGAAACATTCAGAGCTTTGCAGTTTGAAAACAGCTGAAAGTGAAACCTTTGAGGACTAAGGAAGATGTGGCCTGGGGGACAAACACCAAAAGGCAGCAGTTGCAGAAGGCAACTGATCCCCATGCTAGTGGTTGTCTGAGAAAAAAAAGACTTACCTGAAGTGTAAAGCAAAGCTGAATTTTAGGCAGGATAATGTTTGCATGTGCCTTTTGTTGTTTTATCTCTTAGCCTCTCTGTTTGTTATGTTCCTATGGATAAATAAATAATGTTCTGTGTTGAGCAAGCTGTTCTCTGTCACTACCTTTTCACACTGGTCGTTACTCCCAGAGGGAGGTCCATGGAGGGGCTGTTAAGCAGCTGGACCTGCTGAGGACACCTGTAACCTGGTGACCCAGTCAAAGTGTGGGGGGATTCACTGAATTTCTTCTGAGAGAAGTACGGTCTTCTGTACTTTCCGAGAAGTACAGAAGACTTCTTCCTTGCTTGGAAGGGGCACCCACAGAGAGACTGAGAAACAGGCCAGAGGATCTGTTTGATCCTCATGTTTGACACAAGAAGTGTGTATTCAGATGATTATTATCCATGTCATTAATAAGACTAAAATCCATAGAATTTCTTTTGCCATCTATTGTTAATTTATAAATTAATGTGTATGTATTCCTTTATTATGAAGTATAAGTGCATTATATATGGCTTCACAGTCAGCGGGTGTCTGATAATGAGGTGCTGAGGTGGATGTACCAGCACTAATTTACAGCATGACAGGAGAACTTAAAGTCTTTGTGAAACTGGGGGAGAAGCATATTATGTCTTTTTATCTTCTAAAAATTGTAATATGATTATGTGTTCTTCATTTTCAGAATGGAGAAACAGGAAAAGAATCAGAAGAAGACAAAGATGCAAACAAGTCTGAGATCAGTGTAGTGTTTGAAATTGCTTTGAAGCGCAATATACCTGTCAGTTTTGAGGTATGTGTTACGTATTTATGTTTGCTAAGAAAGTATTAAAAAACCATTCCACTAAATGCAACACAAAAATATTAATACATTATGAATATGACATTTAAATTCATGCAAATAATAAATTAAAAAAAATTGGTAGTGTATCAGAGTCTAAGACACTGAGTTTTTACTGTTAAATTAGATGCTCTTTCAGAATTACTAGACCTAATATTTGGTTGCAAACAAGTGGATGGCAGAAAGACGGTTCAAGTGTCTTCTGTATAGTGCTGTGGGATTAGGATCAGTAGCCACACTCAATCCGATTTGAAATAATCTTCAAAACAGCTAAAATCTTTGCTTTAACTTTAGGCATTCATACACTACAAAAGTTCCCATTGAGATATGTAGCATATGATGTGCTGTTTTGAGAAAGCCACGGGTATCTTTTTATCTTCCACACTGCTTGACTCTTTATCTCTCTCTACTTAAGCCTTCATGGTTTTTTTTTTCTCATTTCATGTGATTTTTATCTATGAACCTGCTTCTGACACCTTTGTTTACCTTAAGCAGTAAAGAGTGTTCGGAATAGCTCCAATGCTATCAGTGAACTAACTATGGGAGAATGAGTGATAGTAGTGGAAAATTTTTCTGATGAGAAAATTCTTACACAAACTGGTTGTAAAAATCTAGTATTATTGTAGTAGGAACCACCAGACTTTCAAGCTGGGGGTATTCCCCCCCCCCCTTTTTTTTTTTTTTTTTTCCCTCAAAAAAATGCAGAAAATGCTAATGTAAGTGGCTCTTTAAAGTTTTATTTTTCTGCTTTTTGTTTTACATTTAAACTGAGTATATATGAAGGACGTGGATAAAGCCTATACTGGTGATGGGTATTTTTCCAGTGCTTTTTCCTTTTGAAGTATAGGCACATATTTGCATGCCAAAAAAATAAATTATGCTGTGGCATGCCTTACAGTGTGCTGAATGGAGTTTACTGATGTGTTTGGCCTATATCCATGAATTGGTCAATGTCAAATGAGCTATTTGGACCTTCTTAGAAATCTGAGAAATCTCTCAGAAGGTAGGTAAGAGTGACAAAGAATATTGTTTTTGACTAAGGAATTCCTCGGTATAACAAATGGGTATTTGCTTCATATATACGTTCCATGTAATATGGACCAATTAGGAAGTTAAGAGAAAGTAAAATCTTGGGGATAAAACTGGGGTTTCTGGGGGTGTTGGTGTATCAATTTGCAACTACATGGAAAGAACAGAACTCATATAAGATCAGACATAATGGAAACACATGCCTGTGCTTATAATTAACGTTTCAGTTTTCACACATCATTTTCTACCTTAAGTGTTTAAAAGTATTTGGAATAGTTCCATACAAATCAATACACTAAAATACAAGGAGATGAATGGTCATGGGTCACAGAATAGCTTGGATGTTGGAAAGAAAAGAGAGTAGTGCTTCGAATGTCGTCTTAACTTAATTCCTGCGTTTTGGCTTATTTAAGGGAGAGCATTTGGTAAGGAGAGAATGAGGCAGAGATACTTAGTACAGGAAAAGTCAAAGAACGTTAACAACATTGAAAAAAGACAGTTTCTTGCTCTCCTGACAGGTTTTATGTTATTTCCTTCCTTTAAATTTAAGTATAGGTGACATTCTTAAATAGAGTTTTGATTGAACTTGGTACTGACTTATATTTCAATAAAACTGCTAAGCAGTTATGGGTAATCCCCAGGATCTGATGTTTCTAATAGGATTTTATTTACAAATGGTTTTATGTTATTCCAGGCAGGCATCAAAGCTTTCTCTAGCTTTTTTTTTGTGTGCGAAGGCTATAAAATGATCTGCCTTTTCTTCATCTGATGAAGCCTTAGCCAATGTTCCAACAGTGCTGTGTTATGCAACGAAGTAGTGGTCATAAAGATATGTAAAGTTCTATGTAAACATGTCCTCAAAACTGCACAAGGGGTAGAAAATAGGGAGAGCATGCAGAGCCCTGTGGATTTCTTCAGTCTATCCTGTTTTGTGTAATATGGCTAGTTTTAATTGCCTAGGAACTTTAGGATGAGTTTTAAAGATTTTCTATCTATTAAATCATTACTTAATAAAGCATCCATTCTAACAAAGAACAAGCTTTAGTCCATACTTCTCACTGGTGCATCCTTTGCTAACCTTTATTCATCAACTTTTAAGTCAAAATGCAACTCCTTTAATGTGTTTGTGGGACTCTCAATGCACGATTTTTAAGGAGGGATGCAAAACTGATTGCTGTAGGAATTGTTAGAACAGCTGTAAAATGGTCATTTTGCTTCTTATTCCCTCCTTGACAGTAGGCTAAAATCTTGCTTTTTTTTTTTTTGGTTCTCTTGCAACATACATGTTTTTTATTTCCTACTTGTCAGTAAGGAGTTCAGTGAGCCTAGAAGACATAACTAAGGTCAACAGATTCAGGTATTAGAACATGTTGGGATGTTTCAGATTGTAATTTTATTTTCAGTATTCTTCTTTGGATTGGAGTATTCTTTCTTTAGAACAGCAAATGCAATGATATCTTTTTCTCATTCTCCATATCAGGCGTGAGGGGATAAGAGTGCCTGAACAGGCAAATTTTCTGCCCCTCCATCCCCTTGCAGTGTTCTGCTGGGAAAAAGAGTTGCAGTTTCTTGTGTCCCAGTCTTATCACAGTGAGGCAGAGATTCTGTATTTTGAACCAGGAGCAGACCAAATTGCTGACTTTGGGAGACCGAGCAGGTTCTCAGCGGAAAGTTTCATACCCATCTGGCTCCTGCTCTCCTGGGGATTAAGGCTTTCAGATTGGGTGATTGGCATAAGTAATAGCTCTAATTTGGGTTTGCATGATGGTCACCCTTTCTCACTCCAGTTTTAATAAAACATCCAGACGTGGTGGGTTTTTTGTTGGTTTTGGTTTTTTGAGGGTTTTTTTTGTTTTTTTTTTAAACTGGGAAAATCTGGTATGTCTGCCTGCACAAGCACATGGGAATGTATCAGTATTTTAAAACTTCTAAATAATCAGGGATGTAGATGACATGTTTCTATTGACCTGTTTTTTGTCTCCTCTATTATTTTTTTTGATGTCCATTTAATCTTGTTGTAATCTTTTGAATTTTCTACCTGGAGTCTCATTAATAATTGAAGCAACGTTGCTCTTTCGTTGTAATCGTACTGCTGTTTTTCATTTGTCAGCATGATTCATTAAATTGAGCCAAATTCACTCTTGATGTAACTTGACCTTAGATGTGTTTTGGCCCCATGTGTTTTCTCTTGCTGGAGTTATTCTTTAAATCAGTGGAACAGAAAAAGAAAAGTGTATTGAACTGTCACACTTAATCAAATTCTCAGCTTTAAATTAGCCATGATTTGGTCCACGGGTCGTATCTTTCAACTGAGGAAATAGTTTAATGTACTAATGTGTATAGTATTCTTGGATAGCAAAGGCTGAATTTCTTTATAGTGTTTTCTGTCCCTAGGCTTACAGTACAACTATTTGAAATCATGTGGAGTAAAAAAGATCTAAAATCTGGGGTTAACAAAAAATGTTGTTAGGTAAATATTTTTTTTTGCTAAATTACCAAATTTGGATGTTTAGCTTGATCCGGATCCCATCTGAATCCTATGGGTTTCATTCCATTGACAACATAGACTTTTTTCCATTTATACGCTAAAAAAGAAACAGTTTTGAATGTTTTCCAGGCAATTATTTACCTTGTGTCACATACTTAGAAGTTTAAAAGATGAAAAACACACTGGAATACATTAGTTTTATATTAAGAAATATATTTTATATATATTTTATATTAAGAAATATATGTACATGAAAATATAATCTGGTTTTGTATTAACATTCTTTTTCATATATATATTTGTGCGCATTTATATATGTATGAGAAAACTTATATAAAACTAGTATTTTAGGAGCTCCGCAATTATATTTCTTAAGCAAGTCATTTTGTCCTTTTTCATCTGGTCAGTATAGACATTCTTGTATATTTTATTAATACATTATATTGCATGTAAGTAGAAACACCTATATAATGGTATTAGTAAGACCACATAAAGATTAAGGACCTTAGTAAGGTTAATTTAGCCATATTTTACAGCCAATGTGTTGTAATCCTTGGATAGCAATGTACAGGGATGGATTAAGGTACGGCTTTAAAACAGAGCGGGAAACACAGCAGTGCGGTGACAGTGTTCAGCACTGATACAAAGCCTGACTATGCCTGGGAGCCGGAGATCCTGGTGCTGGGCTCGTCCCAGCTCTGGTGCAGGCAGTGCAGCTTCCGTGGCTCAGCGTGGGTCAGTGCCTCGAAAGCACCGCTGCCTTTTCACGCGGTGAAGCACTAGTGGGCAACTTTCAAGTGAGGTAATCTTGAAAACACTTCTGAAATTATTACCTGGAATCTTAGAGTGGGAACACTCCTGGACTACAACAGAAAAATCCCATGCTGGCACAGATGTCGTCTTATTCTGGGAAAATGCGGACAAAGTTGTCTGTTAATTTTCATTTTGTGTCTTTTTATTGATATATGCTGTGCTAATTGTATTTACTGGGTGAAGTTGCCACAAAAGAGAGCTTAAAAAAGAAATACAAGCCTAAGGAGACCTCATTACAGTGTAACAGCAAAACTAAATAATGCAAGGGACATGACCTTGATAAAAAGAACTTTAATACAAAACATGTTGTAATAATATTAAGGTTGAAGGTTTCAGCCCATTAAAAATATAGTTATTACACCAAGAAGGCCCTAGCACTTTTACCTTAGTTCCCTTGCACTCAGGCATTACACTTCTTCAACAAATGGTTTGATGTAATTGTACCTACTGAAAATATATGTATTTGTATTGATTTTGAGGATAATACAAAGAGGTGCCTGTCAGATGCTCTAATGTCTCCTTATACACATTACATGTAACAAAGATTAAATTAGGTAGCTGCTTCCGCCCATCAAACAGAATAACTGAACCTTTTCCCAAATGAGGTCTCTAATTCCTGATAGACATTGTCCAGACCAGTAAATGGTGCATACATGAAGAGATGGCTACCTTAGCACTTGCAGTGCTGTGATTTGTTGGTGAATGCATCCTGACAGTATAGCCTCCTAAAAGATGTGTGTGTGTGTAAAAATGAAGACACAAAAAGAGCTAAAGGAAGATACAGCATTCAGAACTTAGGTTTTTTCCATATTATTGTAACTTTTAATAGTGTCGAAGTACTTGAAATGGATTTTCTCGTTGTCATCCTGAGTATGTTTGGAAGGGAGCGAATAAATGAAACTTTTCAGAACTGATTGGCTTCTGTGTGAGTTATAGCGGCTCTTTGGATAATGCCTTTTGGTACTGTTGGGAGGGACAGCTGGGAGTTGTGGAGGCAACTCTGTGGCAGCCATTCAACTGCACGGGATATTGCTCTGAGTTGTGTACTCTGGCAAGGTAAGAGTTGAGAGCAGGCATGCTGCCTACAGCCAGGACAGCGTTAAAATACAGATCTCTCAGACTGACGTTTGGGACTGTGCATGAACAACCTATCTTTTAATGACAATAGAAAAAAATTACAAATGTGTTGAAGTGGTGCCATATAAATAGAGTTTTGAATATATTTTATGTAAAGAAATAGCCAAAGCCTGCTGGACCTTCATGAATTGAATTTCTTTAGTACGTGAAGCACCTTGCAAGGAAGAAAAGAGCAGCCTTAGTTTACATATGCGTTATTGTTGTGTATTGTGTTATTGTATAAATCTTTTTGAAAATATAGGTCTATTGTACTTTCTGTGAAACTGAATATGATGGTTAAATTTGCTTTATCTAATTAGCCTTAATTTTCTGTTGTCAAACCTGGTACTGTCATTAATACTTGTCCAGATTTTATGAAAACCCATCTAAGTGCCTTCAATTAGCAGGAAAACTACATTAGTAGTAAGTACATTGCAAAAATACAAACATTGTTATATTCTTATAGGATGATTTGACTCAATGTTATTTTTAATTAAAAGGTGATTAAAGAAAGTGGACCTCCTCACATGAAAAGCTTTGTTACACGAGTTACAGTAGGAGAATTCACTGCGGAAGGAGAAGGCAACAGTAAGAAACTCTCAAAGAAACGTGCTGCAATGGCTGTCTTACAAGAACTTAAGAAACTTCCTCCTCTTCCTGTGATTGAAAAGCCAAAACTTTACTTTAAAAAACGTCCAAAAACAATATTGAAGGTATGTGTCCGCCTTTGACAGAATAAAGAATGTTTGCTCAGAAAGTAGCAGAGTTACTCAGATTTTTAATCAGTAAAGGCTTATTTGTAATTTTCTGTTGATAGTTACTTGTTTGCCAGTGCTAATATACCTGTACTTTTTAGAATTCTGAGAACAGTGTGAAGTTCTCAAACATAATGGCTTGTAAGGTGCTCAACTTAAGAACCAAGCTTGCATCACTGAAGTCTTCAGGGATTTGGTTCAAGTTCAGTGGAGGATCAAACCCTCCAAGAAACTCTGTACACCCATGTGAATTTTTAGCATCATCTCCTCTGGGAAGCCCTGCTAGCATATATGGTGGTTCTCTCCCTGGTCTTTCCCCCCTCTGCAGTTTGAAGAAGGAGAAAGATATATGAAATAGTAAATATATGGGGAAACAGTGCACAGTCCAGCTTCCTCCCTTCATGGAGCTAGATTCAGGAGTTTTGTGGCTTCAACTTCGATTTGTTTTGATTTTTGAAAGATTTGAAAGAAGGCCAAGAGTATGTTGACATCTCAGCCTAGTGTGTCACTTGTCAAGCACCAAAGGACAATACTTCTTTTGTTCATGTGCCTGTGTTTGATAATGCTCTTTGGCTATCAAATAGAGATAGAAAATTGACTGGAGACCAGCCCATGGAGGACTTGCGGACTTTGAACCATCCCTCCATTAAAACATGCCCTGTCTCAGAGGATATTTATATGCTTCTTGCTGCACTGATGAAGCTTCCTTTAGAGGCTCTGGATTCTTGTGAGCTCAAACTTCTTAAATGGTGGGTTTATTCTTGGTGGCAGTAGTTCTAGTGCTACTTCTACAATTCAGTCAGTCTGTGACTAGCCATGGTTTGTCTACTCATCCTAAATTCATACAAAACCAAAGGGTCATCTGAAGTAATTAGTATTCCAGATGATCCGACAAAAGGAGCCACACACTGTCCATATATTTATGAAGCATCACTACCTAGTCTCAGCACTGAACAACTAATCAGGTTAACTTGTCATCTGTTCGGTACAGAAGATGAGGCCTTGGAAATGGCCCAAATCTGCTATATTTCATTTTACTTTAGGAAGTATTATTTTGTGAGGAAGTAGTTAAATTCTTCGTACATGATTTTCTGTGTCTGGCATGTTAGATCGTTATTACATAGACATAAAGGCACATTAATAGCATTTCATACTCATTTTAGGTCAGTGAAAATAATGGTGGAGGGTTGCTCACTTTGTCTCTGGTGTTACAGAGTCACTTTTGCCCCATACTATGCAGATCAGGAACCTTGAGACTAAAATTGCAGGAAAAACCAGGAAACCTTCATGTCCAAAACCTGTCCTTCAGATTACCCTTTTAGGACCTAAATTTCATCTCTTTTTCTGTATTTGCCTCTTGTTAGTTTAAAAACAATCTTGAATGTTTCTGAATTATGTTATGTCCACAGCTTACATTATGTTAGGCTGGACAGCATTATACCATTATGGCTTGAACTCAGTCTTCATCGAGTGTTACATTGATAGATTGTAAAAATAAGTAAATCAGTACTTACTTTACTAAAAGTATAACCATTAGAAATCTTTATACTCAGTACACCAAGTGCAGAGTTCTGTAGGAGCAGCCAACAGAAAAGCCATCTAAAATAAGCAAATACTTTGGAGAGTGCAAAACTGGGTTCGGAAAATGTACAAAGGACTTACTTCATCATCCTCCTCTTTTCATTTGCCTTCAAAACAGAATGAGTGATTTTTCAAAAAAACCTAGGTTAATTAGATACCCAGCTCCTGCTGAAATTCTTGGGACCTAATTCTCAAAAACTTCTGGGAAAAAATAAGCATAAAAAATTATTTAATGGAAAACCATCAGCATTAATACAGCTTTAAGGCTGCAAGATCTGAAAAGGGTATTTGGTCCGGTTGTCTCATTTTGGAAAGTTTTTCTTAAGAAAGAAGCTAAGGGTATAATAATGTAAAAATCTCTTATGTTACCATATGCCATTTACCATTACAATCTTAAATTGAATAATCCAAAGCTGGCCATACTAGAAAGAGATGTTAATAGCCAAAATAACCTAGATATACAGAAGTTTTTTATTTCTTTGAATATCCAAACTTCTGAAATGCTTTCAGTGTGCCCATTTCTTTTAATTTAACCTGCACGTGTTTTGAGCATCAAAAAAGTGACAACAATAACTTCTTTTTATTTGTATATATATTTATGAGGCTATATCTTATGGCTTGCACTTTATTTAGCCTGCTCTGCATTTTGTCTCTCCCTGGCTTCTTGCCCACACAGCTGCCCTTGTGCATGACATTGTCTTAATTCTTTCACCTACATCTTCTCTAACAACTTCAGCAGTTGCATTATGTAGGATTCGCTGCACAGATTTCTTAATACAATGTCCCTCTCTGGTCTTTGTCTGCAGTTGCTGATCATCTCTTTAGGTTCTGGAGCACTTGTTTGTTCTTATTTGAGAAGCTCAAACAAGCATGACTGCTGATTTTCTCTTATCCTGCAAATAGCTTAATGAAAAGGAAATAGCTCAGTAACATAAAAACAATTCTACGTTCAAATGCCATTTGTATTTACATTTGTGTTATGGTACATAAATCAGTTAAATATGACTTCAGATAAATTTTTTGGGGTCTTAATTTCTTCTCCATAAGATCTACAAACAATATTTTCATAGCTATTTGCTTTGAGAGAGCATGTGCCATGTGTGTAATAACATATTAAGAGGATTTCAGAACTAGATAGTTTGTAAGGACTGTAGTTTTTCATCTATCTGTGTAATCTTGGACAGACAAATCTCTCAGTCCTTTTGTTTCCCCCTCATCAGATCAATTCCCCCACCAACCATACATTTTGACATGTTATTGTGAGGATTATTGTCTGTTAAGCATTTGAAATACTTTGTGGGTGGCTCACAATAAGCAACATTTCTAGCCATAGGAGATACTTCTCTCTAGCTTCACTACATAAAAGTATTTTGAGGGTGAATTTCTATGACATGCAAACAGACTAAACCTTCTACACCTTGAGTTGCATTGTAGGATGGAAGGCAGGAGTGCTGAGAAGGAACGCAGGAAGGCTGAGAGAGGCAGCTTCCTTGTTATATGGCAAATCTCTTTTGTCCCCACGTAAATCCCACCTCTTCTTAGCGTACTGCATAACCCAGCATTGTAGCAACCTATTTTAAGGGGTTGGGGGGAAGGGTCATAGAAACAGGGCAATGAAATATAATTGACTGATGAATTTGCTGATTTTCATCTGTCCCCATAGGACCTCCATAGATAGATGAGGGTATTAGTAGCTTACATATGCTAGGTATGCACACTACCTGCAACAGTGGCAGACAATGGGTGCATCTTTTTTGCCATGGTTTTGAGCTGGAAGATTCTTATCTTCTGTCTCATGATGGAAAGAAATTTACTTCTTATTCTCTCAAAGGGAGTATTAAAGAAGAGGTAACCCTAGTAAATGATTTATTGAAGCAACGTACTAGCTGTATGGATATATGCTGAAATAATGGTTCTTTCTTTTAAACCTATTTTAGACTGGACCAGAATATGGTCAAGGAATGAACCCCATCAGTCGTCTGGCTCAGATCCAACAGGCCAAAAAGGAGAAGGAGCCAGAGTATGTTCTTCTTTCAGAGAGAGGAATGCCTCGCCGTCGAGAGTTTGTTATGCAGGTATCATCTGCTGTCACGTTAGAGATAATATGTTGTGTTCAAACTCAAGCAAAACGGTGGTGTAATATGAAGCGGATCCCTCCGTGTTTAGCTCTTTGCTTTACAGTCAGTTATACAAGAAGAGCATGAAATACAGTATGAGAAAGCCTGTTTGACCTTTCATCTTTCTCTTGGCGAAACAAATGGCAATTAGGTTATGTGCCTTCTAGATGCTTTTCCTGTGGTGGTTTTGTATTTTTTATACTCTTCTTATTTTTATTTCACCTGATGGTTTCTGTCTTTATCCCTGATGGTTCATGATTTATTTACTTTTACTTGTCTTTTTGAAAAAAAATTTTTTTTATTATTGTTGATCAGGGCATTGCAATACAAACAAGTATTCTGAAATATGGATATGAATATCCCAATGGTACCAAGCATTTTGGTTTTAAAAAATAGTGTCGTAAATCTTTTCAGATTTTCAGTTCCTTTATGGTTTTGTTCATATCTGAAATACCACAAAAGAAGCCTTCCATCACGTGTTTTAGCCTGTCCAGTTAAAGGCTCTGGACCTAATACAGAAACAGTAGATCATTAATGTTTCTTTAGTTTTTAAATTAAGAACATTCAGAAAGATTTGATATAACCGTGATATCTTGTTAGATAGCATGACAGCAGGTTAAGAAAGATTAGGAACAGGAAGGAATTCTTTTCTCTTGTGTTTTCACTCAGGGGTAATTTTGTGCCGGAACAATTCAGAACAGCATACCTCAACATGTTTTGACTTGTTGTCTACAAACCACACCAAAATGTCACTTCTGATCACAAACAGAATTTATGATGTTCCAGCGTGTCCTCCTCCAGAAAACTAGTTACATTTTCACTTAAATCTTTAAGCTCCTCCTTCGTGTCAATCAAGACAGGCTAGCGATCTTCATTTCCTTGGACCTCAGTGGTCTTTCTCGATGATTTGTTATTTTTCTCTCTGAAGCAAAGTTGCAGAATCTGATTTATGAGTATAAACTTGGATTTCTAAGTTTTTATGCTATGTGAAAGTATTTGAAAAAGACTGATCCTCTCACAGACCATCCCTTTTCCCTTGCTCAGACCCCCGTGGGAGTGTCAAGAGTTAGAGACAGTTGTGTGAGGTGTCAGAAGAGGACAGTGTAATGCAATCCAGTATTAGAAAGATGGGCTGAGAATTTGATTTTCCATTGGAGGAGTCTCAATAATGGCAAAATCTTTGGTTTGAATAAAAAAAAAAACTTAAAAGCAGTCAATACGTAGAAGATTCCCTTTTCTAGGAAGACTTGTGAAAGAAAAATTCAAAGAAATTCCACAGATCAGTTGCTTTATTACGTATACTTATGAACACCATAGCCCCATTTTTACCCTTCTCTGATATTTTCACACTGAAATCATACGGCTGTTTCTCCCGCCTTCAGGAAGTCTTAGTGGATTCATTATGAAATGCAAAAAACCTTATCAGAATAAAAAGCCTTTGTATAAACTACTTAAACAATGTTTTCATTTAATTTAATTGAATGTGGAAGTAAAATATCCAGAGATAATATGTTCATTTTTATCTGTCACACAAAGAGCAAGTTTAGATGTGATGAAATGGATCCAATTACTTGTCCTGACCACTAGATAAACAGAAGAAAACCTCTGATGACATTAGTTGGTGTTCTGTTCCCAAAGTTAATTTCAGAAAGCTCTTTCTCTTTGTAGTCAGCCCTTTAATCCTTGATAGAGGTTATAATAATAGCTAAACCAGTTTTACAGGTCTGAGAAATAGCAGCACGTTGATTTATTGTGAGCTATGTTATAAATTATCATTTTGTCTTGTCCCATTAAAGTCCCTCAATTTTATTGCATATAAACTTATAGCAGATTGGCTATTTTCTAATTGTGATTACGGAACTGCATAGAAGATAAGGTTTTTATTTCAAGATTATTAATATTTCTGTCTTAGGTAGCCGAATCTTTTTATTTAATTATATATGTACTTTGAAGGGATATTTGTGATCATTATTATTTATTTACAACCTCTTCTTTGTATGTGGAATTAATAGGTATTTGAGTAAAGAAAAATTAAGACTTTTAGGAAAACAGATACATGATAATTTGAGGAAAGTGAATAATTATTGAATAACATAAATTGCTAAGTAACATTTAGTATTTATTTAGCAACTTTGTGCCTGTTTTTGCAGTTTTTTTAAAGCTCCTTCTAAACTGTTTCATGTCTTTGACCTCTAAGGTTTCTTTTATTCAGATCACCTTGACTATTTTATTATTTTTATTTTATTTTGGTTTCCTTTTTTTAGCACACTTTTGAAATCATATGCTATTTTAAGAGAAAATTTGGCAAATATAATGGCCTAATGGACAGAACGAAATATAGCTATCAAAGAGCTATGAATATTGCCTAAGTGAATAGCAATGACAGTGCTGATATCACAAAGCACACACATACAGCTTCAGGAGTTCAAGAATGGTACCAAACCCAAGGAATAAGTTAGAGCCTGACTCTTTGTGGATATCCATTGTCTATAATTTGTCTTTATTTTGAGGTTTTAATTTCTTCTTGTTTTATGAAAGGCATCTTGTTTGTCAGAAGCCCGTTGTGCAGTACAGACCCCAGGTCCAACAAGGAGCCTTCTTTTTTCAAAGACTATTTTGATAAAAGCTTGGCAGGTGTAAGCGTAGAAAAGAAAGCAGCCCCAGCCCCCGTGTTCCTTGCAGTGTGACAAAGGGGGAGGATTGCGAACATGGTTTTCATCTTTCTTTAGAAACCACTCTCATTTAAATCTCCAGGTTATTGTTGGTGTCTCTGTTGTTCTGGATACTGTCCTGATGATGCTGGAGAGCTGCTGCAAGCAATATTCCTACCAGGACAAGGAAGTCCAGATCCTGTAGCGCTTCCCGCATTAAGAAGGAGGGGGGAGCAGGAGTGGGGGAGATGTTCAGCAGGGGGAATGGGGCTGGCACAGAGGCTGGTGGAAGAGAGAGACAACTGTGTGTGCACTGAGATACAGAAAAATGTCACTCTTTGGTACAAGGTGGGGGACCTTCTGAAAAATCTAAACAAGCTCCCCTGTGTGAAGCGATAATGTAGTCCCTTCTGCTCTATTCTTACTTTTCCAAGATTGCATCTTCATGAAAAGAGCTGACGGTTGTTGGTAGGTCAGCAAGATTATTACATGGTGATATTAAGGAGTCTTGCATTTATCATGATTATGATCAATGTTTTCTTTTTAAGGTAAAAGTAGGTAATGAGATTACTACTGGAACAGGCCCAAACAAGAAAATAGCTAAAAGAAATGCAGCAGAAGCAATGTTGCTACAGCTGGGTTACAAAGCCTCTACTCCTCTTCAAGACCAGCCAGAAAAGGTGAGACCCAGTTGTTATGATGCCCACATTTTACCTTGTCTACATTTCTTAGCTCTATCAGCTAATCACTTACTAGGAACGGAAACTTAAACTTGTGCACCCCCTGTTTTAGGGGGTTGCTTGTCAGAGATCAGCCGTTGTTTAGCTACAGCTCTATAGCAACAGTAAGTGCAGCCTCTCCTCCTGTAAGAGTAGTTAAGAACAGAAATGTAGTTCCAGAGGATAGTGTGTGTGCAAAAGTGTACATGTGATATGTGTGCCCATTTCTGCTTACAAATCAGGATGAACGTGCCTCTTGCTTTTATTCCATTTTGGGCATCCAGGAGAGGACCGAGAGGAATGATTTTATTAATTTTCATACATGAAGGAGTCATAGTAGTCAATGTTTCTCTTTCCGTTGCATATGCACTAAAAGCATTCCAGAAAAATAACGGCCTTTTCAGGTTTGATGACTGAGAAAGAAAATGTGTGTAATTTTTTTTTTTGTGGAGAAGAAATTACATTTCAAATTCATATGTGTTGCAGGTATGTATTTCCATGTTAGTGATGTGCAACTTAGCCCTCCTCTTCTGTCTTGAGTTTATTGATGGAAGGTTTTGTAACCAAAATTGGGTGTTAAGGTTTTGCCTTTTGTATCCTGAAAAGATATTTGGTAAAGTATTTGGCTAAGCTATGGACTCTGAACAGCTTCTGTCTTATGCAGAGTCGCTGCATGTATATGTTTTGATCATGGCTTAAATCTTTGCTGTAGCTGCACCAGCTAGCTCAGGTCAACAGAATGTTCTGCTCAGCTTTTCTAGGGACCACATGATAAATCTGAATATAGTATATATCTCTATATATTTTCTGAAACACGCTTTCTTTTTCTTAAAAAATAAAAAAAGGAAGACGCTGTGTTCTATATGTTCTATACTCCTAGCCAGGAAAAGATAAATGCTGTACTGATTACTTGGCTCCACCTCCTTCTGTTTCCCTCTCCTTTGAGAGGAGCAGCTCTGTGTATGCTATTCACACTCACGTTCACTACGTTCTTCACTATAGTGATATCTTAGTCATATACAAGTGTGCAGTACTCTAAACAGAGTACTTGGAGGCTAGATGGTGTTTCTAGTGAGAAACACTGTGCAGTCATAGCCATTTTAGAAAAGGCTTGTGACAGAGTCAAGCGACAATTCATTTTCACCAGAATGTTGAGATTTTTCTGCTGTAGAAGATACTTTCTACCAGTTTCAATTTTTTCTTAGCTCCCAATTTGGCCAAAGGGCTTTTTGAAAAACAAAGCAAAACAGAAAAGTGAATGTTTTTTTCCGATAGGAAAACACAGATTTTCATTCTTGGATTTCAAATTGGCTGAACTATTTTTACTCAGTAATTTTCAGAGATAAAGCCTGAAAAAATTCAGCCCACAACATAGTTGCTTTGCAGAGCTCTACACAGTGGAAACTTGTGGTTACATTGAAATCCTTAAAAAAAATTGAGCGGCTAAAAAGGGGGGCTGCTGCTTCATTTGCCTACATTTATTAAGCTATTGCTTACAAGTGCGTTGTCTTTAAAAAAACAGGTTTAAGTACATACTTGCAGACATAGATATCTTAGAATTGATAGAATAGCATACAATGGCCTAATATTATTCTGAACACGATGAGCAAACATGATACTATATCCAAAAAATGTGAACTACTCAAATTTTATGTAGTGGGAGTATTCAAGATCATAGAACAAATTTTTATAGCTTTGTTGGGGTTAAGGACATAAAATATCTAGAACATCTGGCTTTATCTTCTGTATATAACAGACTGAACATATTTAAAGCAGATACACAAGTTAGTTTGTGTAGATGAAAGCATTTTAATTCTCAAACTAAACTGTGCTGGAGAAGAGGGAAAATAGCCCTTAGATCTCTACCAATTTGAGCATTGCAAAATTCTTTCCATCTAAATTGCACAATAAAGACGTACCATTAGAAGATACTTGTTTCTCTCTTTGAATCCAAAATGGGGCGCAATGTAGATTAGCTGATGTATCAGATTGGCATCTAAATGGACAATTTTCACTTGCGGGTTTTTTTGATGCTTTAAAAAAGGAAAACTTCTCTTTCGCCTGCTCCCCCACCCCCACCCCCGCCC